>JAZGTH010000090.1:4367500-4575956 GCA_036877525.1 Chromobotia macracanthus | reverse complement strand
TAATAGAGCATGCTTTTTCCATGCTGTCCTGACCTCAATTCTTTCCTGTGCAATGCATATTTCACTTTTTTACCATGCTGGCTTAAGATACACTACACAAGAGTCATGTAATGCCAAAACAAAAAGGATTCTAAGAAAATGCCCTTCAAGGCTGCAAGACAAAACCCCATTGTGTACCGCTGGCACTTGAGAAATGCATCCATACAAATACTTACAAGGATATGCTTAAGGCATTTTCAAAAGCATCTCTGTTTTGTTTTGATATCTATCGTGCTTATGCTTAAGTGTCGTCTTATTTTGAGAATAAAGGATTCCAAGGACAGTCTCAAAGGCACGAGATGAAATAACACATTTTGATTAAATAGTATAACTTTTAATCACCTTCTTTATTCCTGTTTACTTTCACTCATATTCTCCTGTTTTTGTTGTTGATAAGTATGCACTTGCTTATTGCAAATCATGCAAATAAAATACTTCACATAAACAGCAAACTGTTTTGTGTGTGTGCGGTTTTACTAAGACAGTCCAACCTTTAAGCTCTACCGGGCCAATCTCTTTCTCTCTCTCTCTCTCTCTCTCTCTCTCTCTCTGTCTTATATATATATATATATATATATATATATATATTTAGTAATAAGATTTTTTTAGATTAAGATTTCTTTATAATAAGATTACATATATATATTTAATAATATATAATATATATATATTTTTACAACAGCAGTCCTGATATTTTTTCCCTCTCTGAACTTTTTTCTAACTCTAATTTGCTACATAGTTCCAGATTCCCCTAAGGCAAAGGTAAATGAAGGTTAGCTGTGGCCGATGGCTGAACAGCCAGAGAGAGAGAGAGAGAGAGAGAGAGAGAGAGAGAGAGAGAGAGAGAGAGAGATATTCACCGTGCGTTTATTCTAACCAACATCCCAGCATGCCAGAGCTCAGTATGAGTCTGTTACAGCGGGCTTTAAGTTCCAGTTCTTGTGTAATTTATCCATCAAACTGTCCACCCCATGTCCCTCAACTTCTCATTTCCAGTCATGCTTCTACTGAAGGCCTGAAACAGTTCAGAGAAACACCTGCCGCTGTTTTTTATGTGCTTTTACATCTGATCTTTAGTTATTTTCTAACAACCGCCGTTTTTATAACTCAAAAAATTCACAATGAGGAAACCAAAGTCATTGAAAGTCATGAGAACATATTAAAACTCAACTGCAAATTCACACAACTCTGGAATCAAATAAAAGTGTAGTAATGTTTATAACTCTGCCATCATATCTATAACAAACTGGAATATATTCAAATGTACCATGTAAAAAACATGCATGCTGTCAAGGAAAAAAATCATACAACCTATTCTAAAACTTTAATTGATTCCTTTAATTAATATGGTAATACATATGAGTATATGAATGATCTCTGCTGTCCTTTAAGCATTTAAAATTGAACTTTCATTTTTTCTTATGAAGCCTTTATAATTTAATTAAAATCCATTAGTTACTACATCAGGAAAAGTAAACAAATAAAACTAGTACATAGATGACATTTTAAAGCCTTTATCCATTAAAGTACATAAGAATGGAAACAGCGCATTTTGAATATAAGACATAGTAATTTATTTAATGTATATTCATAAAGGCAGTTTATATTAAGCGTATTACATCCAATACAAGTGCATTCGTCTACTTGGAGGATGCAAAATGTTGCAGGGAACAGCAAATGTAGTCCACAGCTAATTAATTCATCATTAGCCTTTCTTTGGTAAACACAAAGCCACAATTGCCATGCTCCTTTAACCTTGAGGTTCACAAGCGGCCAACTGTGATAATCTTTTCCACTGTCGTTATTATTATCAAAGGACTGAAAGAGTGCTGAATGAGTGTGTGTGTGTGTGTGTGTGTATGCACGCACACACGCACTCAGAGCGGTAGATGAGGGTGTGTGAGTAAGAGGAAGTGGAAAAAAGCAAGAGACATTTCAGGCTGTCCATAACTCAGCCCTTTTGTCAGAGCAGAATCAGATCTGCATTACCCCTGCTCATCAGATAGTGAGTGTTTAGAAACAGGAGGGGGATATTGACTTTTCCTTTCTTTCTTTTTTAAATCAGTGGCGAGGCATTTAGTGCCTGCAGGAATGTCAAATCTCCAACCTGCATTTTGATGTCTGTGCCCCAGGTTAGATTTGCTCTGGCATGCTTGGAGCTTTTGTTTATGCTTTAGCATCCATTAAGCGTCCTTGACTCAGGGTTACCCAGGGCCTTTACGGTCAGCTCAGGGCATCATGGCTACACGGCAGGTCTTGGACAAAGGTGAGGGGATAAAGAGGAAATAAAGACTCGTCTGCGATGGGTCTTAGTTCATCTAATTACATTTGTCTTTGCAGCTGTTGCTACAATGGAGAACAGTATGATAGTATGTAGAGTTTGGGAATGTCAAAGGAGTTTGCAGTTTGGCTGAATGGAGGCTGGTATAACCAAAATATAAATGGTATTCTTCTTTAAAACAAATACATATATAAATTATAAAGTTCCAGCAAATGTTCCTTTATGCCATTCGTCACTAGATACCTAAATGTAATTTACTAAAGAAAGCAACATCAAGGGGTACTTGTTTGAAAAGCATACAGTTTGTTAGGTACACAGGTGATGCAGGAAGTATTGGAAGTACAGCCAAAACTCACATACAAACACCTGTTGTGTTCGAGTCAGAAGGATGAAATTCTATCATTCCATTATTTTTTCCTCTGCCATTTACAAATGTGTCCATGCTGTACATTGTTTTAAGCAGACACACCCATGTCTGTGTCCTTATGATCCCTAAAACTGTGTATGCATTAGCCCACCAGTCCCGTATTCAAAGCCCTCATTATGCCCTCCACTATCTGATGCTACAAAAATGGCACAACTCTAAAGATGACACCGGTTGCATGATGACTGTGTGTTAGTAGAAAAAATAAAAAGAAATATCCTTGCTAAGATAGTAAGAGTGAATTCAAACTGCTAGAGCATCCTTCTTCCTTTAACACACCGCTGCCCCCTCAACTCCACTGGTGTCCCCGCTATCTCTCATCGCATACTGGCAACACCCTACCCTCTTCCATACCTATTTCATGTTGTTTAATGCCACCCTCCTCTTTTGAAGTTTTAAAACAAGGTTCAAAAGAGCCAGGTGCTGAATCATAATATTAAAGCATAGGACAGGGGGAGGGGGGCTTCATAAAAGCAGGAAGATCTGAGCAGGCCAAGGCAACAAACATGGCTTTCAACTGCCTTTCTGTCAGCCTCTACTGCAGATGTCACCAGTTGTTATCCCCAGCAGAGACTTCAAGCGTGGAGCAGCGCCCCTGGCTCCATCCGCAAGCACGTTTCAAGTGTCAATCACACGGGGGAGGGCTTCCTGGTCACTGTCCTGTGAAAGTGCCAACATTTTGCCATTGATTTGACTCACTCAATACACAAAGATGGAGCCAGCTTTGTGCGCGAGGGGTGGAGGAAAAGACCCTTTGGCAAGGTTATTTAACTGAATAGTGGTTTTGCACTCGGCGCTCCTTGGTTTGACTGCCACATAACAACCGACTATGCATGATCTGAGCGAGGGAAAAATGAAAGAGAAAAGAAAATTGTTTGGAGGTAAAAGAACAAGCAAACTGAAAGGGAAATCGTGTTTTGAGACAAATAGTAACATTGTCTCAGACAACTAAACTTCCTTTTAACCTCGTTTAGCCTCAATATACCTCCTGGGAGGTGGCATTGTGGTGGTTTCTTTAAACATGTTTAGCACTTCAGTGCCTCTGAAATAATGAAACAAATACTTGCTCTCGGTCGTCACTCGCGAGGTTTCGCCTTGTTGACTGTTTGATGTTACTGCTAGGAGAAACATCAAACAGGAGAAAGTGAATAGTCTAACTAACACAGAGACAAATGCTTCAGAATAGACTCTTTTCTCAGGGCTGTTATAGGCGGTGCTTGTGGGGTGAGAGAGGAACGAGCGAGACAGAACTAAATTTGACAATATAAAAAGCTTGTATACACCAGTTTGCTGGCTGTTTACTAAAATCACAGTTGTTTGGCTTGTTTACTTATTTTTGCATAAATAGTAGACACCTGTCAACACAGCCATGTTCTCTCTCAAGCCCACCTGATTTATCCAGTATTTCTCATTCCTGCACCCATTACCTTTAAGACAAGTAACAATCAGACATTTATCCTTTTTTTAAATGCACGAGGCCATCTGTTAGGAACACGTTTTCCTCCCACAAAAGAGAAAGAAAATAGGACCACAGAACACATTTGACCTTGGCATGTCCTTTCACCTTCTTGTACACTCCTCTCTCCCTCTCAGGGGTCTTGCCAGTGAGGACACTGTCAGTCAGAATGGGACATCCTGGATAAATAACTGTGGGTAGCCGTTATGGATTTCCCCGGCTGTATTATCTTTCAGCACTCTGAGTATGGGAAGAATTACTTAAAGACTCCATTTAGTCAACTGCAGACAAACAAGTTGGAAGTCTTGCTGTACTTTTAACCCCTTAGTTGCCCAAAGCGGTTCACACAATTGAGGTAAAATGCAAGTACAACTGAATGGAGGAATTAAGTAATGAACCAAAAGCAAACAATAGCTCCACAAAAAGTTGGCTGTATTAAACCAGTATTAAGCAACACAAAAATTAATTATGAAACTATGGAAACTCTTTTTATATGTAAATACATTTAAGAGTTTTGCTGTCATCTGATCTGTGTTGAATTTAAACAACATATTTATTTTATAATGACATGCAAGTTATTAATGATGGTACAATTCAAATGAAGCATGTGAACACATGAACACAACTTTACAATCATAGAGAAAATTGGTTTAAAATAAATTTGTGTCATACAACAACACTGAAACATTCTTGTATTTACACACATTTAAGTATAAAACAAACTCCAACTGTATCTTTCTGGATTAGGTTTCAGTGACAATTCCTACAGTTTCATACATGAAAGGCACAAATCTCTCCTTCACACCTTATTTTAATGTTTTTTTTTGCAAACCTGCTCCAGCCTAATTCTGGAGATTTGATGTGAATTGCACAGGAAACCAGTTGTTTTTAAAAGGGGTCAAATTAAACTTTGGCACAATGGCACATGCTGACAGATACAGGAATATACGTCATTACCATATTTGGGAACGCCCTTTCAACTTTATGGGTCAAAATGGAAGCGTGTTTATAATGACATCGGACTCCTGTGATGAAAAAGGCTTCAATTATTCATGTTAGGACCATTTTTTGAGCTTGACTTTCTAACACTGACCAGGCACGTGACGGGGTTCCTGTAGATCTTGTGTACCTTTACAAACATGCACTTTCCTGAACCCTGTTTGAACCATGCCAAGCTGCCCAAACACAGTGAAACAGAGCAATCCCATGGGCCCACATTTTATAGGAGGGCAGTTACTATGTCACATACCTCAAATGGAGATGATTGGCTTGAGGAGTGATGCGGAGGATCTTGGGGCTGCTTCGGGTTTTCACTGTTCTATAAAATAGCAGGAAGCATATATCTGTCAGTCTCCATTTAAAAGTTCACCTGTAAGGAAATGTTCTGTCCAGCAGTGCTGACACAATCACAGCGCCTAGCAACACATCCTTCTGATCGCCTGGCTTTTGTGATATGACATGCTTCTGAACCGCAAAGTTTCCTGCTTTGTGCACTCACTGTCTCAAATAAGTCTCTCTCTTTTGTCCCGCTTTGTTCAGCACATAAGAGAAAAAAACTAAAGAGAAAGAAAATGGATGGAAGGCATAAAACAAAGGGAGTGAAAGAAGGAGAAAATAGGAGAGATGCCGATGTCCGTCATTGTCCGGCACAGTGTCCTCTTTTTCCACTGTCACATGAGGGATGTCTTCAGAAAACCACATGGCTTTATTTGTTTGAGGGCCAAGAATACTGAAGGTTGTGATATAACGATTCCATTCTTCTGCCAACAACACATATTGAGTGGTTCCTCTAACCACTGGGAGGACAGTGCTAATGCCCTTTCTTTGTTTGCCCAGAGGTAATTTCAATCACAGGGGTGGGGAAAGAACTAGTTGTACTATAATTTTTTTCTTTCATTTAATTTTTCATGATCAGGAGGCTTGGTATTGTCTGACACTGGCGCGTACATTGCAGGGTAATGTCGCGGGTGTGCTGAGCTGTATTAAAGTAACAAAATTTTTAGGCGGCTTTGGGGCTTCACAGTGTCCACCTGGCTCAGTTTGCTGCCAAAGTTTCTGTCACACCTCTGAGATCGCTCAGCCCACCACCTCGCCTCTCTCCCCTGGCACACGCCTTATTGTCACTGTTGTTTTATTCCCTGTAGAGAGGGTCAGCCAATGAAATGACCTCTATGGTCCTCCAATTTCTCAACCCAACCAGCTCAATTTGCAGAAGAGGTTGAACCTCTAAAAAGTTGCAAAAAGGAAGAACAAAGGGAGATACAAACAATACTGTTGCCCTAAGGTGGTAGCTTTCAACCTTTGTGAACCCAAGTATCCCCCCTCCAGACTCTAAGCCAACCTAAGGACTGTACAAAAGCTACTTTACTAAGTAAGCTACTTTAAGTAAAATGAATAAACTTTATATACATATGTTTATATATATGTATATACAGTACATATATGTGTGTGTGTGTCTATAAACTGTTATATAACTTTATCATTAGTCTCTTTTATCGTTGTGTAGAAATTTTGGCCAACTCATCTTTACAACATTGCTTAAGTTCATTGAGGTTTGTGTGCATTTGAAATGCTGTAACAGGACCTTAAGAGAGCTGTGCACAAACAATTGGGTTAAGACCTGGACTGGGCCACTGCAACACCTTTCTTTTCTTTTTCAGCCATTCTGTTGCAGATTCACTGGTGTGCTTGGGATCATTGTCCTTTTGCATGTCACAATTTCAGCCAGTTAACTGTCAGACAGATGGCATAACATTTAACTCTAAACTACTTTGGTAAACAGAGTAGCAACAAGCCCAGATCATCACCCCTCACCACTGTGCTTAATAGTTGGTGTTTGTGCTGATATGTTGCGTTTGGTTTTCACCAAAGGTTCCAGAAGTCCAGTGGTTTGTTTAGATGCAACACTGCAAACCTAAGTCATGCTGTCATGCTCTTTCACAGAACAAGACTTTCATCTACTCCTGGGAAGATCAGCAACTGTCTTGTTTTCCACTTGAATGGAATTTTCCATTGAAACAATGATAGACTTCAAATTGTTTAAAATGGCCTTATAACCATTCCCAGATGGACGGGCAGCAACAATAGCTTCTCTAAGATCATTACTGTCTTTCCTCCCCAGCATTGTGTTAACACTCACTTGAATGTTCCAGACCAGCAAACTGCCAAAACTTCTGCTTTTATAGAGGTGGTCACACTTGCTGATGACCAGTTAATCAAGGACATTTGATTAACAGCACCTGCCTGCTACTTATCCTAGCTTTTCTATTTAGGCCTAGTGTTTGTTAGTAGGGTTTGAAATGCAAAACAGCTATACCACATATATAATACAATACATATATATATAAATATATATATATATATTCAGAAGTGTTTTGGGTACTTCTGAGGAGTCTTTGTTTGAACTGGGCTTGCGACCTAGCAACTCTTATTGTGGGTAATATATATATATATATATAATG
Source organism: Chromobotia macracanthus (assembly GCA_036877525.1). Lineage (NCBI taxonomy): Eukaryota > Metazoa > Chordata > Actinopteri > Cypriniformes > Botiidae > Chromobotia > Chromobotia macracanthus. Next base: position 4,568,295 of record JAZGTH010000090.1, on the reverse strand, counting down.
TATCACATATGAGAAAAGTTGTACCATATATATCTATCCAAGGACCCCCTTCACATTCTTCAAGGACTATTAAGACATTAACAATTGTTTTGTACAGGTGACTTTTGGCATGGCAAACTGTATTCCCATCTGTATGCTTGCAAATAATAAGTGTTTGAACTGAGGAAACATCCCTTAACAGGTTCTATAAATACCACAAAAATGCTGCAGTATGAATCAGTCATATGCTGCTTTTTCTCGTCTTCTCAACTGTGTGTATTGTGCACAATGGCAAACGCTTCTTGTACAGTACGTGTGGGTGTGTGAGCATCTGCATCTGCCTATTTCCCACAATAAGAGTTGTTAGGTCGCAAGCCCAGTTCAAACAAAGACTCCTCTGAAGTACCCAAAACATGTCTGAGTATACACATTGAAAGGGCTGGGTCATGACATCATCCAGAGGCTTTATCTGTAGCCCTCTTTTCTTTTCTTAAGAACCGAATATACAGTAGTCTCAACCTCAGCCAACACACCCACAGTCTGTTCACTGAACATCTGATGCATGTTGTGCACAATTATGGCAAGAGCTATGACTGGCTGCAAGATGTGATTAGGCTATACTATAAAGGACAACACTGGTATATTTGATGAGGCCTGGGACATACATACGTATGTATGTATGTATATATATATATATATATATATATATATATATATATATATATATATATATATATATATATATATATATATATATATATATATATATGAATGTATGCATGTATGTTTGCTATTTTTATGTTTCCTTTACAACTGTTTGCTTAGACCCCTGCGCTACTATTTAAATATTCTTTTTAAATCCAGTCTATAATTGTGATATATTTAATTTCAGAACATACCCCTACACAGTACATTAAAAACTGTGGTTGGTTGTCTGATATGTCAATCAGATGGTCTTTTCCTGTCTAAGTGGGTAGTTATAAGCAGTAAAGAGGACCAAATATTTGAACACAGGTCTTTAAAAGCAATGTCCTACCCAACATGAAAATAACAGATTTAGAACATTTCGATAAACAGCTCTGTGAGCTGCTTTTATTAGTGTGATGTTAACATGTTGCTGAACTAACTGCAGATTTTTTAACAAAAAGTGATTGTAAGTGATTTTTAACATAGATGTTTAACTATTGAATAAAATATATTTGTATTTGTAATCAACATTTTCCCTGCCCTGTCCACTATCTTGGATGCTTTTTTCCTTTACTAAGCTGTCGCTATGTATTCTGGGATTAAGCTTCACATATATAAGATACAAAGTGATGCTGCCTATGAATATGGTTAAAACATGGTATTTTAGGAGGTATCTCTGTTTGGAACAGACCTCAAATCAAGAGCATGCCTAGGATGCCTTAAAATACTGCTTCAACAGGAAGCTCAGGTTTTGGAACAGAGCAGTACAGTACAGCAACACAGGTGTCTTGATGAAAAATAGCCAAGTGTTCCCTTTAAATATAGCATGTCAGATCGCCAGGATTCCCTTCAGGATCACAGACTTGCTAAACAGCTGATGGTCATGGGCTAAAGGCGTGGTGCCGGCTGCATCTGTGTGTGCTTTTCTCCTTCCAGACTCAGCTATCATGTCTATTCACTGCCTAAATCATGACAGACATGTGATCTTTACAGCTATTCTTTCAATTATAAGGGCAGAGAATACGATTCCTACTTCCAAAGCCATACAAGGCTTTAGTTCTTGTTTAAAAATTACTAATTAGATAATTCTATAAAATTACGCAATTTTAACATGGGTGCCAATTTAACGCTCACAGTGGAAAAATAAATATAAAGCAAGACAGATTACAACAGGCAACAATTAAATACAAGAATGTGTCTGTCTACAGTGTAACACACAACTTGATTGTAACATGAATTTCTGTGTACTGCAGGCCACTGATAGGCTTATGTCCAACTATATTAAACCAAAACATTATATTGACTTTATAAAGCCATTTTCAGTAATATTTCTTAAAATACTTGTTCTTCAAAATACCGACATGAAAGAATTCTTTATTTAGGGGCTTTTCTTAGAAAGTATTGATACAGCAAATGTGATTGTTTGCGATATATATTTGATTAATTCATAAATTAGTGTCATAAGATATTAAACTCAATTGTCAGCCTAATTTTTAATTTTGTATGTATAATTAAAGATCCAAATAGTCTAGTAAAGAGGATAATTATTTATACCTGGTTCCTATGCCAAAAAACTCTTCAAAAAGCCAAAAACATCTTCATGGAAAATACAAATAAATTAATAAAGCCTAATAACATGCCAACTATTTTCCACCTCTCTTACCTCCTTCCTAAAATTTCCTGTTTGGAATCACATAAAAGTTGGAAAAAGAACCTCCTTTTTTCCATTCAGGTTGGAGGGGGGTCAAGGGCAGGTGTTGCAGTGGCACGCAGCTGCATCCAAGAGCTGTTTTCCACCTCTGCTCCACCAGAAAAACAGCTCTGTTCCATCTATGTCTCAGCTTGGAGATCTGACCCGGACCGATGTGTCGTTTGCATACTGGCAGAGATGATTTTAACAAACACAGGACATGGGGCACACCATGGTAACTGTGAACTTTAGTTTCATTAAAGACCTGATGACATTTTAAAGTCGGAATTTGTTTTTGCTGAGCTGTTTGTCATATTATCATCACTATTATAAAAAGAACAGTTTTACTCTCTCGACCCATCATCCTGCACTGACCCTCCATTATCTGCTTTTATCTCTGCTTAAGACCAGCTGATCTGAGGGTATTGTCATTCTCAAGTGTTTAAGATACTCTTCCGAACCCAAATGTACAAAGCAGATGTGACTAGCATAAGCTCCAGAATCTCTATAGCTGATGTCTTCTGGATGAGTTTGGTATTAAATATGAGAATGTTAACAGCTGGTTGTTCATCCTTACTTGAGTGCATTAATCTCTTTAGCTGCTTTTTGATTCTGGGAGAAGGGACGCTGGCAGCGCCGGGCTTTGGCAGGGAGACAGGCAGTAAAGTCCAGAGGGAAGAGCGGCCACGACAAGGAAGGTAAACATGGGCGGCAGTAGTGGTCTGACTGGAGGAGGTGAACGACTTGGGCAGCAGTCACCTGTCTGCTCGCTTGCACAAGAAAAAGCAAAGGTCGGGTTTGCTGAGGCAGAAAAACACTGCACTTTCTTCTGCTTATTTGACTAGCAGGGTGGCAGAGCCACTTTTGGAAGGGTTCCAGGGACAAACATGGATAAGACACACACATACACACACACGTGGCGGAGGAGGATGGGTGATATTGTGCCTGCTGTGGCCGGCCGAATCAGGGCTCCGCTGGAGCACTGATGGGTAATGAGGAAGAAAGAGCACATCTGCACAGGGATGCCGTGCCCTTGGAGCTTTTAGTGTATTACCACACCATAAAGACACTACACTTGTACAACTCTCAGATGAGAATTGGCGTGCTGGATGATGACAGATGATCATTACCATTACGGACTGTACATTTGTGATATGGTTCATTTATGGTGGGATATCTAGCTTGGATTTTCCATTGGCCATAAAAGTTGCTGGATTAGACACACACTTTTGTATACACAAGTAGTAGTTCTGCTTAATATGGGAATGTCATTATTTACTCACCCTTATGTTGTTTTAAACCATTATTACTTGCAACTGAAGATACTGAAGTTGCTAATCACAGATAATCTTTCCCTCCACCATGTGACCCACCATTTTTAAATTGTAGACATAAGCGAACATGGATTGGATGCCACCTACGGTGGAGGTGTAGGTTATCTATGAATAACAGCATAAATGTCAGTCTGTTATTTAACATTGTTATCGCATGTCTTTACAGGAACATGTAAAGAACTGTGACAGTAAGGACAGCGAAAACAGAATTAGGGGTTTGGAATAATGAAAGTGTGGGTAAATAACAACAGAATTGTTATTTTTTTATTTTTGAGTGAACTATTCCTTTAAGCCATGTCCCAGTCTAAGCCACACCCTCAATGTTGTCTTTTCATTTAAGATAAAGCCTTGAATGCGAAATATGATATAATAGATCATATCAACATCTATCCTGCTCTAGGTAATCCTACTCCAGGCTGAATAAATAAAAACAAATATGCAAATAAAACAAAAAAACTTTAGACCTTGCAGGGACAGCTAGGAAAACCGTGGCAGCAGACAGACAGCCACTGAGTCACTAATGCCACTATATTTTGAACTACATAAAGATCTTTTGAAATCACCACAGGCCAACTCTGCAAAAACACCTGCCAGTCACAATGTCCTGAGTTTCAAGAACAGGGTTAAAAAGCACGGTCTCTTTGAACTTGTTCCTCCTGAGTAAATATTGTCTTATCAATGTGTCCCTAATGGACTATCCTCTGTCTTCCCGTGAGGTAGTTGTAAAGAAAAACAGGTTTGCACACAAAGCTCCTTTGTCAAATTTTTTCTTTCTCTATTGTCTCTATATTGCATGCATTATCGTTTGTGGTTAAGGTCGATCTATTGAATACGACTTGGCAGGTGGTCATGTTTGCCAACACAAGAAAAGTGAGCTTCTGTCTTAAGTGTGTCAACAACCTCAGAGTTTTATGAGAACAGACGGGGGAGGGTGAGAGAGAGCGAGAGGGAGAGAGAAAGAGAGACATAAAAAGTTATTCACAAAAAGGGACATTATGGTATTCTCTTTAAAACATTGCCTTTTTCCCTGTTGTTGTACAGACAATAAGCACAAGCGCACAGGGCCGAATCACACCAGGGCCATTTCACACGGCAACCCAGAGAGAAATTAATTAGTGAAGAGACGTTTACATGACACAATGCCCGCATGTGACATCCCCTCCACCTTCAACCAGAGCCAACGGAGCCCATAGAGACGGCATCCCCCCCATTTCTTTCTCTCTGTCCCTGCCGAGACAGACGGCAACTCTGTCCATTCTTTTTCCACTTTAGATTTTTAGTTTAGAAAAAGTAAAAAATTGGCCAGGAAAATTGTGACTACAGCTGTCTCAGCCCAGCTGGCTTTCGATCAATGCGGTTTTCCGCGTGAAAGTTTGTCTGCTGTAGACAAGAATGCCTTCAAATCTTTTTCCCTCCTCAATGGCTGGAATTAATACCACAATGTAAAGAGCTTACGATAAGAGTCTATCTGCCTCCAGCACTTGCACACAGAGGAAGACTCACACGCTTTGCCTTAATTTGTGTTAATTCGTTTGGTTGCGGTCTGAAATGTGAAACATTGATCCCACGAAGAGGGAAATTACGACAAGAAAACATTACAAATGAAAGCACAATAAAAAACTACAACTAACGTCAAGGGTGGGTTTGCGTGAATGCAGCAACATTTCAAAGTAGACGTAATTCCACGGTGATTATAATAAGCGGGTTAAAATAAACCCAGAGGATGCTAGCATAATGCACATGCATCTATTTGTCATGTTTTTCCTTGTACACTTGTCACAAACTTTACAAGCACTTTTTAACTTATCAAAAGACTGCCCAGATACTTATTATCCCCATGACAATTCTCAGAGAATAAAGAAAAACAGTAAGGATGATGAACAGAGAAAAAAATAATATGCCTTTGACATTTTTGTCCCGGCACATCCTCCGCCATTGACCTTCTGTACAAGATGCGGTGAAAAGAAAATCCTTCTCAAAAGATGAGCTGGCCATGGAGGAAGAAGAGAAAGGAGGAAACAGAGACTTTTTCACCTCTTGCATGTCACTGGTTTCCTCATTGGAGAGGCTCAGCTCCTCACCAGCTGTCATCCTGTGTGAGAGCAGAGAGCCCGGAACACCTCCTTTATAGATCAGCAGACTCTGCAAGATAACACACAAACACACTGTACTGTCAGATACAAGCAGCTCTTTACTGTACATTTAACATTAGGGTAACAGTAAAACTAATAAGAAAGCAAAAATGATGGTGGAATTAAAGTTAATTAAATTGCCAATTAAAAATTATGTTTTCTCATATTTGCTGAGATAAGCTCCCAAACGAATACACTTCAAAGACAATAGAATATTTTGTGGCATAAGAGTACAGTAAAACTTTGAATATTCAAAAAGTAGCTTTAAAAATCAATACATTGTTTATTTACATTGAATATAAGCCTATTACTGGTCTATAGTCTGAAAGATTATTGTTTTCATTGTTTAGGAGAACAGTAGCATACAGATGGCATCAGAGCTCACGCAACGGGACATGGGTTCTTTAAATTTTGAAATAAGATAAAAATCATTTAACAAAAATATTTCCATCTTAAAAAACACACATCTTAACAGACCAGACCTGACCACCTTGTGAACCCTTAGCTGTCTTGGTGTTTTCTTTAACATCGCTACAAGAGTAAGAAAGACAGAGAGCCAAAGCAATATCGAGTGAAAGACAAAAAAGAAAAAGCAAGAGCAAGAGACAGTTGCTGTACTAATCTGTGCAAAATGCTCCTGAGAATGTGGAGCTCGGGGGAAGAAGTCTCAAAACACAAGCTGAGACATATGGCAGCCATCATCTTGATTAAACTCTGGCAACACTTGCCGTAGGATTACAGTCCAATGCTCACAAGACAACTTAATGAAGTGAGAGACACAGATCAGAACTGTTCACCCTTATCTTGTGAAAATATGTCACTGCTGTTTAGTGGAGAATAATTTAATAATGGATTGTTTAAGGGAGCATGTTTGCTGAGTAATGCCAAGTCCATAAATTCAGTAGCATTTGAAACAAATAAGGGGTTCCAAAACAAAAACAAACTGTATTACACACAAAATTTCTCATTTTGCAGAAAATAATTTGGTCCTTTCTATAAAATCAAATATCACAAAATGTGTGATTCAACTATTCTGTCAAGCCCCAATTAAACTGCACTGACAGTTATGTGCTTACAGTGGAAGTTGGGGACAAGCATACAACCATTACCACGCAGACTCACGTTGTAAAAAGCAACACATTTTTTGTATGTTTTACTACCTGTCTGTGGGAATCAACAACATATAGCCCATCTTATATTTAACCTGGAATATTCCTTTAAGAAATTTTGCTTTGTTGTTGATTTTGGACATTGATGCTTTTAATGCCAAGCACTTCATTTTCTCTGCATAAATTGGGTCTCAGTAAAGATGACTGTTTTTACTGCCCGTCTTGCTGTGGGAAATGGAGGCCTCCTCTGTGTAAATATTAAGGAGCAGATGCCCACCTGACCCACAGAGCAGTCTTTTGGACCAGAAGACACCCATATGTTAGATGAGATACTGCCTGTCGAGGATTACATACCTTACTGCCACAGATCTTACTGTGAGATGCTGGAAGGAAGAGAGAGAAAAGGCACATTTTTGAAACACTCAGTCATTACAGCCTGTATCTTTTGTGAACGCCAGTTTACTATTTATTACTATTGCTACTATAAACCAAAACAAAATAAGGGAAAACAAATGATAAAAAACAACAAGGTAGCTTCCAAACAAAATGAGAAAGCAATTCTGCTAAAGGCTACAGGACTTTTCCCAGAATAGAAGGACAGTTGTTTAATCTAACAAGACATTAATAGGTCACAATTTGTTTTAACAGCATAAAAAGGAGCTGTTTTTCAACAACAGCAATCTTGACCTCTTAAAAATGCTGCCGCAAAGACATTTTCCCCTGAGGCGAGAGCTGAGAGGAAAAATTGCTGTAGTTTTCAAAACAACCCTGTACGCCTGTCTGCCATCAACAATGATCTTTGAATTACAATTAAAGACATAATGACAGACTTTATGAAAATAAACACACAAATAGAGGGACAGACTCATCAGAATTACTTGTCGTGTGGCATCTGTTGACTACATGTGCAGTACAGCACTAGGCACTAAACTCTACACTAAAAATCTATGTTTCAGTATTACGTTTAATTGAATTGGAATTGATTACTTCAATTCAATTAACCATAAAAACCAATCACCTTAAAATGCCACTTAAAATGAAACATTATTTTGACTTATTTTGTCCATGTAAGGTAAACTATAAAATGTGTCTTTCTCTGTGGAACTGCTATGTCATCAAGTTTACCCACTGTGGATTTCTCATTTAAGTACAGGTAACTAGTTCTGAAGGAAAATCTGATCTGTGAATAAAATGTCATTGTATTTATTTCTGTAAATTGAATTGATTTTAAAAATAATCGTATGACACGCAGTATATACTTTCAGGCAAACACATTTCAAGGAACAAAGATTCTTTTAAAATGTAGCATGGGTTTACAAAAATTTTAATAGAAAACTAGTATAAATAGAAAAAGTTTAGTATTTACAATGTCGCTTCTTTCTTTCTGCCAAAGATATTCTGAGCAGCTCATCTCACTCTTCTGTGAACATCATGCCTTTTTAAACAACACTGGCATAAAACCAGGCCCAGCAGGGGAAAACTGGTTCTTAGAACCCTATTTTAACCTCTAAGAGGATGAATGATGAGGCCATGTGGTGGAGATTAGCATAGCACATTCAACTCTTTTTGTATTATTAACTGTTTTTTATCCTTGCCTTTGCTTGGTGTAACTGTGGCATACCTGCTACTATTTCATTTAACTTCAGTAAGTCAATTTGACCACATAGATTAATAAATTCATGTGAATACATGTTAAAGAGGCAACATGCGTAACATTACATTAAAGTGTAATTACATACAGTATGTACAACCATGTCAATTGGTTACTGTAATTCATGTAAACACTGTTAGTGGAGATCTTGTCACCCAAATCAAGGAATTTGAAGGGTGACATATTAACCCCATCCCTGGATCGCCCAGTTTTCCATATGAATATGAAAGGCTTATGTCTGCTCCCTGACTCTAATTCTCTCTGTCTGTTTGACTGATCCCTAGAGACAAGTTGTTGACCTGTGGTTACATTGTGATACATTGTCACTAAGCCACGTGGCTCCAGCAGTCTTTCCATACTCCATAGATGATGAGAGATGGAGGAAAGAAAGAGAGAGAGAAACGTTTGGGGACAAAGAGGAAGAGAGTGACATCATTTTATAAGCAAGTTACCATGAAAAATTTGTTAGCAAAATATTTGCACAGGAGCGCGCTCTGGGCTGGGTAGATAACCTATCTGTGTTTGACTTTAGCTTCCCATGCTCTAAATACTCATCTTCTGCCTGTTTGGCTTATTGATTAGTTTGGCAAGAAACTAGGCCTCTCTAGCAGTGACCAAGGTCAAATGACACACACATTTGCTCCCTAATGCTCAAGCTCATGTTCTCACACACACGCACAGCTTTATACTAGCCAACACACACACACACACACAATAATTAATACTATACTGTAAAAATTAAAGGTGTAATAATATACCAACGTCATGGTTCAGTTCATATCACGGTTTTGGGGCCATGGTTTGGTTCTGTTGTGTTTGCTGTTGGGGCAGGGTTCATGGCATGGCAATCTAGCAGCAATCTAAATAACACTAGATTCACTTTTAACTTCATAATAATAATAATAATAATAATAATAATAATAATAATAATACTTGAAGACAGTTACATTAGTATACAGAAGGTTATATAAGGGATTGATGAATTTTGGAACTGTCCCCGTATTGTTAGGAGGAGCTACTACAGACCCCCCATGTCAACCCAAATGACCATGTCAGTGCTCACTACAGTTGTGTTAAATATGGGCATTTTAAAGTTGTGAAAACGCACTGAAGATATCAACAGATTAAGTCCTGATAGACAGAACCTGTTGCTAAAACAGTGTTTTATCCTCTGAAGTACATCGTATATACTGTATATTAAAGACAGACAATATGTGCTATAAGGTGGTGATCACTGGAGTCTTTCTTTAAGTCTTTCTTATGAGAGGTGTTGCTGTATTATGGGTGAGCGGTGAACACTCCAGCGCCATAAATCAGAGGAACCTTAAAGGCCCTATTCACAGAATATCTTCTAAATTTACTAAACAGCATTTGATAGCTACATATATAAAGTCAACACATTTTGTCTGCGCCATCACTTGGTGTCTCCAACTTTGATTAGAATATCTGTCCCTCTCCCATCCACGTCCAATGGCCTCTTCTTTCTCAATCCATGCAGACTAATGTGATGTGCAACTAAAAAAGATCGTTAGAATCTTCCTGGCGGCAATGGCCTTGGCTTACATCCCTGTCCCATACCCTCAGTGCTCAACACAGAAACCAATGACAAATTCCTACATTTAAACTTTCTTCTAATCACTTCTGGGGCAGCAGTAGATGGTGACACAGAGCAGCAGGGCTAGGGTTGGCATGGCACATTGGTTGTGCGATCGGCGGCTATTCTTTAATTAGTCTGGGTGGAGTTTGCAGGCGGAAGGCACTCGTTGCTCCCTCTGATCAATACTATTGAAATCTGAAGGTTGTTTTGCGGACATCAGGCCTCGGATTGTCAATGTCATTCCCGTCACATGTGCATTGCCCCTAAGCCTTGTTCTCGACTGGAAGTGTTAGCAGACAGCTAGGGCAGTGCTGTGAAAAATGGTCCTTAATTCTAAGCACTTTGATTAACCTCTGCCAGCAAGGACTTGTCCGAAATGACTTGACGTACCCATGTGATGCCCTATTATTAGCCCGCATTGAGCCATACCACCCTCCCAACCCCAAACCGATTCTGCCTCCCATCAGCTACCCCTCAACCTCTAAGTGTGTCCTTATGTAGCTGTATACATATCTGCCTACTTGCAGTAGGGGAGCAGGCACATGACCTCCCATTGTGAGGAATACTTGGCACGTGGCCCTGCTCCTTAGTTAGAAGCATTGTTCTGTTGTAGAGGAGAGTGACACTGCTAGAGAAGATACTCGCTGACATTTTCGACTTTTTAACCACCATCAGCCCATTAATCAATGGCTGCATCTGTTTTGAGGGGAAAGAGAGCAAGGGAGAAAGCGAGAGGGTGAGAAAAAGTGAAAAGTGAGAGAGATGCCCATGTAAATACACTAATGTTAATCCGTCCAGACAGATGAGTGGAGGATCTGAGAGATAGAGAGAGATAGAGAGAGAGAGAGAGAGATAGAAAGAAAGAGAGAGAGAGAGAAAGAGAGAGCGAGAGAGAGAGAGAGAGAGAGAGAGAGAGAGAGAGAGAGAGAGAGGGAAAGAGAATGGTTTGACTTTGACTTGCGCTGGGCGCTGGGACTGGGAGGGGGCTTGTGTCAGTTCCACCTTTGCTTTATCTCATCAGCACAGTATTAGCACATTGCATTTGCCACTCAAGTGTTTAGCATAAATGTAAATTTTATACCCCTCTACATGTTTGTCCCTACTGACAGCCAGGAAAATGTTTACTTATGAGTTTGTGTGCATACGGCTCTGAGTATTGGACATTCACTTTTTCGTGACAAAGTGCATCCAAATGATGCTTGTCAAGGTGTGAGTGTGTGTGTGCGGTGTGTGTGCACTGTGCCCACTCTCGGGTGTTAGTTTCCGTATGTGTTCTGATGATAAGAGAATAAGAGCTCTCCACAATAGAACACTTGAATATCTGAAGAAAAGAGAATTGTGTAAAACACAAGATGGTGTGAACAAAAATCTGAAGACACCTTCTTTTGCTTTGAAAGGAATCTGCATTCATTCAAAGGCTTCTTTCTTCTGTAGGTACAATGGTTTGAAATTTCCTGAGCAAGTAGGCCCTTCTTTACCCTTCAGTGCTAGAAGCAAGAGTGTTTTGTAGGTACGAGACACGGGTGACCTTTCTTTGATAGTCGCTGTGATATACGATGGGCCTAAAAGAATAGTCTGTCCCGTGCTTTGCATTCAGCTGGCATGAGGGCTTTTTTTCCTGCTGCAAAAGCCACCTCGTAATGTTTTCTAATTCTATTCTATTTTAAGGCCATTACGGCATTCTATTTCAACAGTGTCTCAGGATCATGCCACACATTCTGTGTTAGTGACCTTCACTAAAGAGCTGCAGGAGATCTAACATTTTACAGTAGATTTGGCATTTATGACACATCATCATGCTTGTAAAACAAAAACACTATCCACCCACTTAACTAGTAATCACACGTAATGACATAAAATCACAGTGGCATTTTCATACATAGGATAGCATTCTAGACCTTTTCTCAGAAGTAAACTGAGATTTTTTTTCCAGTTACTTTATTTTTTCCAAGTGTACAATAAGCATACTTCTCTGCTATAGTGTTTAGTTGTGCAAATAGTATGCGAAATGAGCAGTATGTCAGAAACATCAGTATTCATGAAGCAGTAGGTAAGAAATAGCAAGAGGCCCAACTGTTTCTGAAACATTCTCAAGTGTATATCAAATAGATGCTTTTCTATCCCATGAGGTCACAGGAGCTAAGAGCCATCAGGCTAAAAAGTAAAAAAAAACATGATTAATTAATAAAGATTGATCAAATAATTTGGTCTCATTTCTATTTACAATCTAAATTGAGTATTTTTGTAATATTGAGAATAGCTTAAAAAAATAGCTGCCATGATGCACTATATCCACATATGACCTTCCCACATCCCTGCACACTGCTATAGTTCATCCCAGATCTAAGTGCCTCCTTGTAATTGCTATTTAAAAATTCCCATTTTCAGGAAATTGACGAATGAATGAGTTGATCTCTTGAATTGCAGCATGCATAAGGCCACAAAACTAAAAAAAAGCTATTCTCATTCAGAACAAAAACACAACAACACAGGTGAGTTCAATTCCATAGTCTTAGGACAGAAACCAAACCAAAAAGGCTGTCTATACTATGAGCCATTATAGAATCATTTCTTTGAATACATTTGGATTTTGTTAATGGTTTAACTTTTCTTTGCTTTTTTACTTTGCCTTAAACATTTTTTTCTTGGAGAATGTACAAAAATCAATGCTACTGTACCTCTCAATGCAATGAGCACAGTGTAAATGAAGTACAGTGTACACACCCATTTTAAATGAGATTTCACTTTTATAAGCTGCTAAAGAGGCTACCTATTAGCAGCATGCCTGGGATTTCCTCTGAATTACAGGTCTTGAAAATCAGCACCAAAAACATTTTCGGTCTCTTGCTAAAAAAATCATTTCAGTAGTTTACAGTAGTAGTTTACAGTCTATGCTGAAATGAACAGAGACGTTTTGATATTATTTCCATTTTCAGGGAAACAACCTGTGAATGGTTTACTGGTTCTTTGTAATTTTCTTTACTTGTCTCTGCTTATAGGCATAAAATCATGTCTATCAGCTTTGAAGATATCTATTTGCAAATGTACTCAAAAGTTGACAAAGCAAAAGCATCTTGCCACAGTTCTTATGTAATCCTAGACTCACTGGATGATACTGAGCTCCAGTGGCAATTTTGTTTATTAAAACTTATACTGGCCCAGGACCACGTCCAAAACTAAATTCATACTGCAGGAGCTACACTCATACAGTACAAGCATTTGTGATATTTGTATATTTTTCGTTACATTTTATTGTACCCCTCAACCCCCTGCGACCCCCATTCCTTAAAAATGTTCAATTATACTCAGAGATAAGGATTGAGGGGGGTCATGTTATATCTTGTCTAGGGCACCAGAATAACCACCAGACTTTAGAGTTACTCAGTTAAATTCTCATCCCATCAAAATGTGAGTGTGCGTTCTGTCTTTCTCATGAAGATTTAAAATATCATGATCATGTAAGATGAGGGAGAACAGAAGCAGTGATTACTGGAGATCACAGACACAGTATAGACAAAGGATTAGAGCTCAAAGCACAGTTTACACTCCTCCGCTCGTAACTCAATTTCTCAAGTCTGCTTGCTAAGGATTGGACTTACACTCAAGGCCACTATCCAAACAAACACGGAGAGACACACGCCACATTTATTAATAGCCGAAACAGCTGCGGACCCTCTGGCTCACACCCGAGGAGAGGAATTTCCAGCATTCAATGGGCAGAAGTGTGTTAATCTGTGATTCTTCACCATAGGCAGAAGACAGATGGATTCCTTCACTCTATCACTTTTCTCTGCGCGTGCGGGAGGGATAAGCTAGCAAGAAGCATGGGTATTCTCTGTTAATTAAAGGTGGTGGGTGGGAATAGAGGGATCGCTGTAGAGATGGACTGCCTTCGCCAAGGAGCCGGCGATCTTTGAACCCTGTCTATGGAGCATATTTAATTAAAGCTCTCCAACTGTCTCAATGGTGTGCAGATTTTTGTGAACGCTGACCCCATTGTCTTTCTAAAGTTTTAGCTAATCGCAGATACATCAAAAGTAGTGTTTACTATGCTGGTGTTTATGTGAGATTGTCTTTAGGTGTTCATTACTCTAAATGCAACATCAAGAATAACTGGTGTTACAACACACATTGTGTTACAACCTGGCCTCCATCACTTTAAATCTTTGTTGAGCCATTTTTAGATGATTTTAGATGGCAACTAAAAATCTAGTTAATTGTTGATTTAAATTGAAATTTCTTTTTATTTCAGGAATTGAGAAGGATTTAAAAATGATACAATGGATCCCTAATTTTTGCCTGGCTTTGGCACCTATTAAAATTAACTTTCGCTTGTACTAACTGCAACTTTGGTAAGTTGTTGCACAGAAACGGGTAGCAACACTAAGCCTGCTAAACCAGTTTTAAATGATGCCTCTGTTTACTGCACCGCAACTAATGGTTAAATATGTCTTAGTGTTTCCATGACCTCAAATGTTTAGCTAGAGGAAGTGAAAGTTTTCCACCTGGACATAGGAGCTTCATTGCCTCTACAGTGATCTTTTAGTGGGTTTAGGTGAAAACTGACCCCCATTTACTTGTGCCCAATCAATTACAGGTGTAAAGAGGGTAAAGAAAACCAGAGAGTCGGAGTTAACATCCAACTTCTAGATACCAGGCCAATCAATCTATTTCAACCCCATTCTCTCCCTGAATGATTACCTTTTAACATTATTATTTTTTCTGCTGTCAACAGGGTGGAACGGACAACAGTGAAAGAACTGACAAGTAAAAGAAAGAGGGGGAAGAGACAGAGAGAGAGAGAGAGAGAGAGAGAGAGAGAGAGAGAGAGAGAGAAAGCGTTTTTTTAAGACCTCAACTCCATAGCTATGATTTATGGCCCAATGCACCTCGAAGTTCATAAACTTCCTGACCCGCTGATAGTTTATACAAGCTAAATGATTTATTTCCAGCGCATGCCAGATTGCTCATTCCATGTGACGGATATTTCTAGAGTCCTTGCTTGGGGTTGCATCTTGGTGTAAGATAGCAAACCTTATCAGGGTAATTCTGTAATAGAAACCCCCAATGCACTTTGTATAGTATCACTCCAAGGAACTTGTTAAAGCTCTGGTCAGATTATACTTGATGTATGTGACAACAGCATACTATAAGCTTGTCATCTTCCTCTCTGCATTGCAGCTACAGACTTCACCATTCCACTGGAATGTGGCAAACATGGTAGATGGAATATGTAAGATCTGCTCTAACTATCCTATGACTGATGATTAACAAAGTTTTGGGTGGCTCCCAACTATCTGCGCTATCTTCAGACCCTAACAGCCCTTACATTGAATTCATAGCCCGCAAATGCCTTTTGCTCTGACCACTTCTCACCTACTTAATGGTCGTTGGAGAAATCTGGCTCCTTCCACACTAATGTCTCCGATAGTTCCTCTCCATGTTGGAACCTGCATCTGAGGGATCTCTCAAACACCTGTCACCCCAAACAGCAGCGTTTTGCGAGTGAATGCTCCATCACTGTCACCCTCCCATCACCTGCCTACTTTGCCTTATCCTCCTCTGCTTTCATTCATCAACATTTTAGGTGCTGCCTTTGACAAGGTCACATCTATTCCTTGGATCATACATCATATTTATACTAGGGTGCTGACAAACCCTGTGATATTGGACAACACATATTTGTCTATTTACATTCTAAGCTTGTAGATGGTCTAAGGAATATTGTTAAAAGAAAAGTGCAGGAGGCGATTTCAAGGTTTTTTTAAGACTTTTAAGATTTTTACGGATCTTATGGAGTAAAATGACTCTTGAAGGTAAAGGTTTACCTCCTCGCTCAGATCAGGGTGAAAGATTGGAGGTAGACTGACCTTCAGATACTCTTAGCCGCAATTATCCAACCATTTGGATTCATCTGATTCTAAGCGATAGGATTATTTTGATAGGCTGTTTAGAACTCTAAAGATACAAGCAGAGTCTGGGGGCAAATTTGATTCCTGTGCATGTACATTTATACTGCCTCTGTGATTAAAAAATGTGTAAACCTTCTACCGTTTTATACACCTCTCAATTCATTTCTTTAAATGTGTGATTGTAAGTGATTTCACTTCTGTAAATGTAATATCTATAAAAGCAATCGCTGTGAAGCTCCCAACATAATGCACATAAATACATATAATCTAAGAACAACTGTTTCTAAATTATTTTAAACTGATACCAGTTGCAATTGTTTCCTGAGGAGTGACCTGATTATACAGTTCTGTGAAGAGACTGGAATAATCACTATTGTAAGATAAAATTATGCAAAATGTTCAGTCCTAATAAAAAACTCTATGGCTAAAATGACATATCAGGGCACTCTTTAATTAATGTCAATGAGGTCTCCATTTAAAATAATTGGCTTAGCATAATTCATTTAGTACTAAAAGCACAAGCCTTTGCCCTGGTTGATTTTCCTTTTTGTTTTTAGGTAAGTGTCAAAGGTCTGTATGTACAATAAAATCCAACAAGTCAATCATGTGTTGTCTTTAGAACAGAAAATTGTATAACTCACTGCTCTCAATGTATCACTACATCATTAAAGACTTAATCAAAATTAAATGGTGGTATTCGGTCCATATATGTTTGCGTTGAGGCCATCTATACACTAGAATGCCATCTAAAGTTGAATTTGAAATGAACAATAATACACTAAAAAACATCAATGACCCATCTTGCACTCATGGGCGTGCCCAATGCTTTGTCTGTAACTTTTTGCATTCTTCTCAATGGCAGCTGCAAATCTGCCATCTTTGTTCAATGATGCTCAATTCTGCAGCCTGGTTTTAATCAGCCAATTAACTGAGCTATACATAATATGGGACTCATTATTCTGAAGCTGCAGGAAAAGTGACATCACAACATTGCTGTTTGGCTGACAGCACCATGTCATATCATAGTCATAAGCCCTATCATAGCCCCAAGTCAATTTCATAGTTTTAACCCCCCACAAAACACATCTTCTAAAATAAAATGAACCTATTTGGGTTTTATCTGTTGTTTGCAAAAAGCATTTTTGGTGTTTAGATTTTTTTGTCACTTTAATGCTCTTGAAAGTCCACAAGTTGTTTTTAAGCATTACTGAATGTTACTGTGCTTAGTGACTTTGTGCACATTTACATAAGTACTCAGGCACTGAGCAGAAGCACTTTATCTGAGAAAACAGGAAGGACCTCAGGTAGGAGAATTCCATCTCCATTCTCTGCTGTTCAAGGTCATAACTTTTCACTCTCGCTCTCAGAGAGAGTAAAAGAGACTTTATAGTTACAACAGTGTATAACTAAAATAGAGAAAGACTGGTCAAGTGTTTATCATTCAACAACAACAAACTTCTGTGCTGTTGTTGTAGCAGCGTAGGTGTTCCAAACCCTTACTCAGACAAGACTGATTTTTATCCAATATGAAATTTGTATTAACTCAGTAAATGTCTGTGATTGTGATGTATAGTATTTTCAAAAAATTTCTTGTAGTGCTTCCTCATGCATCTTCAGCATTACACACACACACACACACACACACACACAAACACGTGTATATATATATATATATATATATATATATATATATATATATATATATATATATATATATATATATATATATATATTTATATATACACACACACATACATGCATACATACAGACATATACACAGTATATATGCATATACTATAAGTCTTATGGGTTTTATGATGTACACACATGCAAAACACATGCCATAACTACAGAAACCATGAAAGCATAGGTAGGTTAGTAACTGCAACTCAAACATAGTTTTATCAAAACATTTAAAACCCATTCAAACAATGCTTCAGCTGAAGGCACAACCGTCTGCTGAATTACACAGACAGCACACATTTCTCATGGAAATGGTTTTCAGCAGTTGGACTAAACCTTCCACACTGGCAGAGCTCCAAGTCTAACTGCTTGTCTTTAATCACAGGGGAGCTGTGTCCTCATTGTCAACAACCTGACACCCTACAACACATCTCAAGAAAGGATGCAGCTGCTTGTGAAGGAATTGTAGTCTTCACTGAACACAACCCGACCAGTATCTAACAGGAAATATGTCAAGGCCAGGACAAACAGAAATTCATACCTCTTTTCCACCGACGATGTACCAGTGTCCAATTTAAAAGCACTCCACCCATTTCCAAAGAAGAAAAGTGGTTTTAAGTTTGAAAAATCAGAACTAAACTAGCCCTTTAAACCTGCTAGTCTTGAACTAGGAATTAACAATGTTTAGTTTTTTTATTTTTCAATAAAGAACTTAACGTGCAAAACACAACTATATTAAAAAACACTATATCTGCTGCCATGATAACACAACAAACCTAAACTTCAAGCAGCCAGTACAGCACCACGTCTACCTTTATTGTACTTCACAGCTGCTCCATCCACTTTACTTTCTTTGTCGATAAATACATTTAAAATACATAACAAAAATTAAATGTTTTTCTACTTAAATTTTTAATTTATAGAGTTGCCACATTTGTGGCAGGTTGTGGTATTAACACAATCAGCTACTTCATTATTTGAGAAGTCATTTGAAATGCTAGCTGGTTCTAGTTTTATAAAGTCCTCTGCCATGCACTGGCACCATGTCACTGGGAATGGAGAATTCGAATGTGTTGTGATGTGTTTTAATGTGGGCTGAGTAATCTTATTAAATGAGACGTACAATGTGAACGAGTGCTCTTGGAGCAGCTGGGGGAGAAGGTGTGAGCCGCAGGACTGGTGGTTCGGCCCCAGCTGCAGTGACCTGTCTGTGCCGACTGCCTGCAGCTAGCCTGAGGGCTGTGAACGCCTGAAGGAGGTCCTCAATGAACAACAAGTAAATAAAAGATAGGAAGGATGTCAGGACCACAAAGGCCATGGCCATCGGGTAGGAGACTGAGACTCCATATGAGACAACACAAACATCTGTATCACAAACCAACAGCATTTCACAGAGAGACCTTTTACTTTTCACCTATTAAGTTCAATGCTGGATTAGAGCTGCACTGTGATATTAAGAACATTTCTGACATAAAACGCAGCTACATTACATATTTAGCGTTAATTGATATCAGAAAGATCAAAAGCACATCAAAATGCCTTTGCATTGAAACCTGTCATTAGCAGTCTAAAATATGCAAGGAAATCTGTTGTCAGTTATTTTATTTTGACGTTATTTTTTGGGGGGACGGATTTCGTGGTGGTGTGGGAGGGTGGGTGCAGTGGTCGCATTATTAAACATGCCTTAGCATTTAAAGCAACTTAGTTTATGCACAGTTGTGCCGTATCATCTCTGATCTAAACTGCAGAGGCGTGAGACTTTGCATTTACCTGATCCCTCCCCCATTAACTTTAGTTAAGCAACTGCATCAGTCCTAGCACCTTAATTACTCTTGTCCTTTACAAATTAACAAACTCATTTCTTTCCCCGCATAATAACCAGATGCCCTGTAAGAGCTTCTGTCACCTCAATTCGGTTCTAATTAGCTCAGTTTCCTCATAAATCATTTTTATAGTGGCAGTAAAGCAGTGTAACACGGTGGCCAAGCCAGAACGAGTCATTTGATGGAACTAGTAATTTATCAGTTATTTTACCATGTTTTTTATTGTTTTTTATCTTCATGAAGCAGACTGGCATAAACTAATACTGCCAATTTGTTAATATTAACCCAAATACTAAATGTGTGTTTATCTACAACAGATTAAGGTTAAAGTGAGAAAGCACTGCAGTGTAGCCTTAACATGCCCACGTTTACAATTTTTAATATAATAGACAGTATACAAGCAGTGTGTAGACAACATATACTGTAAATGACAGTGCTACCCACTGGGCCACCCTGCATTAAATAAAGTGGGAGTTCCTTCTGTCACCACAGGGAGGTTTCATGCACTCAAAGCTTAAACTGAGGGCCCCAACATGGTCACTCTGACAAACTTTTAGTATCCAGAGCACAACTATGTAAAGTTCACAAAAACATTTAAATAACAGATTATAAAGTGATTTTTTTTATTGTATTTACATTGCATCATTTGTAGTACAATTTCCCCATAAAGCTGTGTGACAAATTTTTCTTTCAAATGTATTTAAGATGAATCAAGAATTGGCCAATGGTTATTGTAACCCAGTGGCGCAAACAATATTTTGCCACTTAATGCAAACTTGTTTGAATGTGATTGCATTTATTTAAAAGAAAGTGCTTTATAAAGTGACAAACATATTTTTGGACATTTCCTGATTGTCAATAGTTTGTGTGATTAATTACATCTGTGGTTTCTCTGCAAGCACACCTGTGTAAACCTGAGAGGAACTGCCATTATCCCCCCACTAAAAAAAAAACGTAAAATGGTGAAGTTATGAGAAAATACCAAGCCTCAGTTTTAAGAATGAGAGCTAATGACAATCACACAGTACATTTTCATACATGTTAATTGTAGCTAAGTGTCCAAATACTTTTTGGTACATGTACATGCATTTTGCCATTAAAATGTCTAAACCGCAGTAGTACTTGGGCAAAATGATATTCACTGTATTTTGCATCTTATGCAAATTAAGTTATGCCTCTTTTACTTTAAATGCCCTAATTGGTTAGGTTTGCATCAGTGGACATAACCAATGCTACAGAGTGACACAGCAAATCCAGTTCTCTCTGGGTCACTGGCCAGCACCTCTATGCAGGTCGGGAGTTCTTGCGCTGAAAAAGGATAAAGACTGCAGATTTGAAGATAACAGCAGTTTGATCAACCCATCCAATGAACTCCTTACATTTATGAAGAGGCCTTTTGCTATAATTATTATACTCTCTCCATCCCAAGACCTTCGGTTGCTGCTCAACCCCTCCCTTATGACCATTTGAAAAAATTACAATGGCTTGTTCAGTAAGTATCTCTAAGACACACTAAGCAGGATCCTTTAGCCTCCAGCAAGATGCTCTCTTCCATTCAAATGCTTCAAATGCCTTCTGCAAGTAATTGTCCGTCCTCAGCAATCCCCTAATGACATTAAAAGTCTCATTATGAAGCATCTTGAACAGGCTTTTAGCTGGAAAATCTTAAGCAACAGAAAGCTTAGCTCCAGGGCTCTGAATAAGATCCTTATGTAAATTAAGTGTCATTTACTAATCCAAACTGTAATCTCGTAAAAAGTATTCTCACATTTTACACTGCTGTTCTCCATTTCATTTGTAGGAATTACAAGTTATATTGTTTTTAAAGGCCATTTTAAAAGATAAAACTCTTGTTTGTTTATTCCTTTTTTGAAGAGTTTTTTCTCAAATCCTCAAATATTTTTTGTAATTATAATCTATGTCCAGAAACCCACAGAGTGCATGTGCATTTGTCCTCAGGGTTCCCCCTACACAACGGGATTTCTGATTGGAAATATTCAACGTGTTGATTCAAGATTGGTGCAGCCTGTTTTTCCAAGTAGACTCAACACTCTTTCATTCTTAATCTCACACCACAGGAAAGTGTGATAAAATAATCTGTAGAACTATCAAAAAAAATCAGGACATAAACTAGGATTGTTGGAAGGGGAGAAACTCAAAACCAGCCCAGCTACCTTCTAATATGTGGCAGCTTTATAAATTGACCACTGTTCTCACCAACTAACAGCTACTCCTCACAGATCTTTGTACTGTAAACAATCTAGTTTCCTGCTAAAAACCTACCATTCAATGTACTGTATGTAAACACTTATTTTAAATATAAGTTGCCAAATGTGAAATAAATGACAAAGCATTCAGGCTGACTTCCACTTAAATACAAAAAAGACAAAGTACCTTTTATGATGTGGATTTTCATATATTTTGAAGGCCACCCAGCTTCTTTAGCCTGTAAGTGCACATCTGACAAGGCATGCTTACCTTGACATTGTTATCTAACTCAAAGCACAGGCATTGCTCCAACATTTCTTGTCTTTATTTATAACTAATATATTTTGTGTCATATTTCTGAACTATGACACAATTCCTTGCCATTCATCCAAATAATTGTCTGGCTGAACCCAAAAACCTCTCTGTAGATACAGGCTTGACATAGTAAACAAGGACAATGATCGGGTCCAAACAGCTGTTATCAACAAAACCTGTAGAGGTCAATTCATGTGATCTATTTTCAGAGCAGAAAAACGTAACCTTCTGTCCTACTGTCAGACCAAACTGCCAATCTTTAACGTCTGTGCTTTCAATTGAGTGTCTGTGGAGTTTCTTGCAGTGCCAGCCTCCTAAAAAAATACTGAATAATAACAAGATCATACGCCAGACACCTCAACCTTCAGCATATGAATTCAGATTTGTCTAATTCGCAACTGCAACCTTCTTTACCACCAGCAAATCAGTCAAAACAGATACTGACATAATGTGATGCATGGAGAGTTCCCATAGTTTAAGTATACTAAACAGATATTGATAAATCTGATAACTGTTATCTGAAGATGCCTTCCAAACACAGATTACCTGTCAATCCAGGGCTTTAGCAACCTCTTGCTGTACATATTAGGGTTTAGCATGCATTTTAAAAAATAATGGAGCCAGGGACTGTACACTCCCACAAGATGAGTAAGTACTGAGCACACTTAAGAGAAGAGCAAGAAATGAAGCTCTCTACTCATAGGAGGGCACAGCACAAGGAGCGTGTTCACTTGCTAGCGTTTGCATTAGCTTTGACCTTAAATGCACAAGATGACCCATGCCTGTCAGGAGAGATTTATATATTTCCCCCTCCTCTTTTAATTACTATAGTACAGCATATGGATACATATCTACTTCAGGATAGTATATCTCTACCACACACACAATGCTGAAAGACAGCACCTGTTACAGCATATGAACCCAAGCATGGGGGATCTTTTAACACATCATTAAAAAGGTAAAACATTTAAGCTTGAATCGAATGAATTGAACAGAATATCCTGTTCGGAATGAATCGATTGTGTCCAATTAACAGAGAACCATACGAGTGTGTGCCGCGAACTGTCGAAGTTTGCCAAGGATTACTGATGTGTCTTCGAACGAGCTTCTGCTAGTACTATCAGCAAGGGCATGAATGTGGATGAGCGAAATGTAAGTTTCTTTAATGGCAAACCAAGAGACGGTTTTATGTTTTAAATAAACCTGATCATGGTTTCAGTTGTTGGTTTTAGTGCAATTTGAACTGAAGTAACAATATTTATAGTACAATTGATGTCAGATTTAAATGTTGGTAGAAAGATGTTGTTTCATTGTGACCTTAGCAAGTGATTGCACAGACATTTGTTTCCCTGCTTGGGTAGATAGGACTTGGTCTTACTAATATGACTAATATAGCTGCCCAGAAAATATGGCCACTGGGTTTCTACCCTATTCTATGGTCCGAATCTGCATTTGGTAAGATTTATGGACCAAATTTACGGATTTATTCCCCCTGGACCCACCTACAGACGAAAAGGTC
Source organism: Chromobotia macracanthus (assembly GCA_036877525.1). NCBI lineage: Eukaryota > Metazoa > Chordata > Actinopteri > Cypriniformes > Botiidae > Chromobotia > Chromobotia macracanthus. The sequence continues at coordinate 4,544,655 of JAZGTH010000090.1, read as the reverse complement.
CACTCACTCATAATCTCATAAAATTGTGTAGAAATTATTAATATTTTTTGGTAAGTTTGTAGAGGCCTAAGAACATGAGTGTTATTTGTTGCTATGTATTACTTTTGAATGTGTATTATTTCTTGTTATGATAGTTATGGTCTGATGGATTAAAATTATGCCCTTCCCCCTTTCCAGTTTGTTCCACATGCAGAGACCTATTTTACATCTCCCATCTCACCTCGCCTCTCTTCTCCACTTCACTCTCACATGGACATTCTTAAGAAAATCTATACTTGTTTTAGACAGGGAGGAAAATAGATAAAATCTTCATTGACAACTAAGTGACATTGTGTGTCCCTTAATAAGAGATTGCATCTGAGTGATCTAATCGTTTGAAATTCACTGTTGTTAATTATGGGCAAATAGAACAGAAAGACATAGGCATGATTTAAGGTAACAAAAAGGTCTTGTTATTGGCCTTTGTTTGAGCAATTTGTGGATATTGATCTACGATGACGCCTGCTGTCCAAGCTGGACTGCAATTTATGTATGCAGTGGATTTATTTATTTATGAGTGGATTTTATGGTTCCCTCATCAAGCCATTTAAAAGACACTGTGATGGTTGATACACTCATAGAATAAACACTTATGAATAGGGGCTTTGTATTATGCAACTGGGAGCAGAATATCATATCCTGTTCCAGTGCGATCAAACTAGAGTACACCATGATAAAGAGAAAACCCTGTTTATGGCTATGATCTATTATTACATTAATTGCACATTTGACAAGTGGTTAATTGAAAATAATTAATACTGAGACTAATTTTGGTTTACAGCACTGTCACCTTTATGATGACCAGTGGAATTTAGGGGTGTGTTTGGGGTGTTTTTGTGTGCATGTTTTTCATAGGTTAGCTGAACTTGTAAATCAAAGCTGTTTGTTACATTTCACATCTAACCAGTTAGACTGAATTAGCAATTGCCTCAAACAAAGCTGGTAAAGTTATAATTCACCCAAAACATAAAAATTAATTCCAAACCTGTGTTTCTTTCCTTTGTGGAATACAAGTTTAGCAGAATTTTTATAGTTTATATTTTGCATGCGATAAAAGTAAATAGGACCTTGGGCTGCCAAGAATCAGAAATCACAAAAGGTTTATATACTGTAAGTAGTTCATATAAACTATAAATAGTTTTTTGTGGGAAAACAAAATTATTATTCACTGAACTGCTTGTCACTACTATGAAGGCTCTGGTCACCAGTCACTTTCAATCTATGCAAAAACAGATATCCTGTCTAACATCTTTTAATTGCTAACATGAAAAATTAATATCAGAAAAGAATGTCAAACTAGACTTTACTAGTTCAACATATCAATTATTATTATTTTGAATAATATAATTAATCATTGGCAGGAAATAATGAACAGGAGTTTTCTTTAAACTCCTCTGTCACGTATTTAGAAAAGAAAATATTAACCTCCACTTTTTGGCATCAGAAGAGGAGGGAGGTGCTAAAACAATGTGCCAAATTTTGAAATATAGATAATTTCATCTCTTCCATCCTAAAAGCACTTCATAAACCTTCCTTTTTTAATACACTTATTCCTGTGGTGACGGTTTACAGCAGTGAGAAATATATGACAGAAAAAGAATAGATGGAATGGAACAATCTGTGTTTAAGTAAATAATTGAATAAACTCAATTTGGGAAAGTTGGCAAACTGGGTCTAGGTAATGTTTTCACCCTGGTGCTGAAATAGTTTGAGACTGCATCGCACAACATCAGCCTCATCTTGTCAGCTCTGGAGAGCCCTTGAGCATGTTATTAGCTTGGTGTTCGCCTTGCCATTTTCCACCCGAGGCAGATGGGTAATTACTGAACTAATACTCTGATTGAGAGGAATCAGATGCAGTGGCTCACCCAATTAGATGATACATTAGCTTTCTTTCTTTGTAAGCAGCTAATGTGCGAAGCAAAGTGACATTTCTAAAGGGGGTCAGAGTCTCAAACAAGCGGCGAGTTGCAGATTGTGGTGCTTCTGTCTGTCTCTCTCTCTCTCTCTCTCTCTCTCTCTCATACTTTTTCTGTCTCTCTCTCTCTCTCTCTCTCTCTAATGGACTAATAGGCTGAAGTCTTCATCACCCGAAATGCACACAGAATGCAAATCAGGCCCCCCACTCCCAAACAAAAGAAAGCAGAGTATATTCATGTCTGGTGTGTCAGCTACAACATCAATTACACTGGAATACACTAGAGCTAATGAAAGAGACACTGTAATTGTAGTAATTGTGTTCTTTTGTCAAACACATTGCGGTAGTTGTTGTTTTGGAGAGTTGAAGAGTTCACTTTTTATTTTTTAGCAAGGGAAAAGTTAAGTAAAAAGTAAAAAAAAAAAAAACAGTATCACTCAAATACACACATTTCAGATTGTCACAAGTTTGTAAAAATCTCAAACTCTCCTGTCACTCATACAATATGCCTCGAACACATGTGGTGCTTTTAAGTCCAAAATATTCTCATAACCCTGTTGTAGCAGGCGTTATTAGTGTCTTTGAATGATGCTTGCAGAAGAATTACCACATCTTTATCTTTGTTTAAGCTTGTCTCTGGGTGTAGCCATGCGCTTGATCTCTAGCCAAAACACATTAGAGCACATCTGTCCACTCACGCACGCCACTGCGGCCAACTCTTCCTCGCCATATTTCTGAAGAGCCCTCATTGCTGCCATTGTTCACTTTGTCCGACTATTTGCTCTATTCTCTTCAGTTCCCCTCCTGTTAATGCTCACTAACAGCTTTCAGAAACAGCATACGAATGGAGAGTATAAAAATTTTGGTTTTCCCACTGGGATTGTTTAGCTCTTCTAGTCTCTACCTCGTAGTTCTCCTGTTTGCCAGCAGTGTAGCAAGATTCTGTTAATGTGTAAAGCATCTTTGGTCTGCAGTTATTGAAGTTATGATTTGCAGTTGTTATTTAAATTATTTTAACTTTATAGCTCGGTTAAATGATTACATCAATATTGTATAATTCACATGCATTTTAAAGTACAGTAAAGAAAAAGGTGTTTGAGTCTTAAGAGAAATGAGGGAAGAAAAATGACTACCTATATGTTTTAGTTAAAACAATATGTTTTTAAAACGTGTTGAATCACAAGTACTTTTGTAAGCTGGATATGTCTGCTGTATTACTGAGCTCAGGGCATCTGGATTTGGAGAGCAGAGATGCTCTTACCAGCTATTAGAGAAATAGTTCAGTCATTGTATGGTCATTGCAGAGAGCAGTTACAGCTCTGGGCCACCTGTCATATTAGAGTGTGGTGGGGGGAGGTTTTTTTGCAGCGTGTACAGAAATCAATGACACATGACACATTTACAGAACAAAGGAAACAATATATTTTATCTTATTAACAAAACCTTCACAAACAATCAAACATGATATTTATCAACTATATATATAGTTAAAAACAATACATCCAAGTGCCATTTCATCTTACAACAATAACAAACTTAAAAGCAAGTGCTGTTGAATATGATACAGAATATGGTAATGAGGTAGTATATGAAAATATTTTTAACCCATAATGATAATAACATCAGTGTCACATGATATTAAATTCTGCAGCATCACATGACAGTGTTCGCCCGGTTGTGAATTAGTTCATTTAATGGGGTGATTGACATCTCACGGTGTTAATATCAAAACTAGGCTTGTGTTCAACAAGGGGTATGTAATACAGTAAATGCCACTCGTCTCAGCATAAGTGAACCTTACTTGCTTTTTATCATAAAAAATGAACAGGCTCTCAGACACAAAAGGGGTGTAGCTGAGACTTCAAGTGTGAAAAAAGTTATTAGAGGGAGAAAGTGCATTGGAGGTGTCATTATGGAAAATGGCCTTCATGGAAAATGGTTCTGTACAAAAGACAAAAAACCCCTGAGGACATACTCAAATATTGTTACCAAACAATGACCCTGAGTGGCTCCTCGCCATGCAAATGTCAACATTCACACTTGGAAACATATGGCCGTTTTATTCCTGACGGTGAGTGCTACCTAAAGAACAATTATTCGCGTAATCTTGTCAAATTGGGACATATTTCTCCCTGGCGGGTAAAAGGAGCTCTCATTATGAAATACAAAGGCTCTGTTACAGATATAATAGAGGCTTATAAAAAACAGAAGAACTTGGTTTTGTATTCCATGTCATGTTGTAGTTTTTCATTAATATGTGTGTTGCTTTGATAAAGATCACAGTCGATATTTTGCCATCAGAGAGAGAAGCCTGCTGTCAATAAGAACAGGTCCCTTTTGTTCGTGTAAAATGATCACTCATTGCAATATTGATATATGCACAGTATGTTCCGTGCATGCCTTTAATCAAATGAAATATTCATAATGTTTCTTAACTTTGTTGGACCTCACACTTGATGGTATTTTTACATTTACATTTGCGCATTTTCATTCAAAGCCACTTACAGTGCATTCAAGCTATACATTTGATTAGTTATCCATGGAAATCGAACCCACAACCTTTTGCTCTATAAGTTGACACATTTTAAACACTTTTTTGAAGTATTCCATACCGTATATGGAAAAAGAGATCTCTTTGACATATCAATTGTTTCTCCAATGATGACAATGATGGGTGTTTTCCATTTGCTTTAGACTTCTGCTTCTCAGATTCCTCTTCAGAAACAGGTTCTAGTAATCTCACCTAGTAATCTATAGTAATGCTCACACATCCCCTAGAGTTTCAGCAGAGATCTCAGCAGGGTCATAAACTGTTGCAAGATTCTGAAGTTTGCAATCAAATATCAGAAATATTCAATATGTATTAAAAATTTCTCTTTTTTTCTTTTTCTCTAGTTTATTTTATGCAAAAATTATCAGCGTTTTGAGCATTAGTATATTATATATTTCTTTCAAAGCGTCTCCCAAGTTTTGAAAAAGAGCAACCTGAACAATAACATTTTCCTCTAGGATGGAAGGTCATTCAAAAGCTAAAAATGTATGTACAGTAATTGTGTGGTATTTTAATGCGTTGAAGAATCCATGTAACACCGAATATGAAGGGGTGCTTACTCATCATTTGACACAGTAGGATTCTGTATGTCTCCTGTGTTCCTGCTGTTTTCTGCCTTTTCATTCACAAAACAACCTGAGGTCAGTCTCCTCATGTTCGGATCGTGCTTCAGCCTAGGCATAAAATCAATAAACACTATTGCCCCCTTCGGCGAAATGCGGTTGTGAGGCGTAGGGACACTCCACATCCATGAATCAGAAAAAACATCTTGTCCAGACAGCTCGTAAGTGCCTGGTTTGTTGCTATTGATTTTTCTGTTTATTCTCTCACAATAACTTAACTTCTCTTGTGTAATGCCACAATAGAAAAACCTGTACCTCCTTTCTTATTTACAGCTATGAAGGGACAATGAAGATTTTGAAAACAAGTGCCAGATAAAGATTTTGTGAGTACTTGTGCTCAGGGTGGATAGAAAGTGATCCACAATTTTGAACAAGCTTTGAAAGATACTTCTGATGGCTAGTGAAATTTAAACAAGAAAAGAAACTGCACATAACTAAGGTCCGACCATTCTTACAAAATTATTTAATTCTTTGGTTGATATATAGGCTGTTAAAAATTGACCAGTGTATGGTCATACTGTATGTTGCCCCAGCCCCTCATGTAGCAAAAGGGTAGGTGGTGTAGTTAGCTGTGTTAACTGTTATATGTGTGTGTGTGGGGGGGGTCCTCAGCTCTGTCTTACTTTGTAGCACTTCTGCATTAACTGTGTATTCACTGATGAAGGTGTGAAAGCCTGGATTATGACATGATCAACTAGCAGGCCTAAACAACTGGCTCTGGTTTTCACCTGTTGATGACTGTGTCATCCTCCACCCAGTCTGGGTTATACATTGTAATGTAAAGATGAACAAAAATATTATTCTCCGGCACCACATACCACAGAAAAGCAAATGAGCTGGATTGTGTTGAAAGAGTTGAGCTTGAACGTGTTGAAAAGTGTTGGACAAGAAAAGTCATTTTTGTCTTTCGTCAGTTTCGTCTTTCGTCAAAGGCACATTACCAAGAAAGACAGGCCATCCTTATTGTCCTAATGAATATGAATTTGTTTTATTATGTTGATTTTTATCATAGATTGCTATTATGTGCTTGTAATGACTAGGGCATGTATTGTCCGTTACATCCACCTTTAATGGCATCTGCAGGAGGTTTGATAATAGTACAAAATAATGCAACTTTATGAGGCATATTTATAGAAGTTGCCTAATTAAAGAAGTTACTTTGAGTCTTTTGTCTCTCCATGTTAGGAAATTATAGTATTTGCTTTCTTTCCTTTTCTTGGGATTTAATGTGAGGTTCTAAATTAATTAATGACCTCAACAGCGAATTCAAAAGATGGCCATCACAAAAGCTCCTTCCATCGCAAGTGCGCCTCCAGTAACCCAGCGCTCTGCTGCGCCTGTTGTTTCTCCTTCCATTCAACTGTAAATTGGAAAGCAATGCTCAGAAACTCACACGGTAGGACGATATAATTGGGCATAATTGATAAAAACTGTAGGCAGCAAAAAAGGGAAAATATTGAAAAGGAAAAACATTAAATTTAAAAGCGGTGCCCTTGTGATTTGTGCACGAGAGAGTCAAGTCTTGCTCAGAATGCCTTCCATTGAAATTCTACTATATAAGCAGGGTCATTTTTAAATAAAATAAGCAGAAAGGACTTTGTCAAGACAAAGAAAGTAGCTGCAGCAGAACTTCATCTGGCTGGAGTGCCAAAGTGATGCTAAACTAGACAAAAAGAAAAGTCCTAGTTAGAGGTAACAAAAAAGTCCTTTACAGTCAGTATGATGTGAGGATCAAACAAGTGGCTTAATAAATAAAGAACCAGTTCTTTATATATTTAAAAGTAGATTTATTTAGCATATTTTTCGTTTGACCCTTTCTCTGTGTCTTTCATTAATGCACTTAATATTAAAGGACAAAAATAAAATTCGACAACCAAAAGAGCCAGTGGCGGTCTAACAATACCCCAGTGGATACAATCTTTTATTTCATTCTACCAATTGCATGTTTGCATTGCTGATTATTGATTTAGTCCTATGTCGTGTCAATGCACATTGCTCATTGATAATAGAATATATTGGGCAGCACAGAACATCTTGCCGCTGTGATGGCACAGAGCCTGAGGCTCCGCACGGTTCTAAAAGGTCAGCACCCCCACCCACCCCTGCAGAATCTCTGCATAGACAGACAGGCTCAAGTAAAGACTGCTGCATGATTCAAGACCACAGCATGCAACGAGGTAGAGCGTTTGTCAAACCCCACCAGACTTCACTCACAAACTTATCGAAGAGACATCTCACCATCCTTCAGCTTTCCATATACACAGCAGCCCCTTAGCTTGAAAATTACTTACAGCTAGAAAATAATTGGTCTCAGAGGGCATATCTGCACCTGACTTTCAGGTATGATTCACTACTGTCACGTCTACATTGACCCCAGCCTGTGTGCCACTGTGCCAAGAAAACCATGCATTGTGTGCAGACAGCTTGTTGTATTCAAAGCACATGTGGTTCTGGATGGTCTTGGTTCCTTTGTTTGATCTGAGGCTGAGTGCTTGCCAAGACAAGGAGGCTCCAAGATTTTTTATCTCTTTGTTCTTCATCTTACTGATACAATCCAGTATTTTTGCATTTCCATTTTTAATGGTCCCATTGGGAAAGATGTTCCATGTTTTAAACCCTTTCTGAGAACAAAACTAAGCACTGGAAGCTTCCCTTCTCGGACACTATAACAGACGCTGATTTGGTCAAATGATTCACACCTTAAAAGAAATCTGCTTCTATGTTTACAATAATGTCCTTCTGTAGCACTTCACACCATTGAAACAAGTTCATCTTCAGCGTCATTGATGGTCCTAAAAGCTCTCAGACTTGTAACAGCTCCGATGTCCGACACTCTCACAATGTGGAGCAGCACAAAGGCCTGAAGGTGTGAGTGACGTCGCTCTCAAATGTAAATGAGTGATAGAAGCTCTTGAACGACTGCCACTATAGGAGGAACCATTAAGGAGCTGGGCCAAGAGCATCTTCCCAAGCTTGTACCATCCCTCCCTCTGTGTTGGTTCTCCTTGCCTCCCACCCTTCCCATCATCTCCATTGTGTAAACCTCCCTTCCCTCCCCAGACGGAAAGCTCTGAAAGCTTCCCCCATAAGACAGTCCCATTCTCCAGTATCCCCATCATTTGCTTATCTAAGTGCCCGTCCTCTGTTTACCAGGAGTGGCAGACAAGTGGTTCTGGGGATTGGGTGGGGGATGATGGTGGTGGTGGGTGGGGTTGTTCAAGGAGGTGGAGGGAGACATAGTGGAGAAAATTAGCCCAACAAGAGTGATGGAGAGAAATAGAAAAACTGGCAACAATAAGCAGACAAGTACTGTAGATGCTAGCATACTTCACGTATGCAGGTACTTTGTGTACACAGGGCCACCCATCTTAGCAAGCTGCTCTCTGTTGATTTTATAATACCCCTCATTTCCTTTCTTGTGTGGAGCACTCTGTTGTTATACCCATTATTCCCTTTCCAAGAGCTTTCTCACATCCTCGCCCATCATTATGGCATTTGAGTGCTGTTTATGCGCTTTCATTTTCAGACAGAGATCTTAATAGATTGAATTGATTATCCCTTACACAGCGTTCATACTCCTGGGCCTCATCGACAAATCCAAGACATTCGCTCATAGCTGTGAGGGCTTATTTGATATAAAGTTACTGTTTACTTACCAGAGAGTCTTAGCCCTTTTAAGTCTTTATTTGCATGTATTCCAACTTAAGTTGTTTATTTTGAAATTACTCTCGTAAAAATTGTTGGCGAGGGAGGGGTAATCTGTGTCAGATGCTTTACTTAAGTTGTTCTCTAGGTATTCAGGTATTGTAAGGTATTAAAGGGTCTTCTATCAATTAAAATTAGCATAAAAAGCCTCTATAACACATAGCTTTAGAAGTGTGTCTTATGAGAAAGTGCTCCACTGACACAATTGTGGTAAGTTGACTTATTGGGTAATGCATGACCATGTATATTTTCAAAATCTGCACAATATTTGCTTTTCATAAACAAGAAAAAGGGCAATATTTAGGTTTTTAATGTATTACCATTTTTAAAGCAGAACAGGCAGCTGTATATAACAGGTCCTTTCTAAATATACAGTCACATAAAACTATGCACTAGATTTAAAGTGGGGGCACAGTTTACCCACGACATACCCCACTCTTTCTTTTTATTAAAATGTTTATTCATTTAAAACATTTTGTTCAAATTATTGTTACATCAGGGTCCTATTTGGTCTTTTGGATTTTGCAGTGTTCCCAGTGTACTGGGATACAGAATGCACAATCATTAACTGTATTCATTATTGACCTAACAGTGAATGGAAATGAATCTTTGTGGAGGGACCTGCATGTGATCTCATGGCTCATGAATGGGCGAGACAGGGCCCCGTGTCACCACCCTGACCCCGCCCTCCCAAGTGGGCAGGACCATGAACTTTCCAATTACAGCTCAGATCCGACCATCTCAGTGTCATTACTTTCTCAGGCAGTACGCAAACCACGTCTCCCTCCTGCCTGGTGCTTTCACACCAGCACGGTGAAACACAAATTCGGATTGATTTTAAAATTTCAAACCCACGACAGGAATACCACAAAGTCTTCCGTTTCCATTTCTCCAAAAGTCTCCTTTGTGAACTTCGCATCAAAGCCCTGATGAACAAAAGCGGCCAGCCGTCTGACAAAAGACGAGAGCGGATGGTATGTGGAGCCATCTGTTTTGGAGGACACCCAAAATCTTGTGTATGGGCCATACTTAGCTATCCCACAATTCCATTCCAGGAGTGCACTAGCCTCCTATTCACGCAGTGGGCCATATACTGCCCATCTCTTGGCTGGCATTTTTTTCCCTGTTACAATTAAGTAATTTATTCCTTTCTTCGTCCTCCTTTTTAATGAATCCAAGCCACAAACAAGCCCCAGTTGCTCCTATTCAAGGCTCGTGATTGCATCTGGCAGTAATTGCTGCGAAAGCTGAAGTGGGCGCAGGATGGAAGCACATTGTTTTGGGGGTAATAGGTGAAGACCTGCCTCTCTTGACCTGTAATACATTAGTGTCAGTGAACATTTGGCAGCCCTCAAATGATTAGCAATGAAGATGAATTGAGAGAAAAAAAGAAAAAGAAAAAGGAAAAAAGGTAGAAAATCTGCCTCATTTAAAACACTGGAGCCTGCATACATTTGCATGCTGATTAGTTGTTCTTTTGTCTGTGGTCCTAATTATTATGACACATAATGTCTTCATCATGCAAGATTCAGATCTGTCTTGTTCAAAATTTATGTAGGGAAGGGGGGAAAAACGTTTATTGATTCTACACGGAAGTACATTTTGTTGCAGCTGCTTTTGTTGTGTGTTTTCTTTTTATAATGTTTCCCATTAATTGAACACAAATTGGATTGCCTCCGACTAGTGCATTTCAGAGCGAGTTTTGAAAAATCATATTTGTTTTGCTCTTGTTGACAAACACACAGGTAACCTCCTCACTTTCTGCTTGCCTGGATATGCATTTGGCTCCTTTTTTTAAGCAGCCCTGGCAGGAACATTGAAGCCTAATGCATCCTAGAGCCTCCAATAGATGTGTGAGGTGTACTAAAATAAAAGCTATCTCATTTAAATCATTCGCTATTTTGTCTTCCCAGCCACCTTGACAACACGTTTTTAGATTAATGTATTTTTATAATTTTCTAATTCTCGCAGATTACTCCATTTACAGATATGGGGGAATAAATCTCCAGATTAGAGATTATGCTGAGTGCCAGATTTTGGAATCAGAGTGTTAAGGCTATACGTCTTCATCTGGCAGGGGTAGATGTAGAAGCTTTTATCAACAGACAAGTCTGAGGCTGTTCATGCGGCTTGTCATTAATCAAAGCCTCAGAGACTGTTGTTTTTTCCCAAAATTTACAGCAGTATTGGAGTGTAAGCAAATATGTCCAATGTGATACTAAAGAGAAGATCTGATAATAACAAAACAATGTGTTCTGATTAGGTAGGCTTGTGCTTTGTTGCGTATGGAAAGTATGGACAAATTATACATATGTATACAAAATATAATTTTATTTCTTTTGTTTGTATTGCTTGCGCTTTAGCAAAGGAGTCTTAATGGTATTTTCTGATTAAGTATTAGTTTTGTCTCAGATGTTTGTCTTTACATTCCTTTGGAGAAATAATAGCTCAGTAAGGTCCAGTAAGAGTGTAGATTTGTATGACTGGTGTTTTGGAAAATCTGACAAATATGTGTTATCTGATATATGAGATGTTATATGTGATCTCTTATATGTGAAAACTCTACAGGAGAAGTTACACGTGAAGTTACTGGGATTATTTTTCTCTAGGCCTAAGTAAAAGTCTCTATTTGTTCCATTTTATCTCATTCCTTTCTACAAGAAACATTTTCTTGTAGAATATAATAAAGACTCAACCTTTTTTTTAACATTTATTTAACAAATTATAAACTTTAAACGTTTTATTGTTTTGTGTATTTGTTTTTTAGGAGATTTAAATTTTTCAGCATGACGTTTACAGATCTGACAGAGCAGCAGTAGAATGTGTGATGGTGTGCGTGTACTGCAGGAGACAGCAGAGGGAGCCCAACAGACCAACCTCTTCCTCAGCACACACACACAAACACACACCCAATTGTTCATTACTGTAATAGGTATTACGATCAGGATCTTGCACTTCTCATAACTTCAAAACTACCTTGTTCTGCTAAGATGTCTAAGATGTCCAATCTAGTCCTCCTTTCAGTAACACACTTGATTTTTTTGTCTAGGTTTGTTGACTTGATTAAGCTATTAAACATACTGCAAATATATTTTTACCCATAATTCCATGCTGAAAGATAGAGTAGATTAACAAAAACAGATTTTTTTTGTTTGAACAGTGCAAATGTTAAAGGAGCATTATATCTGAGACTGTAATTAAAACTGATCTATCCAGCATGTTAGATGCACTGTAGCAGATAAAAGCGCTGCATGGCTGAATGAACGTGCATCCTAAGATCCCTTCACAGCCACTGCTGTGTCCCCGAGGAGCGGCGACCCTCATACGTACCGAGACACAGAGGTAGCGAGGTAGTCTGCCGCCACGTCAGCCAGTTAATTTGTTTACTGCCGGCATTTAGCCATCCAACACACTCCAGAAGCACCTGAATACTTGGTAAAGACAATAATTATCCGGCCCACTGGAGGACACACACACACGAATCCCAGAATGCCGTTCCTTTTTTAAGGTTATTAACTGTTCAGTAAATTGTTTTGCAGCATTTTTTACACTTCAAAAACACAGCATGCCACAGCATACTCTCAGAGGACCAACAGCACTAACCAAGCAAGTGTAACGCTCCTTGTTTCTCTGACGAAAAGGTCGTATTGCACTTGCGGCCCGTGAAATGTGCTTTATTTGATTATTCATGCTCCACTGTACTCGTATCTCCATGTGGCTCATTTTACTCTACCACAGAGAGACTACAATGTTACAAACTAATAATCATTGTTTAAAAGTTCCACCCTTCCATACATGAATTGGCTTTATATTATACATGGCCAGGCAATGAACTGAGAATACAAGCACAACTATGTAAGGGGCAGTTTGGACCTACTGGTAAGTGATTCCAGCGCTGACAGGTAGCAACTGAAGTGCCCTTGAGCAAGGCTCCTAACCCCCAATTGCTCCCCGGACACAGTAGTGGGCGGCCCACTGCTCCAGATGTGTGTGTGTGTGTGTTCACGACTTGCAGTGTGTGTTCACTCCTAACCAGTGATGGGTTAAATGCAGAGGTCACATTTCGGGTATGGGTTATCATATCTGACAAATATGTCACTTTCACTTTATTTGGGAATAGTGTCAGTGTTTGCCAATTGAGGAAAATTTAGACAATTTAGACTAATAATTTAGACGATTATGATAATTATCTTTGTCATTACAAATCTTAATACAAAGTACAAGTGTGACCTGTTTAATTAGTTATGAGAAATTCAAATGGGGAATTTAATAATGTATGAATTTTCCCTTTCAATTTCTGAAGTCATCAAAATGTCCTGTTACATGAATTAAAAAAAAATGTCTAAATAAGGTACTTACATAATTGCATTTAATTAGAATGGGTTCCTTGACTGATCTATTATTATACACTTGAGAATTATTATTACAACAATTATCATGCTAACGGTTATCTAAAGCATGTCTATACGAAGCTATTTTAATGAAATGTTTTGCAAAAAATAATGCAATTTATCCAGTTTATTACAAGGAACATTTAAAACATGTTTATTTTGAATGTTTCACTACTCATCATAATAAAGAACTTTTATACAACTGCAAAAATAAAAGTTGTGACGTCTGTACTGTAAATTGTAATTTATTGCACAGTATTAAAAACAGCTGCTCTCATTCAGTTTAGCAGAAGGGGAATAAAGTATTTTTGTTACCAGGTAATATTTTGTCACAAAAAATTAAATAAGCCAAACACGCATAAATAAATCATTGTTATCATAACATTACACCAACAAGAGTTGCCCAATCAGATCATGAAATTAAGCTTGCCCCTCAAACATAATCAGGATCAGAATACATTTTTATATTCAAACAATACACGTTTCTGGTTAAAAGCATGCTAAACTGCCAGTCAAAGAGACTGAGAGTTCATCGTGGTATCCTTGATGCACAAACCCAATGTGCAGTGACGTTTCTGTACTTAGAGTAAATGGATTTCCCAAGGCCCAGTCTCCATTGACTTTAGCTTTTAAGTGTCCCCACATTATCCTTGTTCAAGCACAACAAACATCATTGTGGCTAAACCTGATAGTACAATGACTATAGCATCCATGAGGGAGTGAATAGATATGCATTTAAACAATGACCTCAGAGCTGTTGTCTGCTGTCATACTAATTGATGCATAAAACTACCTGTGCATCACAAGCACAATAATGTTTTCTCTCATGCTACTGTACTGTAGGTCACTTGCTGTCACGTGTGGACCTGCTACACATTACTGGTATGTTTTAAATCAATTTGGTGCTCTAATCGAAACCCTTGATAATTATCAGAGATTTTACAGAATGTTGGAGACGAGGCCCAGCAGTCAGCGCATGTGCTTGACACAGTGGTGCTCATGCGGGCAATGCTAGTTTGAATCCAAGCTTGTGTCATTTTGATGCTTCCCATTTATTTAGACCTTTTACTGACCATTAAAATAATTAAAAAGCGCAAAATGATAACCATGATTCATCATCCATTAGGATAGTGATGGTGATAATCCATCCTAAAGGTATTATGAGAAGATTTGGGGCAAGCCCTTGACTGTGGCCCCCAGCTGTCTGTGTACCAGAATTCCTTCAGGTAACTACAGAGGATAGAGTCAAGGAACTGTTGAAAAAATGCTTCAAGGTTTATGCATTATCACAGTTTAAAGCATGCTGGGAGTTTGGGAGCGTGTTGTCTTTGATTTCCACGTCTTCTCTTGCACCTCCAAGGCTGCATAATTGGAGGTTGAGGAAGGTGGAGCATAAAACAGGGAAGCTGCCCATTTTCCTCAGGATGATGAAAATTGATCCAACATTTCATATCATAACTGTCATATTATTTTCATTATTCCTGCCTGCAAGAATGTGGTATTAACACTAATGCAAACTCAGGTAAGGTAATTGCCACTAATGGATGTGAAGGACTCTAAAATTGGATGTCATTAAATCCGTCAACACATTCTCTGGATAGTTCAATTGTGTGGCTATGCACTAGGAGAGGGAAAGGGTGGTAGAGAGAGAGGAAAAAGAGAGAGAGTATTAAACATATGGCAGTATGGAGAAAAGAGGTCAGAAAAAGCAAATTGGGGTTATGTGTGTAAGAAACTTTCAGACACAAATCACATGTAATAAGATTCTTACTCATATCTATATGTGTTTTAAGGCAGTTTGATGTTACAGGATGGCGTAAGTAGCCACAATATACTTTGCAGAGAACCATAGTAACTATATGCTGTTAGCCAAACCAACAATAGGGAGGAAAAGGGTGTGTGTCCCTTAAAAAAAAAATCAAAGTTTGCCAAGAAAAAAGATGAAGCAAAACTGGATTTTTGATTTAATTTGTCTCTTTCCATCAGTCTAGAAAATAGTGTTTTTTCTAAAAAACTTTCCTAGAAGAATTTAAAGAGACACAAATGAGATATAGTTTATGCGAATAGCGAATCCCATATAAAATGGTATTAGGTGAATTTGGTTAGATTTGTTTAGTATCTGACATTTAATTTAAGATTTTGGTGGCTAAGCTAATCTGAGATCTTGTTAAGATCTTTTCTGAAACTCCTATGCATGTGACATGCATGCAGACTATTGTCTGTTTTTATAAGAATTAAAAGAACTGTTTCTTTTAGGAGAAACAGTTGAGACATCTTATTTTTCTTTTGCTATGAGCGCTTGTGTGTCTTATTTTACACAAAGTGAAGGCAATACTTTAGCTAAGCTGTTTAAAAACAACAAACTCTTTAAATTTGTTAAGTTTTGTAGAAGCATATTCATATTTGAATTCTGATTATTAACTAAAACGCTGTCAGACATTTAACTGTTGATGACAAAAAAGGTATAACTATTAAGCGAAAGGGATATCTTATTATGAAACATTGAATAGGAATTAAACAACCCCATAAACTAGCTCAGTGTAATTAACAATCTAAGCGTTTTGATTAGTGCCACACCAATGTCAAATATCTCCCAATTAAACTTCTCACAATCTCACAGGGCATGTTAATGTCATTCCTTACATGTGTTTTGCTTTGGCTCACATAAAAGACAAGACAGGGATCCCAAGTTTTGCTCTGCCTCTTTCAAATCAGAGTATGACAACTATAAATTAAAACATCATGGTGAGAGAGGGAGAACCGTAAACAATGATTTTCAGTTGCAATCGCACCATTTTTCCCCTTGCTTCAAAAACAAGAATGATAGAAATGGCAGAGGAGTGAGAGTTAACCAGAGACCTCTCCGACTGCTCCTCAGAAACGACTCGTGAAGGGAGATAATTGAGGAGAGTGAAAGAATGGATCTCTACTCTTAAATAACAGGATTTGCTATAACCTGCAGCATTAAGGTGCTGCTTGCCAGTTACCTGCTAATGACAAAGGGACACCAGGCGAGTATTTTACCCTGTCAGGAAGAGGCCACTGCAAAATGTGCTCTGATATGTCTCCTATTCATCTGCAGTGGGTAATTACTTCAAACCCTATATTACCATGGTAATGAGACACTAGCACTGTCAACCTCTGCAAAGCAAAAACAAGGTGATCTACAAGAACTTTGTACTGATCTTTTCTTTATCGGCTGCGTGTTTTGGAAGAATTTTCTCTTGATTTCTTTAGTTGTCAAGATGCTGTGCACACAAATAACTATTTTGACAAAATGAGGACGAAATCAGTTATGCACTGTTTAAAACACAACCTCTTTTTCTTGGTCTCGTCATTATATGTCGGGACACATACTCATTGGACCAGTTGTATTTTAATGAAAGGCTTCTTCAGTGTAAACAATAGGTTTATGCAGATTTTACATGTTCCAGTCTTTATCTGGGGTAAGGATGGCCCAGGCGTTTTTGGTGCCTTAGGCGAGATTGTAAAAAAATGTCATAATATTACAAAAGCTATAGAACCTGTAGATGTGACAAGTGGTTTCTTTTTGAAAATATTGCATATACCTACACATGAGTAGACAAAAAAGCCCCTAAAATTATCCCTTTAAAATATATATGGGGTGTATTATATGTGCTGTGACTTGATAATTATTATTACAGAATCATATAATTGTTATATAATTATTATTATTAACGTTCTACCTTTAGCTCTAGTTCTCTTACATAGCTTTAAACAGATGTGACATAATGAAAAGCACAATTAAACAACACAGTTTATTATGTTTTAATTAATATGAGGACATAGATATTATAAGATAT
Organism: Chromobotia macracanthus; assembly: GCA_036877525.1. Classification (NCBI taxonomy): domain Eukaryota; kingdom Metazoa; phylum Chordata; class Actinopteri; order Cypriniformes; family Botiidae; genus Chromobotia; species Chromobotia macracanthus. The sequence continues at coordinate 4,527,604 of JAZGTH010000090.1, read as the reverse complement.
TATAAAAAGTTAAAATAGCTTTAGATATAGTAGCACATATAGTATAGCGCGTTATACAACAGGGCACAGCTGACGCCTCTTTAAAATTCTTTAAAACTCTTTAAAATAGTCACAGAATGAACACATTAGAAGGATAAATACATCAGCATTTTGTCATAATTTGTAGGCAAAGAATATGAAGCCTGTCCTATCAGGAAGTATAAGTGATCCACACATTCACTATAAAAGCAAATGTTTTGATATCTTCCTGTGTGGATGGGATCAGAAAGTGTTGTCACTGAAGTTATAATCTGCAGATTTATTATGAAATTCCTCATAGGGGCCTCCAGGCACGTCGGGGCCCTAGGTGACTGCCTATATCGCCTATAGCACTAGATCTTAATCCTGGTCCTGGGTACCCACAACACTACAGATATCATATGCCTTCCTTATTTGACATAATAAAGTTAATTAATCTCTTTGCTAATGGATGATAAATAGAATAAATAAGGGTGATTTACTCCTATAGACCAGGAATAGAAACTGCTGATCTATAGGATGGGCCTCATACAGGTATACTTACTGAAACATACAGTGGCCTGTTTCTGCCTACCTGATAGAATAGCCTTTGTGTCCAAGACAGTTATGAAATGCAGCCTACATAGACAACTTTCATGGTTTTGAAACAGAGCTTTGGACAGAACTTTATTATCATTGTTATTCACTCCTAAAGGCAAAAGAAGAGTCTTAAAAAGAAATAATTATGTAGAGTGCTTTGGAGGGCATTGAATCTCAGGTTACAATGGCTAAATAGCAAGTGACTGTTGGTCTAATAATCAACTCAGCTGTGTAAATAAAACATCAGTTTCTCCAAGCTTGGGTCTGACCCTTTTATAAGCATGTGTATTATTCACTCAGTGAGGAGATTGGTCTCTGAATCACAAGCAGTTTTGTATTTGTTTCATGACGTGTTGTATAATCTGTCCTCGACATGCATGTTGGGGACTTCTTTCTTATAAATGTATACATTTCTGGATATTGTGGTAGTGATCAATATTGCACTCCAAGGCACTATGAACAAATCAAGCGTCATTTCCTCAATCACAATAATTATTCCTGAAAACCAAAAATTACAGATAAAGTCTGTGGTGGCATAACGCATATACAAAAGTTATGTATCCAATTTGCATTGAATTAATAGTGACTTCATGGATCATCTGTCATTAGGTTGGTTTAATTGATGTGAAAAAGTTTGATAAACACTTCATTTTTGCTCAGCGGTTCATAAAGTGCAATCGTTTGATTCATTTGAAATTCCTTTCATTATTAGAATGAACAGATAACAGATCAAGCTATGGATGTAACATACCCAGAATAGTTTCACACAAGATGGCTTACTGTACAATAGCTGAACGTGTGTTTTAAAAACCTGTCCTTTATGCGTCCTTTTCACACACATATAATGACATGAAAAGACGTGCAGCAGGTGAAGGTTAAATAAAGAATTAGATGGAAAAAACACTGTGCATAATTACTGGCCCCGGTTAATTTCTGGAGCACTAATGGAAGCACACGGTGAGGTGAAATGTCTTGGTTGCATCATTTTATCTGCTTTATTTTTACTGAATTTCTCAGTCTTTTTGTCAAAAACAACCCACTCTGTCCTGCCGATTGTATCTCGTAATTATCGCTTATTGTTGATGATATTCGACCTATCATGTTCATATCTGGAACAAGACAAAGTAGAGCCAATGAACCCATCAAGCTGGAAACTTGGTTAATCTATACGTTACATAGTTTTATATAAACAGGTATTCAAATGATAGGAAATAACAATTTATTTATTTTATCATAATCACTAAAATAAAATTTTGTCATCATTTGCTCACCGTCATGAGTAAATTCTCAGCTACACCTGCTACACTTATAGACACACACTTACAGACAGCTTATGAATGAGTGTGGCTAAATCACTTCGCATCACTGCACTCACACTGGATCTCTAGAAGGGAATCCGATTAAGCGGCTCTGGTTTATCCTCATCTGATCCTTCTTCTCCAGCATAAGTGAGGGGAGTGAGGGGCCAGGGGAGCAGGTTTTCTTACAGCAGGAGTGGGACGCAGGCCCACCAGTTCCCGGTCTGTGATCTCAGTGTGAAGGGCTGCCATCGGCATACTGAAGAGAGAGAGAGAAAGAGAGAAAGAGAAAGATAATGGGGGGTGGTTAATACAGACATCACATTGTAACCTTACATTAGCCGTGTGTGCATGTTTACACGCATGGGGCTAGGCATGCATACAGATGCTTTGGTCTTTGCTTTTTTTACTTTAGAGGCATGTTGTTGTTCATAACGAATCAATATCATACTGGATTATACAACTACTAGTTGTGACATAACATTTTAAATTGATAATCAGTTAAATCTATTAACTGTGAAACGTGAAATAATAGCTTTAAAATAATTTTTAAAATAATAGTTTATATAAAATAATAGTAATAGTTTAAACATGTTTAAACTATTATGCAATGTTTATATAATGTTAGTTGTATAATATTACACATTTTGTATGCAACTTGTTATTGCATGATTCAAAATTTGTACACATATTGCAATAACAAAAATAAAACTTAACAATATTTAGTACAAGAATTTCAGCCCCTGGCTATTAATATAAAGTGCTGCATGCATTAGTACACCTGTACTCATATTGACTCATACAGAAGCAGATCAATGTTTTAGTATTGATTTAGCACACTGTACTGATACAAAGGGGTCCCAGCTCTCAAAGCACTCTGCCTCCCACCCTCCGACATCTTGTGCCTCTCAAATCTCACCTTCTTTTGGTACAGTACATCTGCCCTGCACTGCCTCACAGCCCACTCTCAGTGGGGTCTTTCATTTTTGAGCTCAGCAGAACCTCTGTGTGTTTCTTTAACCAAGCAAAATTTCAAATGAACTTTTCAAATGAAATGACAGCCAGTGGTCATCATGCATTTTCATTGTGTAGAAAAGAGAACTTTGACATTCTGATAACTATTTTGTTTCTCAAAGTAGATTGGTAGATAAGTCTTTCAACAAACGCTGTAAAAATATATTACCGGTTGTTAGTTCATATTAGCTTATACATGCTGCAGTCAAATACAAATGACAAATAAATAAATAACAGTTGTCACAGAATGCACTTACAACAGTAACCATATGCAGACTCCAGGTAGTCTTTTAAAATATTTGTAAAAAGCAAGTTTTTCAAGCAGAATAAATGGTGTGTTTTTTTAACTTGTGGCAGACAGAGGTTTAAACTCGCTCCTGTCTGCTTTAGCAGGTTAATATTGTCAGCTTTTCCTTTATTTTATGCATTTGTCCACAAAAAAAAATCTGAATATGACTTTGAAAAGGAAAAACAAGCAGCAAGATGTTAAAACCCGCCCCTTTCCTAACTATTCTAGTCTCACCTTGAGCTGGGTCCACATAGACCATTTCCCCTGAATCCTTTCCTTGCTCTCTCTTTCCCTGACAAACTAATGTGAGCCTCTGCGGTCCCCCTCTCCACGCTGTGGCACAAACAAGACCTGTCCACACATCACTCATTAACGTGCCCCCATGTCAGGCTCCATTAAAAATAACCCACCCTGACAGCCTCAGAAAGGACGCCGTACCTCCCCAACACCTTTCAGTCTGCTCCTCTGCCCGCACCCCCACCCCTTTCTTTCATTAGGCCTGTTTTGGAGTGTGCTGTGGTATCTACACCATAACTAAGGCTGTTAGCATCTGTTTTACTCCAAGCAAAGTCAAAAGGTGCAGGGCTTTGAGGAACAACCCCCTCTCCCGCAAGGATTCCCTCTCTGGCGCCTCCACCTCCCCTCCCTCTCTTCCTATTACTTTGCATACCCAGAAATGTCACCTTACTCTAGCAAGCTGTTACCATGCTACCTCCTTGCCAAAACAGTCAGCCACAAAGGACGCTGATGGATCCTGCATTTTTCAGTGATGGCTCTTAAAAGGCATTAGACGCCTGAGGCACCTCGGGCTTGGGCAACAGAAGAAGATGTGATATAATGGCGCTGGAACGGAGGACCGTGCCTCAAAGTCAAACCCAGCATGTGACACTGAGGGTGGTTTGGAGGGGTTGGAGAAAAAATGGTTCCTGACTGCTGATATCTTGGCCGAGTCCACGAGTCGGTTTGGAAAATTGTAGAACAAAAGTGAGCGTATGAAAGGGAAGCATTTATTGCGGCGCTTAATAGAATACAGACATGATGCACAGATCACGCTGTTCTTTTTTACTCACAAACATTAATAGCAACTTTGATATAAAAAATACATATTTTGATGCTGACACACTCTTACCTTCATGACTGTACTTGTCCAAAAATAAATAAGCAATTAACCTTCATCCTTGAATATTTTTAACACCAAAAACATGGTGGAACTTCAATGTGTGACACAATTATTTTACAAAAATAAGAATAATAGGAAAATAAAAAAATATGTGAAGTTCAATAGATGTTATAAAACAACTAGGGGTATTTGTACCACAGCCCTCACTGGGTATTTAAGCAGATTCCAGTGGGCACTACGATTTCGTTTTGGTTGTGTTAAACCTAAACCGAAACTGAGATGTCAAAATAATACCTGCCATTAGATTACTAATTATGATTAAAAAATCATCTTTCAATTTTAGGAAAAGCAAACATACAAAATATGTCTTTATTTTATTTGTGAGAATGACATAAACAGCAGAATATATATGCTCCATCAATTTATCGCTTACTGCATTGTTTTGCATTAATGATAATACTAAATTTGATAATGAATAAAGTTACACATAAAGTTAATAAACACATCTCTGCTTGGCAGTGCAGATGTGGCTGTGAGCATACATACAGTAAGACACAAGGTTGGAAAATTGTTGTAAGACGCTATATAGGTAAAAACAATAATTCTTAATTCTTTTTTTGTACTCCAGATAGAAATGAGACTCAAGTAAATAAAGTCATGATAGGTATCTCAACCAGACAAACCACCTCTCTGGGCTTCAGCTTAACCATATATATATATTTACAATCACCATGTCTGATATATATATATATACTTTTATTTAAAAAATATGAGAAAATGAGGAAGTTAAAGATAGTGGAAGACTTCTGGACACCTGGAAGAGTCTGATGAATAGTACCTAAAGGTCACTTCCTTAAGGAATAAGAGGAAGTCCATTGAAGTGCTTACTCAGCATTTGCTATAGTCATTCATCACCAGGATATAGCCTTCAACTCAGAGACAAAGTCTCATAACAAATGATGTAGTGGCTAAAACAAGAAACAATTTCAGAAAGGCCTAAAGGGACAACAAGTGGCAGAAAGTCCAACTTTCTAAAGTACTACACCCTGTCTTGTTATCAAAGTATGACATTGTACAATCATTGTGTTTTGTGTGAGCACAGCCAGAAAGCATCGGTGAACATTTAAATAACGCTCTATTGTCGCAAACAAGATTACGTAGAATGCCACAGCTTGTTGTTTTAAGATAAAGCTAAAATGATGCATCACCTCATCAATTACAGCCGAAGAACAAAGGCAAACAAAATAAGGCCATGTTATATTGTTTGGCTAAACCCTCTTGTCAGAACATAATAGACTGAGTGCTGTGTGTGGGAGTTTCCTGAGGAACTGGAGGACTCTCATGCACAAACAGCGCTTCAGGCCGGCTAAAGGACTTTTTCAAAGTGAAAAATCTGTCTCCTCACTAAAGGTCTCCCTCGCAGTAAACAGTATGTGATACTAGCAGTGAAGGACGGTCATGGAGTGGCTAATCGGATGGACACACAGAGTCTCCCCGGCAGAGCGAAAACAATGCAGCTGCGACTGCTTAAGAGCAGCAGGTCCTGAGGCGCGGCGCTGAACTGCGACCTTGCTCGTATAAACCGGTGGCTGCCACTACCTCTTTGACAAAACTTATGATTCATATAGCCCTAGTGCACTACACTTGTTCCCTTTATCCATTTCTCTCTTCCTCTATGTCTTTCTCTCATTGCATGACCTTTACATCAGATTGCAGATAGTTATACCCCTCAATGTCCTAGATATCACAATAGCCTTGCCTTAAGTGAGAGCAAAACTCTTGATGACTCGTAATCACACACACATATGAAAAAAATACCACTCATATTGTTTCCAACCTCTGGCAGTGCCTTAATTAGACCACACTAAGGCTCCTCTATGGTCTCTCTCGCTTTCTTTTTTTTAGCAGTATAATTAGATTAGTGTCGGAGACCTGGTGTAATCGCTCGGAGGGGAGATGAAGGAGTGGGTGCAACGAACAGAGACAGGTGGCCCCTCTGTGCTCGTTTTTTTCTCTGGTGCTCCACTGTAGGACAATACGTAGAGACAAGGAAAGGTACAGCCCCAACCCCCACCCTCCAGTTCCCTTGACAGGTGCTCCTCTAGTGCAGGTGTGTGTAAGAGCAGTCTGGCTTCAGTGTGGGTGGAGGTGTGGGTAACCTCCACCCAAAGCATTGCTTTTTATTCAGACAAGACACAAAATTGCAGTGAGTTACTGTAAAACAAAACAGGCTTTGTCCAGGAGAACATTGTATTGCTCAGATATTCTTTTGTGAAGAGTTGAATATGTCTTGACTTTTAAAAATGAAATTAGCTGTGTTTCATTTCAATGTCAGTTTTGTCTCAGATCTTTTTGTCTCAGAAAGTTCCTTTTAATAAGTATAAACCAGTGAGACAATTGTCAACATAAAGTTAGAGTTTACAGCTTCCTAACTGATATGGATAACATAGCTCAGAATAATTGGTCTTGGGAGAATTTATTTAAAAATATTTGAGTTCATATTAACCTTTGATTGCAGATTTTGATATCTGGGCAAAATCTCAACTATATCAGAGTGACAGTTCAGATCAGTTCTGAAACTAAAAGATCCATATGTAAGACAACTGGGGGATTTTCTCAGGTGAGAGACACAAGCAAAATTTTCATTTGATTTGCTTGTAATCTCACTGATATCCAGGAGAAACAATGGAGATATTAAATAGATCTCATTTGCTATTTTTCTTTCATATGATTGCTGTCTGTAATGAAGTCTAAAATAACCTCAGAACAAACACACATGATAAAATCTGATAGTGTATGTGTATAGTGATACAGAAATAAAGGAAATAAATTGGTAAACGTACTTTAAATATGATGTTTCTATATATAGACTTTACTTTGCTGATACACTTACATTGTTGAACCCCCAAGAGATGAATGTCCATTTTAACACTTTTGCTTTTTTGAAATCTTGAAATCTGACATCTTCAAATCTCATTTTGCCTCCAGAACTCAAAGCTATTCAAGAGACCATTAAGATATCTAAAATAGGATTTATGTGACCTCCGGGAAAAATCCAGTTTTTCAAAGAGTGCCTAAAGTGGAAAGAAAACGTTCACTTGGTTTGGATAATCGTAAATTATAAGGCCATATGGCGTGTAAAGGTGTAACACTTCAGTCCATCAGAATGTACAACATATTTTATGCATGAAGATGCCAGTGATGTTAACGTTCATGTAGCATTAAGTTTTTTAAAGAACTGTGCCATTGCTTTTAGCTTCGACTTACTATCTGCTAGCATCTTAGCAGATACTGTATATGGGTTCTATTGGGTGATAAATAACTAGCTTCATAGCCATTTTGCCTGTTTATAGCTAGTATCTTTATGGTTTGAGTGTATATGCCTGTAGTGTAGATTCTAGTTTGCTAAGCACAATCGTAATACATTTATCAATACTTTCTTAGGTTGATTTCATATGTTTGGTCATTGTCTTAGGCATACAAGTGCACAATGTCAGTATGAATGCAAAGATAAATTAATTATCTGTGAATAAATCTAAAAGGGGCACAATCAATAAAGGAAATATCCAGAATATACAAAGATCACCCATAATGGCCCATTCTGAGGCTGATGTCAAAGGTCTGACGTGGTCAGCTGACCAATGATTGACTGACTGGCTTGTTTGTGGCATCAACGTGTGACATCAATGTACTCAGTACCACGACAGTATAGCAGACAGTGATGGTTTTATTAAAGAGCTCTCATTTAAAGAAACAAGCATCTGAGTGGCTCTGTTCCAATTTTAAAGTTAGACTTGCCAAACCCTGAACCAAGCCAGAGTGATAATGGAATATGCAAATTTATCAAAGACCAAATATTAACTGCTGAAGTAATATGCTATTATTGGCTGTCCCAACCGTTCACCCTACAAGACAGACATTTATTTGATCGCAATCTTAGCGTGTCCTGTAACCCGACCAGTCAACACATTTAATATAATGCCAAGCAGACGTCAACACTATTCATAAAGAACAGGAGAATTTGTTTTCTCCTGTGTTGGATGACGTGACAGTAAGACAGTGGGTGTTTACTCAAGGCTGTGAGGCCATTGTTGTCCCTCAGCCTTAACCTAAGGCCACAGGCATTGACTTAATTAAAACTGACACACTGAAACATCATCCCCACAGCTGGTTCAACAAACCTGCCCCAACACAATAGCGCTCATACTGGTTTAAGAAATGACACAAAATACTATATAACTATATACTATATAAATTCTTAATAATAAAATAAATTTATGGTTTATTTTTTCTTGTTTACTATATTGCAGCAGTGCATAATTAGTTGCCTTAATGTATATGCATGCTAAAAATAATAAGTATAAGTGTAATACTGGGCTACATTCAAGGGCAAAATTCTTCATATTGGTCCACAAAACGTTACTCTTTCAAATAGATATCAGCACGACACCAGACTGTAAAGTTTAAAATTTTGTGATGGTGGTGTGACTTTTATTTTATCCCTCCAATCGCTGACACAAACACACATATGAGCACATTGAAAGCCTTTTAATTAAGATTTGATGTATTAAGATGACTCCCCCTCCAAGCAATCATTATAATTGTGTTTTACTGGCCTTGAAACTTGTTTAGGCAAGGATCTTGGCTTTATTACAATATTTTCCCGAGTCTTTCAAGCAAAGACTCTGCTGATGACGTGCTTTCACCCTACACATGGCTCTTTTGAGAGCATTCTAATGCTTGTTAATGAGAACGTCCCACTTTCATTTGAACACAGCTTTTATTAGTTAAATGCCTGCTCCTTGGGGGACGCAAGATTTTTAATTATCAAGAGGCTGTTCATAATTCTGACCGCTTTGAGAAGCATGCTTGGAATATTTTCAATGGCAGGCTTCATTTGTTTTGTTCTCATTCTTGCAGTTTTTGAGGAATTCAGCTTCCCCAAAATTAATTTGAGTGAGCAGCTTTTCAAGGCTGTGCTTAGTGGTTAAATATATATAAATGATGATCGCACATTAAAATTAGACCACATGTTGTCTTTGATAAAGAATTTTGAATAACTTGCTAATACAGTGGCAATTCAAATTTATAGTAAATAACTAAAAAACATGCACACTCAGAATTATATTGTACATGAAGACAGACAGACAGACAGACAGACAGACAGACAGACAGACAGATAGATAGATAGATAGATAGATAGATAGATAGATAGATAGATTGATTGATTGATTGATTGATTGATTGATTGATCACCCTCAACCAGGAGTAGCACTAGCTTTACTGACTTTCACTGTCGAGTTGCTCCATGTCTTCAGGCACTGGCTGGAAAATTACACCTAGCCGTTAGCTCCCAATGCTAATTGTTTGTATTAAACAGTGTCTGACAGTAGAAGAAGTGCGGAGAGGCGCTGCGAGCAGCGACAGGTCGTGTTAGCGTGGTGACAGTTGACTGGGAAGCCTGGAGCAAAGTTGGAGAAAGACTCTAATCTGCCCTGCCTGTTCCTCTTGTAGTTCATGGTACCATTGAGCTCTCTTATACAGAACAAACCTCTTTCTGTACGCTAAAAACCCACTGTACGCTAATATTACTACCACATCACTAACATTAAAATATTAAAAAACATATGACTTCTGTTGTAGGAAAGACAATCCCTTCAGACACAAAAACATACATCAGTTGCTTCTGTTCTGTTGTTGTTTTTGCATATTGTAGCAAAGTCATTGTTTCCACCAAAAAAAAAAGTTACTTATTAAAAGTTATAATTTTTGTTGCGACTAAGCACATTAATAACATTAACTCTAAGGAAATTAATAGGGGGTCACAGCTTCAGCACAGTGGGTTGTGCATGTGCTCATTGTATTTTGAAAGTATAAGTATGCTATTTTCTCGAAAGTGCAACTAATTTCACTGTATGTACCATGCAATGACAATAAAAAAATTGAATCTGATTTAAAATAATGGTGTTTATAGTAAAGCTCGTTCATATTGAAATTCATTTCAATAACTTATCATTTTTTCAGACATCTTAATTTTAATTTGTTGATTGTTATTGAAAGCAGTTCAGACAGAAGCAAGCAAATGTGAAGAAACCAACACGCCCCAGCTGCATGCATGAAGAGAAGCTCCTAAATCAGTGCTAAGGAGTGAAAAAATCTCCTAAGTAATTTTCTGGGCTGTTACACATGCTGTGCGGAGGGTATTGCCTGATTCCCAGAGGTAGTTAAGAGTGCTTTAGGCTAGTTTAGCTTTCATCTTAAGGAGCTGGATACTGCTAATATTTGTTTGAGTATTCGTCTAAGGGGAAATAGAAGCTGCTTGAAGGAATTACAGCAAATCAAACAATAATTTGCTTTATATTGCTTTAAACATGGTTTAAATGTGTAACTACATCAGGATTGGTAAGGAGATGAATGAGGAATATTATGGAATGTGAACGTTAGCCTTTTGCAGCCGGCTTTAAGGTTCTCTACAGTAGCTCTAGGCTGAGATGAGAGGAGAACAGAGTAGCAGCCACTGACCCTCTCAGGCCTCTTGCCCCAGCAGATGGAGGAGAAGGCAGAACGGGCACACAGTGTTGGCACTGCCCATTCTGGCACCACTGGAAAGTGCCAAAGCAAAGCAGACAGCCAAGATGTGTATTCTTTGTCTGTCTTCATAAACACAGTCTCCTTGTCCCCAGTGGGCAACTGTTTTTCCCTCATGCCAGACTGACAAAAATGCTGGAGAGAACTAAATGGGAGATTTTTTGTTAAATTTACTTAAACAAAAACTGTTAAAAACAGTTATGGTGGGTGGCTACACTTTCTCAAAGCCAGCTAATAAATTTATGCTTATGGAATATGCACTGTAAAAAATATTTCATCTGGTTTTATTCAAGTCGTAAATTCAATTTAATATGACTGAATTAACCTTTCGAACACCAATGAAAATCATGTTAAAGGGTCAACTCAAGTAAAAATATCTTCATGATATAACAACTGACTCTATGGTGTGCTTATGCCATATTTCGTTGCATTTTTTGTTAGAGATCTTAGATGATCATTAAATCATACCATTAAATGTATGCGCACCATCTAAATAAGCACTCATAATGTACAATTATTTAATTAGCACGTCTCAGTTGACTCATTATCAGCCAGTCCTCAATCCCTCCACTGTTTTTAAACATATGCGACATATGCTGAACAATCGCAATGCGGCTCCCTCTGAAACATAGCTGTACAACAAAACTACAGTAGCACCATAAGAAAGAAAGATGGGAAGGCAGACAGAAGAGAGTTTTTTCAGACTCCTTTTGGAAGGAAGTGGTTGCCAGGCCACCTGTCTTCAAGCATGCCAGCTGTACGTTTGCGCTGAGGAGTGTCACAAGCGCTCCACGCTTCCAGCAGCACATTAGCTGTAGTTGGCACTTCTTCTTCATGTGAAGGAAGAAGTGGTGAGAATCAGATGGGTACATTTTGCCTGGGGTTATGGTGGGAAAGGGGGTGAAGGTTGAGTGGCTGTTGGGTTTGTCTTCGTTTTTCCACTCTTTTGGGTTTGGGGTTCAAGAGAATTTGAGCCAGTGGAAGGCAAGAGACACCTGGTGTTGCCTTCAAGCTGTAGCTAAGTAGAAAAGGAGCAGGAGAACTTGGAAAGAGGAGTCGTTGTTTTGTACACCTTACCTCGGCTACCTCCACCTTCTTTGAGCAGCATCCAGACGATAAAACGATGCCCAAAACTTCACACGTCTACTCGCACATGCATCCAAGCATTTAATGCGGAAGGCCGAGCAAAGACGACGCTACGGGGGTTTGGTCAACAAAGCTTAAACTTGCAGGACATAAATGGCTAGATTTCAACAAAGTTTCTATGAAGGTTTCTGAAGAAACGTAGCTTTTTAGTTATTTAAATACTTGTTCTTTTAGTTAGACCAAAAGGCTACTTTTGGAAGCTTTGTTGTGAGATAAAGAAAATTTGAAGGATTCAGGATACTAAATGATTTTAAGTGTTACCAAAATAAACAGTACCTTTCCTTTAGAGTTAAGATTAAAAGGAAATTTGTCTGCTCTCTGCAACTTTTTGTCTTGTTTGGTCTTCTTTACGGGCCCTCTGTAAGGCCACAACACTGCACTGACAAATTAACAGCAATCAGCTCCCCTCCCCAAGGAATCTGAGTAGTCAAGATAATTGCAGCAACATTTGCCAACAACTCTGACACAACCTGACATTTTCAGGAAAGGTAAATGGCTAAGGCGCGACTCTAGAAAACAGAGATGAGCTGATGAAAAGCCATTATGGACATAATAATTGGCTAAATGGCCATCAAAGTTAAGAGTAAGATGGATGGCAGTGGATATTGACAAAACAAATATTGGCGGAGCTTTTCAACACATGCACGAGTGTGTGATGTATAAGTGCTCTGTAAAATTAAAATAATGAGGTGGTTAATTTTTGGGTGATATTCATGCAGTCAGTTTACATTACGTTACATAAATAACTGTATCTTGTCAGGAGAGTTAATTAGTTCACAATGATAATGATAATGATGACTTTCTTACTGTACACCAGGATGCATTTAATAAAACCAATATTTTATACATTATGGACTGAAATTATTTTTTTTTACCATGCACTTGTATTTAAATTTCACAATACCACCATGTCATCTAAATGTTTCATCTAAACTTTTTAAACCACTATTTTCAAACCTTTTCTCAAATCCTCTGATGTATAACACAAAATTCCATTTTAAAAAGAAAACAAATAACACGGGAAAGAAAGTGAGATAACATTTTGTTGTAATAATATTGATTGTAATTACACTAGGGGAGACGTGGTGATCACATAGTACAGGTATACATTGTGTTCCAATATACTGAAGAACAATATAAACTCTAATACAACTGGTTCTCATGAAATACAATTTTCCCACCCTCCACTGTTCCTCCAACACCTGAAAACAAGATCTGCAGTGCTGTTATCTGCTCAGTGAGAGAACAGATGTGTTTGCTAGAGCTCTTCATATCGTTCCATGAGGCAACAGGAAACACTGTAATGACACAGTGTGTTGTTGTAGCCTGGATTTTCCCTTCAAATAAACATGGACAAAACAGGTTGATGGGTATTTAGATCTCTCTCTCTCTCTCTCTCTCTCTCTCTGTTCATCTTTCTAACTCTGTTTCTCTACCTCTCTTTCTTGTAGATTTCTTACCTAAACAGTTTTTGCTTGAATATTACAAATGATTATCTGTATTATAGGATACTTTGTTCCCTCAACATTTTCTTTCTAAAAATATTTTTTAATATTCATTTTTGTACATTTGTTTATTTTTTGTTTATTTTTTTATGTTGACATTGTGGCAGATTTGTTGCCACTATCTGCATGACCTACCTATGCAAATAATTCCCGCACAACTAAGAAGAAACTAAAAGAAACACCATTTATAAAGAATTTCTAATAAGTTCCTCTTCTTGTCTGTTATCAAACGCCATAATCTAACTGCTAAAACAGAAGTAGCCTTTCTATTACAAACCAAAACAAGGCTTTTATTCTGCTAACACCACACCACCCACTCATTCTACCATTACACTCTTTTGTTTCTCTCTCTCTTTTTCTCAGCCTCCCTCATTTCCTCACCTTCTCTCTCTGCATTTCGTTCTGCAGAGGTGAAATTGAGTCCTGGAGTCTGTCAGGTCTTGTTCGTGCCCACTCAAAGGTGAAAGGATGTGCCTACCCTGGCCCTGCGCCGATGGGCTCTCCCATCTTGCAGAACCGTTTAGAAAGATGGGACGGACAGTGAGAGTGACAAGGAGGTCAGCTCCACAGCTTCCGGGGAGAGCAGATGGCCCTCGGTGTGGGCTTTTTTGTCCATCATTGTTTTCTTTTGCTTCATTTTTTTCCAGGAGAATGTGTTGAGAACACAATGGCCTGGAGTGAGCGAGTCGAGCTTCTGGCAGGGAGAAGGCCAGCGCAGAGTTCTGGATGTCGGGTCTGAATCCCCTTTACCTAAGGGAGGGACTAACAGTTCTCTTCCAGCCAAGGTTACTAAAGACCCGTCCAGCCATTGCACTGTTTAACTCAAAGAGAAAATAACAACCTGGCTTACCCTGCAACATTCAAGGGTATCTTGTCCTTAACTGGGTCTTTTAAATATATATTTAATATCTGTGTCTGCCTATTCAAAAAAATATGTTAGCCACTCGATTTACTTGGACAACACAATTCCTCAACTTAATTTAATTGCGTGTGATTCATTTAAATTTACTTAATCCATTTGGGTTGAGGTTGTATGGAACATTTATATTGGAGTTAATGTACCTTTGCTGAAACTAGACAGAGGGGTTCCAGTTCCCAGCATGCTTTGTGTTTTTATTGGAAGCATGTTGTTGCCACTGGTTGTCAGAAATAAAATTACTGTTTTTTCATAGCCTTTACCCAGAGTTTAATGAAGTGCATATGATGTAATCATTTTATTTACTTGTTTAATATATGCCTCTAATATTTTTTATGATAGCTGTTAGTTGTGCTCATACCATCTGACACAAGAAGACAGGTGCAGTCATAGCACACTTCCCAGGAAACTGCTGGGTGTGTCTTTCACCCAATGTGACATCTGCTGAGTGTGTTAAACTATAAAATAACAAACATCAACTACAGCAGCGTCTACAAATAATAAAGCCTGGAGCAAATTTAAAACAGAAAAGTGTGTATGTGTCATGTTTAAAGAGCCTTTTATTCTCTTTTAGATTTTAAAGATTATAAGAGGCAATAAAAAGTCTAAATATGCACTAAGCCATGGCTAAAACTTTGAGCAGGCCACATACCCCCAGGCAATTTAGCACAGAACACGGAGAAAGTCGTTTGCCTTTGTCAGGAACAACAGACTGCAGCGTTTGCATTTTAAAGGAAGTTCTAGATAATTCAAACAGGGAAATTTGAGAAGTGTCCATGAGCTGCTTTTGTGATGACGGTTTAGTTCTTCTCCTTTCATGCGTGGAGAAGTTCCCGTTTGCTCTTTTAAGATTATGAAGAAGAATAAGAACCGGCTCACTTCTCTGAGAAGTATTATCATCGGTCTGATATATGCTTCTCCAAATGTGGCCCTCAAGCTATTGCTGAACTTAACCTTACTGCTTGTGTTGGTGAAAGAGGTTAAAGAATAGCTACATTCCTGTGAGACTTTATCTGATGAGAACAAATAGTGAATAGTATCAATTAAATGACTTCTGTTATAATTCATTTGTAGCTTAACATTCCCATTTTATAGATGCAAAAAAGAGCATATCTTTCTTTTCATGGTCATAGATTAATGAAATATGAAACTGGTGTTGCTGCTGAAGTATTAATAATAATGAGTCTGTCCATTGATGGTATTGTTAACATATCTCTGGGGATTAGCATCAATCAATACTAAGTACCATAGAGCAATCACCAGGAGACAGCCATTATAAAAGAAATAATCTGTTTCTTTAAGTGTAAATGACCATGACTCTCAGGAAACTGATCACATATGTACACACTGTGCAAACTCAGGTCAGTGTGCCACATCTGGAACTGCACATTTGCATTGTATGAAAGTACAAGTTGTTGCCCCCATTTTGATCTGACTAAACACAAGTACAGCACGCAGAGACAGTGAACGGGAAAAAAACTTTGTACTTCAATGTGTCTTTTTTAATCTATTTTTGTAAGGCCATCGGTGGAAGTTTTAGCTCATGTGATGCTCCAGACATGACTTTAAAAAACACATTTTACAACTACTATGCTGTTTATATAAAGGTAAGATAGGATTGTCTAATAGTATATATTTTGTTTAGCATGCAAGGAGACTGGGGTTCTAGACTTTAATATATTGTATTTTTTAATAAACAGTTTCACAGCCAGTAACACAGTAGATGATGAGCAAAATGAACTAGAACTGAACTGGACTGACCAAATCTATTTGAATACATGAGACTGTACTTTTTTTACTTGCAATTATTGTGCAAATTATTTTTAAACATACAATATTTGCTAAAATCTGAGGGGTAGCTTGAATAGGTACAGCACTTTTGATGGGAAGGTACTGACAATGAATGTGAGCAACCTCCATATCTGTTTAGAGGGAGAGAGATTGTGGGAATGTTACCTTATCCTTCAACAGGGGCTCAGGTGTGGCCAAATATCCCCAGTGCTGCTGCTTCATCATGTACGCGCCCTTCATTACGTACTCTCTTTGAAACTTGAGTCCAATTCACCTCCAGAAGCATGTATTTCACGCTTCTTTTTTTCTGCCATCATACTCAGATGTGTGTGTGTGTGTTTTTCTCATGTACCCCCACAGCCCCATCAGTACAGCTCAAATAACTCTCCATCAGCACCTAAAATGTGTTACTTCTTTTTTAACTCATATTAAAATTAGTATGAAACATCCAATAAAATTGGTTGTTCTTGTTTTTAGGAGAAGACCATCTGCTGAGACACATTCACAAAAATGTACACTATTATTTTCTTTATAAAAATAAAAACTTTAATCATGATTAGTTATATTAATCTTTTAACAGTCAAAAGATTTTTTAACAATTTATGATCTAATTTGTTTAGATTTTAGGTTTAACAAAGCAATTAAAATGATTACAAGTACTCTGTAAAACCAGCTTACAGTAAGTACCGTAGTAGTACCCCCAGGTGTTCACGTACCCCTGACTGAAAATCACCAGTCTAAGTCGTGTGCATCACACACATGCTTCTTTAAGGCACAAACAACAATAAATTAACTCTGCCGTCATGCATTCATTCATAATAGCACCTTTCCCTTTTTACCTGTGCCCCGGTTATAACCCGTCTCCTGGGTCACCACGTAAAGATAAGTGGACAGTCAGTCAAACAAAAGCGACATGAATTCTGAATACAAATTCACACAAAAGGCAAGTCACAGAAATGAGACACACACTCATCACACGCTTGCCCCTCGCAGAAACACAAAAGAGCCCACCAGCATGTTTGATGATGAGTGAAAGACTGAAAAATTTTGTCTTGTCAACTAAAAGTTGTTTGTGTTTTTTATTGAAAGCATGTTGTTGCCACTGGTTGTTATTTTAAGACAAGACAAAAAAAGAGGCTTGATTTGGCAGGAACCTGGAAAATCTGTCAGCACAAATGGAATCTTTTATCTTTATCATGCTCTGAAAAACACCAGACAACGTCCAAAATGAGAGATTGTTGATGAGGTGGTAAGTGCCCCGGCTGGGGGCACGCAGGTGGGGGTAAATCTGCTAACTGCACCCCTGAGGGCTGGGCTGGGCTGAGGAGGGGTCACCCTGATGAAACAGAAGCTGATGACCTTATAACCCCCAACTAAAGGGCAGGAGATCATAATACCACCCAGCTGCACTGGAGAGACTGTAATGGAAATCAAAAAAACTGTAAATTAAATGAAGATTTAATTAATACAAAATCTGGTACTTAATGAGACACTGAAAGCAGGTCCCTTTTATAAACCCTTGCATCCTCTAGGGAGTGATACACACATATTGTATTTACATTATCCACCACCCACACACATATATGCACCCACACACACACACTGTGCGTGTCAATGGAAGTCACACTTTTCCTTTTATACAGAAATTACACCATATCTTTTTTAATAGGGCTGTAACCACAGATATTGAGATGAACGGTTTCCTGATTAGTGATCGATTAATATAACAAATTCCTAAACCTCATTTGATTATATTTTGAATAGTACCAATGTAACATGTAGCCTGTCAAATTAAAATGAGGTCATACAAACTGCATGTGTGATCATACAGGCATTAGAAAACCCAAAAAGTCAACATCAAACATTGTATGTTACCTTGTTTTTAATGTTATCAAGTGTAGTTTTGAAAAGACCTTGTTTTACATTTAGAAACAACATGACCTGTCTTGTTCTCTTCTTGCCAAAATGCATCCTTCTGCAGGGAGTGATAATGCCCCCATGCCACTGTTTGCTTTTTTGATAGAGTGGATCAGAGCATGTGAAGCAGGACTTCAAACAGAGAGATAATCGCATACACACATACACACACTGCCATATCCATCGATCCACATTGCCAAACTCCAGGGAACAGCATATTCCATTTAAATGCTGATGTTTGGAAAAGTTTTGCCACCTTTACCCAAGAACAGATCTGTGCCATTGTCTCTTTAAGAAAAATGTAAAAATAAATAAAATAGCTTCTTATGAATTACATTAACATTCTTCTACTGGTCTTATTAGTAGTAGGGCAGATAGAAGAAAAGTTAGAAGGTGAAAATAGGTAGTAAGCCGTGGTCTCTGTTCGACATTGGCATTTACTGGCGGTTTTAAACCGTGTCTTGTTTTGACAGATAGGAGCAAAATTAGCACTTGACCTATCTGATGTGACATTCCACCCCACCCTTTCCCTTACGCACTGCACAAACGTTTATGAGGGTGGTGTCCTACTCTCTCCACAGGGTTTCATTTCTAAAAGAAAAGAGGGGAAGAGATGAAATGAGAGGGAGGTAGAGTAGAGTAGATCTGCTGTGGTGCTTGGGTGCTTGCTTCAGTACATGTGGCACATGTCTCCCCCTGCTGATTAAGAAACGCCATTGACATGGAAGACGCCTGCTAAGTCTTGCAGAAACTTAATTTAGTGAAACTAAAACAAATATTTGAAATGGAAAGATTGGATAGTATCCTAAATAAGGATTTAGCGTCATATATATGTACATATATGTGTATTTAAAGGTCATTATAACAAATATGGTAGATACAGACACAACAGGCTTTAATTGGTTGCAAGGATCCCCCACCAGACTTGATATAACATATAGTAGAATATATATTATATATAGTATATATAATGTTTGTCTCAGAAACCTGATTTAAGGAGAGAAATATAGATATTATATTCCACCCCAGGGGTGTTTGACCTACAGGTGAAGGTCTATAAATAAAGGTACTGAAATTAAGTACCTGAAATATCATGTGACATTTATGTTGTGGGTTCATACTCAAAGCATTACACAGTCATTTTTTATACGATTATGACCTAACTGTTCCAGCCTTCTGGTACTTTTCTCCTCTTGTCCTCAAATGTCTTAGTAAGACTCTGCCATATGTCTGAGTGTCTTTATTACATGCTCACACTATTTTAACATACTTTACAGCTTAAGTCTGGCCATATTTTTAAATCGCGCTTTCAACTTAATAAAATGACATATGCTCAGCCATCATAGCAATCTCATTGGCTCAACTTGAAGATTTTTGTAAGCTTCTCTGACCACCAAAACAAAGTCATTTCATCACTCCAAGAAATTCCAAAAGTGCTTCTTTTAGACTGGAAAATCCATTGTCTCTGTGTCTCATGATTAAACTAGTTTTAGGACAAAATTTAGGACAACGTAGACTTGCCCTCTCTCTTCTTCATTCTTGAAAATGAATGAATTTCTTGGAATTCTCATCCAAGAAATTTGATCAAAGAAAGAGCACAAAGACACAAAGACAAAGACATCTTTGTCTTTGTCAAAAAATCTAAGTGACAATATTCATTTGCCGAGATGATCAGCAAATACCTCACTTGATTTAGATAAAGTGAACAATATGTACAGTAATCTTTTCTGGAGCCAGTGTGACCATCTTAGCAAAAGAGACAAACCTGATTAAAACAATAGGGGAAGTGTGTACTGCATATTTAAGTTCACAGACAGAAGTGTGAGAGTAAGTACTACAAATAAGGTCTCTTGTATCTTGTTTCTCTTGCATCAGTGATTAAATTGGGACAAAAGAACCTAATCATTTATTTTAACAATGAATTATAATAATACTCATAATTTATGTCAGATTTGAATTTCTCCCAAGCTATGTTAAGAAACATCTAACAAAGATAGTCACCTCCTCTTTTTTTTAAAAAAAAACCCTATGTAATCCACCATGTGCGTTTTAAATGACATCCCAACAGAGATTTAAAAATATTTCAAAAATAAGCAATGTGTGCCTTATTGGGCCTACTGTGTTTTTATTTCTCCCAAGGAATTTTGAAAGAAACATCTGGAAAAAGGTCTTTTGACCCCATAATCTCTCCCAAGTCTCCTCTACAGTTTCAGAGGTCTGAGCAGTGTTGAAACAGTGACAAAATTTCTCTCTGCAATTAAAAGATCTTTTAATGAGCGCAAACATTTCTTATTATATTTTTCCAAACTTGAGCTATTCACATTTTAATACATTTCATTACACCTCTCATTTGTGTCTAATTTTATTTCTAACCAATAATTTTAAGAAAATCTTCAAAACCATCACCAAGTCCATAGCTTACTTAAAATCACATGTGAATGACTCCGTTAAGTGTCCTCCAGCTTTTCATTCGGGTAGGGAACAAAGAGTGTGTTCAGTAGGAGACATGCAGCTTTATTATTTAGTGGGACCGAGGGTGTTCGCAGGACAGGAGGAGAGGTGTGCGCTGAGGGGTGAGTGTCTCAGGTGCGAGTCAGGAGTTTCAGCTCAGCGGCTCTTTGATAAGCCAACAAGCACATCACGCCGTGTTAGCACTGGGTAGGTGAACAGACTGTCGCATCGTGTAAAGGAACGGACATTGTTTCCTGTGGTTCTAATGCCAGAACTGAGTGGGGTGCAGGAGTGTGTGAGAGAGAGAAGCAGTAAGATAGATAGATGGAGAGAGAGAGCGTGTGCAGACAGATGGAAATTACCCTGGCAAGGTATCAGAGAGAAGCGGCCACAAAGACCTTTGTTCAGTTGCTTTAGAATCCCATGTTTTTCGCAACCCATAAGATGACGGACATGCATATTCATTCGTTTATTTGCATGCAAACTTCCGTTCGGATCCAGATTAGCATTGCATTTTTAAAATGCAGTTTCATGTTGCGCGTAAAGAAGTGAACTACCTTAGGCAGTCTCGAGAATCATATTGCAAAGAATAAACATGCAACAAATGTCCTTAAATTTCGGCTTTTAATGGGCTTTTATGTGTAGGAATGGAAATCCTAACTGATATCAATATGTGAATCCAGCGGTTGATATATCAAGATGTCACACGTTTTACTATAAAACAATCCGAGCTTTCTTGCCTCCAGGGTTGTAATGTAAAGGCAGGCAAGGTGTACATGGCAAAACACAACAATCTATTTCACACTACCAATTAGCAAATGTAACATGCTGGCTCTCAAAGCCCATTAAAATAGCCTGTGGCGTAGGGTGCGTCCTCCGTTTTAATAGCTTCTGAAACCCTTTCTGTTTCAGCAGAATGAGCCATTCAAACCTCAAACAGCATAAATATGAACTAGATGTTTTGCGGCTGTAGTGCCGCATACTCTCGGACATCTGGTCAGTGGGACATTTGAGAGTGGGTCTGGATCAGAGAAGCAGGACACCTACACTTTTGTCCAAAGTCAAATGAGTATTTAGAGAGGCTTAATAGGAGAATTCAAATGGCTGACTTCACTCTAATACTGTCTGGTTTGTCAAGTACCGAGAGTCAGAAGTTAGTGACATTACAGAAAATTGATCTGGCAAGAGAACAAGAGAGACACAAAATAGAGCAGTGCCTTAGCAAGAAATGTGTTTCAACAACCCAAACTCAACTGCCAACAAAAACATGATTTAAAAGCTTTTAGATGTATTATAAAATATATAATGAAATAACTTTGAATTTACCATTAAGTAACTTGTGGGTGTCCACCTGTGTGTGTGAGTCATTTAATTGGCCCAAAGCCTGTGTTTAAATAGAGATATTTTGCTTGTAAAAGCAAGTGGTAAACAAACTCCGCTAGCATAATGTTTATTTAAATATAAATATTCCTGTCATTGCATCGAATAGTAATATATACTGTTGATGAGGTGTTTGTACAATTTGTGAATAATAGCGATAGTTTGCATGGCTTTTTTATTTTGGCTGAGTGAATTTAAATATTTTAGACAAATGGCAACTTGTCATGATGTAAAATGATTTAGGTCAAACAATACAATCATACAGTGTTTATTGAGTACATATTCATGCCCCAGTGCATGCTGGGAAAAGAGACCACAAAACATTTTTCAGTGTTTGAATTTATATTTGAATAAAATATTTGAATAAACAAATCCAACACATGCAAATTTTGCTTCATCTTAAAAAATCCGGATAGAAAACTGAGATGCATGTTTCTGAACATTCAAAGTTTTAATAGTGTTGGAATAAAAAGTAAAAAATGCTGTAATAAAGTAGACCTTTGAAACTTTTTTACAGCATTATTACAGCATCAAAGAATTATTTCTACTAATGACATCACCTGACAAATGATCATGAATGCATTATGTGCTCTACTGTGATGGAAAAAGGTGTGAGGAGCTTTGGTTTCTCACTCTCTGCCTCTCCATTTAGCCCTCGTTTTACACTCTTACTAATATAAAAAAATGTGATCACAGGCAAGTGTTCATCTTAAAACAAAACACACACACAGAGGAAAAATATACACAGTTTTCTCCATGCATATCCAGCAGAAGTGAACTGTAATTATTCCTTTGTAGCTAAAAACAGTATCATTAAGAATAATGGCATCATTAAGTACTAGAAGCTATTACTGTGGGTGAATTTGCTGCATTGATAATGAGGCTTCTGACAGGAAATGAAGATACTAATTATGGGATAAAACGCCTACTCAGTTAACTATGATGGCTTGGAAGCAAAGAGGGAAGGGAAAAGAAAAGCATTTCCATGGAAAGGGAAAAACTGTACAAGTTCTTGACCCTTCCTAGCAGAGAGTAATGGTACAGTAGTCTGTGATGAAACTCTGCTCTGTTGTCAGAGGATATGACCTGATGTTATGCTTGTAAAATTGTTGTGGCATGTTCTCAATGAGACAGAAGTGTAGACCATTTAAGAATATTTGAATTAAATTTCATTAGAAATGTTCCTAAGTAAACACAAAATCGAAATTGACCCGATATATTTTTTATTGCATGTTCTTGCTCGTTATGTAAACTAATTTTTTAACCACACTGGCCTACTCAGGCCTACTCAAGAATTATGCATTTTAATGAAAGTAAACTTTCATCTAAAATATCATTTAATGGAGTTTTTAATCAAAATTACAAATTGCAATAAAAAAGATTACTAGACAAGCTCTACCCTAGTTTCTTAATACGCCTGTTAGAAGTCAAAGATTTTTTCCTTTGACTTCGAATATCTCAGAAACCAATGACAGGTCTTCAGTCCCCATCTCTGTCCCTGTCTCTTTAAGGTGTCAGACGTTTCAAGCAATTGTCACTGCCCAAGACATAGAACTCTTAACCTCACCTCCTCTTTCTCTCTCGTCTGCTGTGTCACTCAAGCTAATCTTCAAGTACAATAAAATACAATAAAAATTATTATTTTAATGTATTCATTTATTTGGTAGGAAGTACAGTAAAAAGCAGCATAATGTCTATCATCCTGTGGTGGTTTATTTTACAATAATGACTGAATTGCTTTACATTACGATTAACCTTTAATTGCTCAACCCTTTTTTGCAGAGGACATAGTGTTGTCAGATATCTTGTATGAATACATAGAATAACTCAATCATAATATCACTCGTTTTCATTCAACATTTAAAAAAAAATAGTTAGCACTGCTCCAAACTCACCCCAGATTGATGCAAAACATGGCATGTGAAATGGAATGTAAAAAACAAATGAGAGAAGGTCAGCCAGGAATTCAAATGGAAGACATTTGCAGTTCCAACAAGACCGGGAGTGTGAGCACACATCTGAACCTCAGTCCTTGCTGGAATAATTGCAGAGCACATCTGGTGCACTTTGAAAATGAATTGGCCCAGCACTGCTATGATAATGACTGCGCAGTAGTCTAATAAGTTAGGGAATGCTGCTTTCCAAATGTCACCCTGGGTCGGTCCAGCACTTACTTAGTTCATTTACTTGCATAGAGTTTGATTCCAGCTCCCTTAGCCACAGACTCCATTCCCTGCTGTATTTGTTTTTCCATTAAATTGGGCAAAAACACACATTTTGCCTTTCCTTTTCCCCTTGAGTTTGATTCTTAATTACTTGCAGCATTAGCAGTTTTATGCTAGCAATACCGTAAAGTTGATTTAAATTTGTTGTTTGTTTGGTTGTTTGGTTTTTAACTTCTGTTTAGGTGTCACCCAAGTTTAATATGTCTGGACCATGTCACAGAAAAATAACTGCATATGAGTAAATAATGACAGCACATTCATTTTTAGGTGAACTATTTCTTTATTGATTATGTTTCAATATGTTTAAAGACTGCTTTGAGAATATACCTGTGACTGCCTGCTTAGCATTTAGTCAGAAGTTTTTATTCCAAAAAGGCTTTAAAAATGCTGCAGTCTGTAATTTGTTAGGCTGTAAATTGGTACCAATTGGATTTACATGTGTACATGTGAGGAGCCTAACACAGCAATTATGGCTTAACCAGAGATGTGAGTTTTAGCAAAGGTTTACCTGTTTTTTAAACAATGTCAGGCGTAGGGTATTGTTTAAAGTTTATTCAGTCATTATCTGTCTAACATTCATTATTTTTGCAATTCTGTTTGGGTTGCCAGTGGTGCAGTTATTACACACTGCAGCTCAAAATGAACGCTGTGGCAATTTGCTCCGCGTCAATCGAACATTCCTTTATCCATGTTTCTGAGGCACTGTGCCAGTGTGAGTGAAACAGAGGGTTCCGTTTTCACTCAAGGCCTGCAGTGAGGACCCATGTTGGCTCTTGATCTGCAGTGGGCTGGTTGTGCTCTCATAGATGCCCTGAAGGCAGCTACAGTCCCAGTGAATACCACCAGTCCACTGCCTGGCAAGCATCTTCATCAGCTCACTCATTATCTCATCCATCATGGTTGGTATTCTTGCAAGACGTCTTGTCAGGCTGTTACTTATACCATCCAATTAGACAGCTCATCTGCACTCTCATTGAGCAGAAAAGCTCAACAAGGCTCACATGTGTGTTTGTGCGTGTGTGTTAATAACGACCTGCGGTGGCACCTGCTGTAGGGAGCAGTAGCCCTGTGTCACAGCGCCTTCTCTATACAACATCTGGCTGAGCCCAAGGCACTGGTGGAAGAGACCAGCACAGCAGAATAAGGAGTAAGTGGGTCCCCTCGTATTGGTGCACAGGCCTGAGCAAGAACCCCTTCTGCCAGGCAGCGGATGTATTATTCCCCATGATGCCTTCTCGTTAGTCCATGCAGTAAATTAATACAATTAAGCACAGTTTTTCTCCTGGGCCATGTGGGTATTGTTTTGAGCATGTGCACAATGAAATCTCAATCCCCCAAGCTCATGTGTTTTACAAGGAGAGAGAAAGAGAGAGAGAGAATGGGGGATAAGGTTAGCCGAGGAGGCCAACCGTTCACTTTCAATGTGACACAGATGTGTTCATTTGTAAGATGAGCATTAAGTGCTTGCTAATTCATCTATGTTCGGGTACATCTGGCAGACATCAAGCAAGGTAAATTAAACATCAAAGTTGCACTCGCAAACTTAGCAAAACGCTCACGCCTTGCCTCATGCGAAATCGTCCACCGGTGAGTCGAATGATCCATCGTTATGGGAAGGACTTTCACCTTGACCTTCTCGTTTCATCATTAAAACGTTCATACACTGCACTTCTGAAAGTGCGTGCAAGCTCCGCACGGGACAGCCGAGGACAAAATGTTGTGCTATCGGCGTGTAAATCTGGCCACTGGACTTTGTCTACAATGCTTTGTAAGACGTTTAACCCAATCAATGAGGAACAGCACCTGAGCTTTATTTCCATCATCGAGTCAATATCATTGGCCGCCACTCCCTGGGTACTTAGCAGATGTAAACTATCCCACGGTCAGGCTCATGCTAGTCTTAACCTTCATTTGCTCAGTGTGTATTTAAGTGTGTCTTTTTCACCCCGCCAAGAGCTATGAAAAGCGATAGCAGTCAACAAAAGAAACAAACAGTGAGAAGCACTTAAAACAAGCGCTCCTTTCCAGGCGTGTGCTACTTCCCCTTCGGCTAAAAGCTGCCTGGACGCTGGAAGTACCAGGAGAAGGTGGTGTAAATAAAGCCCCCCCACTGAAGCCTGCAGTTCTGATCACACTGTGTCAGCTCTCTCGAATTATAATAGAAAAGCATCAGCGGCTGAGAGCAATGCCAGGTAAAAAGGCAGATTTGTGAATAAACAAGGGGAGTACAAGCGCAAAAACAATGTCTGTTTAATGCTGTTCAACTGCCACAGCGTATAGCGAGGTCCTTGGAGACGGCGTCACCGCGCAGTGGCTTAACATCGTCGGGTTTCGCGGTTGGGGAGGATGGTCTTTTTTGTCCCCACGAACCCCCCCTCAGTCATTTCCTCTGCCCCTGACAGAGAACAAAAAGGTCAGTTGTACCCTCGGCTGTCTTTGGAGCACGCTGTGCGCCATGTTTATCAAGCACGCTAATCTATTCTTGTTACTCTCCACTTCAGAGGCAAGCACTCATCTGCGCCCTCCCTCCGCCCCAGCCTCCACCGGTCCCCCAGGGGCAATGCTGATGGCATCTGGCCGGCGTCCAGCCAGCGCGGCAAAAGATGGCACAGAGCTGCCATTAAAATCAATTACATGGGTCAATGTTTTTATTAGAGGATTTCGACTCAAACTAAGTCATCAGGATGGCAACGCGACTGCTGTTTCCCCCCATCACAAAGCCTCCTCCTCACCCCCACGACCTTTCTGTACCCGCCACTAAAGACTCGGTGAAGTAGAGGCAGGAGGAGGATCTAAGGCCATCGAAGGTCGTGGCAGATCTTTTGTTTTGGTTTATGTGTTGCTGTGACTACAAAGCAGGTGCGGGTCTGATGCGTGCTGATGTCATTAGCATTTGCGTCTGGGTTATATTTTGTGTCTTTAGGATATCGTCCCTACTTGAGAATGAAAGAATGTGATAATACAAAACTATACAAAACTCTATGTATTTATATAGATACTATTATTATCAATATTTTCTGTTTGATTGTCAAATCAAATTCATGTTCTGTTAATACAGTTTGGTTTTTATTTAATCTCATTTTGTCATTTTATTTGATTTTATTTTGTCACACACATTTAGCACATACAAGGAAAGAAATAAAAAAATTAATGGAAAAAATCTTTATTGTTCATTTCATTAAGATTTATATTTCCCTCTAGTCAGTGGTTAACATATGCAACATATCTGACTAGAGCACACATAGCTCACAAGAACTCCCACCTCAGTCAGCTGCCCTGCTCTCATTCCAGGCAAATCACAACATGAAATAAGCAAATGTAACCAAATACAGCCCATTTCTGACTGAATTTTTGTTTTATTTTGTTCAATTATCTACTGTATATGTGTATAATTCAGTTTTGATTTATTTGTTGATTTATGTGTTTATTTTCTACAAATGATATAAATACAATTGTACTGTTTTAACAGGTTATTATGGATCATGTTATAGCTCCCCTAGATCACGACAGTTACCACCAGATATAAGAGCTTCCCCACCTCCAAAACACACAAGACTGCAATGATATGTTCAAAAGAAATACGGTATGCATAGAATACCAAAAAATGATACATAATACATTAACAGAGTGGCAGTGTGGCATTGAATTAAATTTATAACTGTTATTACAGCGTCAGTTGTTTTTTTCCACATGCGAATGTTGAAAGCCAATTACTCACTGTAGAGTTTCAAGAGGTTTATGATTACTTTCCTATTGTTGGAGACACATTCACAGAAGAACACATACACACACATGCTTGTTAGGTGTGAATCCAAAGTGGCGCTCTGACCAAAAGAACACTCATAGACCATTGTGCTTTGTCTCTCTTATTGGAGTATGTTCCTATCCCTGAAGTACTTTTGTTGAGCAGGGACAAGCAATGCAGCTACCAGAGCCTGGACTGAAACCACAATTATTCTTCTCATAGTGTACAAAAAGACCAACCAAACAATTATTGATGTGTTCTTACATTAAATGACAAAATTCCACACCATTGTGATGTTCGCTGTGCAGTTATTGATTTCAACTGCCTCATGCTTTTCTCTTGTTTCTGAGTCTAGTGTTATTTTACATCTTAAAATACTTAAAATACGTTTTTCAATGGGAAAAGAGAGTCTTTCTAAGTTTGAAACAACGTGAAAGGCAAATAAATAATGACAAAATTTTCAGCTTAAAGCAAACTATCTACAGGAAGTGTGACTTCTGCACGTGTTTTAGACAAACACCTTTCTTTACCTACAACAATTGTATGACTTATTTTTTGGGGGCATTTGCTGCTAAATTCTACTTAGGTAAACAAATCAGTGGGGGCAGTCAGTTTGAATGGGCATGATGCTGAGGATGATTTGGTTACCTGAATCTTGTTGAGATCTTGTGTGTCTCAAACCGGACATCCAGCTTCTCATACTCATGTTTCTCAAATGAGGGGCCAATGGAATGGGGTCAAGGTGGTAAATAAATGCCCCAAAGTCATCAAGGCCAACAGCCTAGGGGTGCAGGAGCATTCCCTCTCCCTGTGGAGATCACCCCTCCTGTGCTCTGCAGAAGGCCATGCTTCAAACAGAGCCACTCAGAGCCCTGACCTTTGAGAGTGAGTGAGAGAGCGTAAAGAGAGTGAGCACAGGAAGTAGTGAGAGACAGAGTTTGATGGGCGAAAGAGGGAGAGAGACAGCACGGGCAAAAGTGAGAAAGAAGGCTGACTATTTCTCAGCAGTGACAAAAATCTGTCAATAACTCCACATGATAACTACATTTTTGTAGAGGAGTTGATAATGGCAATTTGAAAAGGAACTACATTCAGACTCTGACCCATGTACACTGCCAGACATACACTGTGTCTGAAAAAAGCTGCTTGTAAGCATATACAGTTACAGGAAGGCATCAAAACATAACTGACTCCAGTGCACCACCATTCCTATAGCTCAATTGGTAGGGCATTGCACTAGTAATGCCACAGTCATGTGTTCAATTCCCAGGGAGCTAATAAAATACATAACTTGAATGAACTGTATCTTACTTTAAATAAACGTACATATACATCCAGATTCTTTCGTCTAGTTGGGTTTTAAATGCAGCATCTTTTTCTTGACTGTGCATGTGCTTCAGTTATTGATTGAAAGAATAAAAATGACAAATTTGGTAAATTTGGTAAAATAAATGGTAAATTTTATTAACCAAAATATATCAGGTTATATAAAAGGAATCAGGTACAAATTATTTTACCGTTATAGTTCTACTCTACATTTAACTGTGTAAGCACATCTCTTGTTATTGTTAAGGGCCAAAGGGAGGAAGATAGTAACTCCAAGAACCCCCATTAACTCATTTTGACATGTGTGAGAAGACTCCTATAATGACCCTTCCACAACCAGGCACAAATGGTTGTTCTGCAGACCAACTCGGCTTTATATCTCTGATAATAAAGCCTATCTTTTGGCATCAAAATCTTTGAAAAAGTTTTTGAGTGATCCTTCTAAGATGTGGAAGAAACCACAACAAAAACAGTTGACAGAATTAATTCATTCATGTCCATTATTATCTACTTATGAAAAATGCTGAAAAAATGCTGAAAAAATGCTGAAAAATAAGCATTTAAATGCCTTAATATTTGCTTGGTTACTTCAAATTACTAGACATGACGCTTTGGTGATTTGAAAGTCTAAAACCATCTTCCTTAATACCCTTCATACACAAAGTAAAGTCTTCGACTTACAGGGCAGCAAGGCAGCCGCCTTAGTATTCAAACACAGCCAAGATCCACTTCTTCTTCAGCCTTGCAATTGTTATAACCCCTCACTGTCACCATCCTCAGCCTGTCGGACCGCTTGCAGCACATGCAACTTTCCCCACTCTCCACATCTGGCCCCTGACCTGCTCTGCCTATCTTTTTTGACTTCTAAACAGGTGTTGGCTAAATGATTATAAATTGGTGGCTGAGTAAACATTCATCGTGGATCCATGCAGGGTCTGGGCTAATATAATTAGAATCCAAACATCAGGACAGTGAAACCACACCATCTGTCCACTCTGTCCTCCGCCATGCAACTTTAAGGAAAACGGATGGAAAGCATGGGGAAAAAAGATGAGCACCCGTCTCATGTCACCTTCTGCCAAAGCTTTAAACAGCACGCTCGGTTTGTGAGACGTGGCAGCTGGCCTATACCTGCGAGCATCTTAAGAAAGGACGCTAATTGTCTGGAAGTGCGTTCGTGACATTTGTGAGCACATACACACTTCACTTCACAGCCCAGAGGATGGGCAAGAAGATGGCAGTTTCCTGGGGGAGAAAAAGATGTTTTTAAAGGACATACTGCTCATCTTTCTATCTCACCCTTCCTTAACCCCTCGTTTTCTGCCTCATATTTACCTCACCTTGCCTGCATTAAATTACAATCTGTCAAAAACTTATTTTGGGCCCCATCTCCCAAATACGCTTGACTTCATAAGTCACTTTCACAACATGAGGGAATATAATTCATACCCATCAAGTCAATTTCAAAATTTTAATTGCATAATTTTTTTAGATAAGGGCAATAATCAGACCAGAATCAGGCCATTGATAAAATAAAATGTAATTAAATCTGACTACAATTATCCAGTTGATAAACAACAGCCTTAAAGAACATAGTACCCATGATCCTGCACAGAAGGGTCCAATAAGTCAATCTTGGCTAAACAAATAAAGGCATCATGGGATTGTTGTTTTTTACATTTTCAAAAACAAATTTTATTTTGCTTCAAATAAAGTTTGTAATGTGATTTACTATGGAGTATTGCTTTGGAACTCATCTATGGCTTTTTTTGCAATTCCAAAAATAGTGGAAAATAATGAATGGGAAACTACAAGTTGGCTTAAAAGGGGATGGACATTGTTGCTGCCCACCCTGCTGGAAAAGAAAAACTGTTTTAACTGGGATTTATAAAACAATGGCAGCAACAATATACCAACGATAGCAATGTTCAATAAATAGTTTAAATCTTAATATGTATAATCAGCATAAGCAAATTTACCACAGAGTAATATAGTTCATTAGCTTACAGTAACTGTAGGCTTATTTCTTGTGGTTGTCAAGAAATAAAGCCACTTGGAGCATCAATATAAAATGTTTCAGGTATGCATTTACCTGTAATCCTACAATGGCTTCGGACATAGTTCATCCAATCAAAATTTAGAGTCAGGATTATCTATTTTATGAAAAGTTCAACCACTTTCATATTAACCCTTAGCATACACTATCTTGGACAGTCTGACTAACTACACTGGTATGGGCTGGTCTGCCTATAATATTACAATTTTAACCAGCTTGTGCTAGTCACAGACTAATTTAAAACAAGCTAAAATCATATTGGAATCCAAGCTGATTTTGTAATCTGAATAACTGAGAGTTTGTCTGTCTTATTTGCACACCACTAGGGATGGCACGATACCACTTATGTATGCCGATACAGACAGCGATACTGCAACTATGAGTATCTGCCGATACCAATTCTATTCAGATACACTCCTACCTCTCCTACATTTGTCTGCATGCCCATTGTTTGTTCCAATGCAGTTCTGTTTTCAGGTATTTATTTTTACTGTGCTGAAAATGATATGCTGTGAAACACAAATGGCATAACTTTTTATATGCTTTTATTTTTTTTTATACTTTTTACTAGTCAATGTTTATTTTGACCATAGACAATGCACTGGCATTGCACAGGAGCTTAGCAGAAAACTCACTGCCAAAACACATATTTACTTTATGACTTTCGGCAAAAGCGTTTTTAAAATCATGTGTACTACAAGTCTAGCCTAAGCTGAAAATGAACTTTATCATGCAAACTATTCTGTCCTGTGCTGAGTGACTGTCTGAATCAAAGTCGGAAGTTATATAATCGATAGTAAAAAAGATTCATGAAGAGGTTTTGCGCATAAATAACTTGCAATTGTTTAATTTGCTATACAGAAGTTGTTGCGCGCTGTGCAGTGTCCAGTGGCAGAAGCAAGCGCTGCTCTGTCTGTCTCATGCACACACACACACAGGTGATACTGTGATACATTCAATCAGTACATAGCAGAGACACTCATGTCGCCTAATTTACACCATTCATAGTGAATTGGATCAGATTTTTTACTCACTAGTTTTGGTGATCCAATCCAGCATTTTTGGCCAGTATGGGTCTGATTCCGATACTAAATATCAGATTGGTCCATAACCTACACACCATCACTTTGATCATCTAAAGGCATTTTTAATATCTACTTCATTCTGTTTTCCATCCACTGTCTCTATATTTATATATTTTGTCAATATATGTGTGTTTTCTGGGAATTGAACCCACAACCTTTTGCAGGGCTGACACAATGCTCTACCAATTGAGCTACAGGAAAACTGCAGCTCTGTGTGTCTTTTGGTCTCACTTCCTCCCCCCTGTCTTTGTCATACCAGAAGAAGTTCTTCTGCACCGCTGAATCTTCCTCTGAAACACTCAGGCAGAAAAAAGTTGGGAAATGAACACCAGTCTGACCAGCGGAGGCCTGAAGGTCTGCCATCTGCCACCACGGCTGAGTCACGGCAGCGGCCACCTTCAGAACATATGCATCTAAGCCCTGGGTGAGTGGACTGAAGGAGTCCTGCAGAAAGCCAGCAGCAGTCCCGCCCCAGGGCTGAGGGCTGAAACTGGGCGGCACAACAGAAGAGGAGCTGCAGTCTCTTCTTCAGTAAGGCCCACCAAGGTCAGGGGGACAGCGTGCCGGTGAGGGCCCGCCAGCAAAGGAGGAAGAGAGCTTGGCAGCGACTCACACTCTGTGTCTGTCAGGGCCTAGGGCATTCTCCTTAACATAAAGCTCACAGAAGGGATAAAGAGTGAAATTCTTTTATCTTATTTTTCTGTTTCCTGCTTACAGAATGTGAAGTTTGTACCGGGCATGACTGCAGGGGGGCCATTTGTTGAAATTACAAAGGGAGTTTTGTTGTTAGTTCATGTTTATTTGAGAGCTGCTTGGCCTGTGGTGTTTGTGTAAATAGTAGACTTAAGATCTGATAGGAACAGTGTCTAGTAAGGTTAAAAGAAACACTGTGTAAACAGTGTATTTCTGAAAGAACGGATTGCTGTAAGTATTATAAATTAAAGTGCATAAAATGCCCCAATTTCAACATGTCATGTCCTGACAGATTTTCTGTGTCTTTGGAGAGGGTGAAATGTATTGGAGCGTCTCCTCAGAGACAGATGGGGGTTTGTGGGTGGCAGGGCTTTGGGCAGTCCTTCCTGACTTAAGGGTTAATAGCCAGTCCATAGGGCTGATCCACCTGCTTTTTAATTAGTGTTTTCAGTGCTCATTGGTCCATGCATATGTGTCAAGTTTGTGTGTTAGTAATACAGGGGAGTAAGGGAAATAAAGTTATTACCTTAATCTGACAGCTGGTAATAATAATTCAACAAAATGACAATTAAGGCTGTCAATTAATTAAAAATGTAACTGATTTTATTATGTTACACATCAATTACTTGTTGAATTAATTACAATTAATCAAATTAATGTCAATATTTGCTGTAAGTACCAAAATATATAATTCAATATTATTGTGGACAGTCAAAAACATTGAAAAGACATTACAATAAAGTTATATTTTTTCTTACATTATTTTCATATATTTAAACATAAGGTAATTGGACTGTACAAATTGTCCTGAGACATTGTATTTATGAGAGAAAACAGAGAAATAGAGCTGCAAAGAGAAATATACTATTTTGTGAACTATTGTTTGTAACACTGGCAGGGACAGACTACTGTACGTACACTACTGTCATCTATAACTGAGCACTTGTTCAGGTTGTGTCTTTTATTCTGTTTACCTCATTTAACTTTTTTATTAATGGCAGACAACGTTTATTAAAATATTTAATAAATATTTGTGCAATATATAAATATTTCAGCACAAGTACAATTGGCGTTGTGGGTTTGATTCCCAGGGAACACATGTATAGATCAAATATAGCTGGAAAACACAGTCGCTTTGATCTGCCAAAATGCATAAATGTAAATTATTGGGTTTTATACATATATGTTTGGTCTTGAGTATTTGCTTAGAGTTGAACATATCAATCACAGTCCAATCATTTATATTCTGTAGCACCATCCTTGCAGAATCGAACAGCGACTTTTTTTTCAGACTGGCAGCAGGGTACAGGTGAACCGTTTGCCCTATGTGCCACTAAATAAATCAGTACAACCTTTGGCTTGACCTTTTTCATCCTGCGAACTTTTCCTGACATTACAAGACACACTCGGATTAAAAGCTCTTTTCTTCTAGCTCACCGGTGACCCAGTGCCTCCGCCCTTCTGCGCCCCACCTATCTCCCATCTGACTTCACTGCCTTCCCTCCCCTGTAGACAGATGAAGTTCAATCCATCCCCACTTTTGTTTCATATTCTTAAGATCTATCACTTCAAAAGGAGCGGCTCACTGTGGCCGCCACTGAACGCCGCAAGAGGCCACTCAAGAATCACCTCCATCAACCCTGAAGACCTTCAGCTGCATGCTGGGGGCCCCTCCGTCTCCCTCAGGGGGCCCCCTAGGCCCTGTGGCACCCAGGGGACCCCCTAGGCCCTGTGGCACCCAGGGGACCTGTAAAGGATATCAAAGATGAAACATCAATACAAGCCACTTGAAGGATGCACAACAGAGACAGAGAAAAGGCCATGGCAGAAAATATGACATCATAGTACCCGGTGGAAATTGAAAACAGAGGAAACGTTCCTTTTGAAAAACCCAAGTCAGCATCATGCTACATAACAAACATGACATCCTGACGATGTGAAATTTATGCTCATGTGATATCAAATGTTAATTATTAATTATTTATTACACTAAACTACATTAAACTAATGTGCAATTATATGATATTTTGTTTCTTACAGTATTGTGTAATTATACATATCATACAACATACAGTAGATGTTTGATAAGTACAGTATAAATTTTAATGAACTTCAAATTGTCATATCAAAATATTATACACTCATATCAAAATGCAAACACTTATTCTGTGTGGTTATCTGTGAGTTGGTTGTTGGTAAAGCATTGCGTTAGCAGCACAAAAGATTGTAGGTTTGATTCCCAGGGAGCACATATACTAAGAAACTATAAAAGAAACTTGGCATCTGCCAAATGCATAAATGTTAAATGTAAATCACTCTGATGGTGTATAATGTATGACTTTTTCTTAAACTGCATTAAGACTGCATTTAAAACTTGCTTAATTTTAAACAGTCCTGCTTAAAATTAAGCAAAAATATTTCAATTTAAAAAAGACTGCGCTTAAGACGTTCATCTTGTATACAGGAAAACAACCATATTGAAAACAAACAACGGGAAAAAATCTGTAAGTTAATAAAAACATGGATTACATCTTCCAGAGAAACTAGGCAACTGTTGTGGAAAGGCAATCCTCTCAGTGCTTTGTGACGGCCTAGTTTATCTGAAAGTTCTCCCCAAGCAGCAGCTAAAGGAGTCTGTCCAAGCATTTGGAAAGCGGCTAAAGGATCACGGGCATCTGATTATGATCCTCTGCTATTCTACTCCAGCCTTCTGGGTCATCCTGCTTACACCCTTTTTTCCACTCAGGCAGGTGAACAAAGAACAGATCTGGCATTGTGGATTAGCAATGTACCTTTTTACCTGACTTGGAAGCTTGTAGCATAGAATGTTTTATCTGACAGTACTATCCTATTAATATGGCTCCTTTTGTTTCCACAGCCCTGTTTCCCTTTAAAACCGAGCACCACGGCAGCCAATGGTCAGTAATGGAAGGAATTGCCGATCTGCTTGGCCGGTTGCTGCACCTCCCCACAATCCTTTATAGGGTGCAGGCAGATCACAGCAGAAATACACTGATTAGTCGATGGCTAACACCTTCAGGGGTGTCGGAGGGACTCTCAGAAAGCACCTTGTGTGTTGTCTGTGTGTTGTGCTCAGAGAGAATCTTCTCTTAGCACATCTCACCACAGTCTGCTGCTGTTGTGATAACATTGTTACTCATTCTGAATGTGTCAATAAAACAATTGCTCCAAATTTACAGATCAGTCGAATGCTCTCAGCACTGCTACTGAAAAGCAGCTCATGACTCTGATGAAGGAGGGTGGAGTGCAGGCAAGTGAGGGGGCCATGTGTTTGTGAGAGGAGATGGCTGCCCTCACAAAGCCACACACACACAGTGACACACAAGCCAGACTGCACCGGCCAAGATGAGCGGCTTTTTTGGAACCAACAGAGAAAACATGGCACAATATGTTGGGGAGTCTGGAGGTGACGAGAGAGAGAGCTGATAAAGGATGACCCGTGAAATCCTGCATTTGCAAACAAACACACTGCTGTTTGATAAAGCTTAGCGCAACACAGCAGGCACGGAGACACAGAAAACAGATATTATGAGGAGGCCAGTTTTGCTGTATCACTTGCGATGCAAGATAAAGCTGTGCTTCTGATATTGTGCCCAAACTTTCAGCCAATGAGAGATGGGTTGAGTTTTATGTGCTGAATAGAAGACTGGTTCATTAATTTTTACATTTGAATAGTTGTGAATGAGTGTGTGTGTGGGTTTGGTTGATGAGGGGTGGGGGGTATAAACCTTTATAGTAAAACCTGAAATGTCCTACATTTTAGGAATCAGGCAATAGTTTCCACAGGAGAACATGGGCTTAATAGGCAACTAACATGTTTAATTAACACCTAAAACCTTTAAATCTGAAACATGCTGAAAACATTTAAAGTTGTCCTTACTATTTGAAAGGCTCAGAAATCAAACAGATGGGAGGTATATGAGAGGTTCTTATTAATATTGCTTCTAAGTGTGTGTGTGCAAACAGCAGTGGGCAGGAACAATTAGTACACTCTCCACAACAGCTAAGTCCTTTTTTTTTATATATATAAAAGCTTTTATATATATAAAAAAAAGCTTTTATATATATAAAAAAATATATATATTTAAAATATAAACAGTGCCAAAAGTATCTTGCCTGCTCATTCCTCTGGCCGCCTGGCCAGCTCATTCAGCATGGATGCCACATAGAACTGGCAGAGACCATAAATATTAGCATTTATGTACACGCAGGCAACAATCAGATGTTTCCTAATATCAAGAAAGTTTAATTGTGATTTGACATGATTATTTTAAAATCATTCAGAAGTCAAGAAAATCTTTGTATACCTAAAGAGATTTACAATCAAAATTTTGAGTACTGTCATAATTTATTTCATAATTTACCCTCATGTTCTTAACTCGCATGACTTTCTCTCTTCAATGGAACATAAACAGGCAGAGTGTCAGGAGCTGACAGCCTTGGGCTGCATTCAATATAATTTAACCTTTCTCCCACATAATATACGTGAATGGTGACTCAGGCTGCATATCTCTCACATTCTGCCATGTCCATGTGTGGTCTATTGAAGAAAGTAAAACTTTGTGTTTACATTATCATGAAGGTAAGACAAATTTAATACAAGGTGTAAATGTTTTTTTGATTTTTAGCATGTTAATTTTACATCACATGTAGTGCATCACATTCACTATGGATATGTTCCACTAATGCTTTACAAGCAGAAAGTGCAAAAATACTTTTTGTCCTAACATTTTTTGTATTTCTGTATTTCTTGAATAGTACTTGTGCTATCTTCTTTTAAAACACTTAAAAAATATACTTAATGCATTGTTCATGTAGTTCATTTTAGGCCAATACACCTGTACACATTTTAATAATGGAAAGTAATGGTTTTTAAAGTCTTTTTATCCAGTTCTTTTAATCCATTCACATTCAGATAAAACACATCCTCTCATCCTTCATGAGGATGTCTGGAAGGCTAAAAGGCACAATCTGTTTTCTTTTGTTAAGATCAGTGTTAAAACAAAGCTGTGTCTGTTATTCCCTTCCATCCACTTTGCTATAGGACTAACAAAATGCTGTTTGCCTGCATTGCAATTAAGATCTTTTAAAAGAAGAACAGCGAGAGAAACAACAATCCCTCAAATGTGAGGCATCATCAGGCACCTACGATTTGCACAAATAAGCATAAAAACAAACAAATAGTCCATTATCTCCTTTTGAAATCTATAATGTGTAATTTCTTTATCTTCCTGATTATGGTACTTTGTGATGCTTGAATGGAAGCCTTACAACCTCCCCCTTTCTCCCCACTACAACAAATCGCCCAAAAAAAGGAGAGTGCACTGAAATCCACGTGGGTAGGGAAAAATGCTGGGGTTCGAGCGAGTATCAGGGTGTAATGATAACCTTGTTGGGTTCCATTTTCTCCAGCTGCATCGCTTTGCTTTCTCTGCATGAATGAAGGTAAATCTGCAAGAAACCTCCCACTTATTTTATTTTCAGCTCACTATCCCATAATTCCTCCCCCTGAAATTGTTTGCACAACAATGGTGCAAAACATCTGCAAAAACAGATAATTTATGTGTCAAGTCAAACTAATGCATTTTATATGAAGACTATGCTTCACTGGTTGTAATTATAACACATTTTTCTCTCTCTTTCCCTCTCTCTTTCTCTCGCTCTTATCCAACACACACCTTCTACCCTTCAGAAATTATTACTTGTTTGATAATGCCTGGCATCACATGGAAGCACTTATTCATGGAGTGTGTGTGCTCAGATGTGTTAGCCACCTCCACCTTGATGGTTCGCTGAGCAGAAAATACAGAGTGGCCATCTCCAAATCTGCGCTGTGTGCTCATCTAAAAACCTGTGTTCCGCTCTTCTGAAAATCTGTGTTCTATGTTTGTCCCCAGGTTTTCCTCACAGTACTACATTTTGTTTATACCGCACGTTTAATAAGTTAATAATATTTTAATAATTGTTACTTACTATTTTTAACATATAACTTACATTCACACCTATAGATTAACATTTCCTAACAATGAATCACCTAGGCTAAATTAACTATGAAATTTAAAGCAAATTGGATTACTTTTAATTGACATTTTCAAAACACTTTTACAGGCTTTGAATTCAGGTGAATGGCATGTTTTTCATACGTAAAAACCTCTGTGCTTTTGGTTATTTATATAAAAAGCTTCAGCATTATAAACAAACACTGACTTCATTCTTCATTCAACCTTGAGGAAGGAGGTTACAAAATAAAACTCAAAGAATAATTACACTTCACAAAATATATATATTTTTAGAATATTTGTGGAGCGTGTTTTTACCTCATATGCCCTGATGTGAATAAATTAATCTGGAACTTCATTACTAAAATACTGCAATAATACACTCATGTACAAACTGATGTACAAATTCATGTTGTAAATGCTGCCAACAGAATTAAACATCATAAAAGCAGTGCTCATTAAAACCTCAGATATTCTCCATATCAAAAACCCATTTGTTTCTCATATTGCCCAAATAATGGAGTTCAGACACAGTACAAATTCTCAACTCCACGTGTGAGAGTCATTCAATGTGTGCAGGAATCTGAGGCAACCGGGTCCCTGGCGAGTGGCTTCTTTTCACCCGATCTGCAGGACAGGAGCCGAGCAAGCCAGCGGCACAGCAGGAGTGAGACCCTCCTGGGGTAAAAAGCAGGTCCTGCTGCCCCTGCTGCGCAGCATGGTTCCAAAGCTGGGGGTGAGACAGGAGGAGGCCACTTCTATTGGACAGGAGACTCACCATCAGCCAACATGACAGCAGGGAACAATCTAATGCCAGGTGCTTCATCTCCAACTACAGGTGGCTGCAAATACATAATCAATTCTGTTATTTCTCACCTACAACTGGGAGCTTGGATCTGTGTTAGACAGCTTGAGGTTGTTGTAATGAGTCTGGGGAGGGATGGTTGAGAGGACATTGTCTTATTTGTGTTTTTCTTTAACCACTTTTGTCCCATAAACTAGACTCAGACTTACAGTGCTGTACTGCTCAGGCAGCTGACAAAAATATCATTGTTTCATATCACTGTTTCTCTGACTATGGGCTACACAGAAGTCATTTTTCTGTCTTAAACCTGCTTGGTAAATAAAATAATTCTAAAAATATGTACAGTACTGTGAAACAAGTACTGCGTACTTTATGAGCGTTTTTTCTGGTATTTTAAAATATGTTTTAGCACTTAAAACTATAAACATTAGAAACAGTATTGTAGAGCCAGGTGCTTTACTGAAATAATACACTGTATTTACTGGGAGCTGCAATTGCATAATAAAAAAACTATAGTTTTAATAAAACATTTACATCATTTGACTTAATTAGGCAAATGTATTTAAAACTTAGCTGTATAAATACATTTTAAGTCAAAATGACCCAATTTGAAATTATTACTGTATTCTTGCACTGAAATATGGAAAAAAAATTATTCTTATATTTTATTCTGCACAGAAATTGTTTATTTAACAATCTGTATCAAAGAACATTATCACAATATCAGGTTCCTCATATTATCAGCATCCAGTACAATGAGAGGTTTGCAACCCAAAGATCTGACAGCAGGCTTATTTTGCCACACAAAACATGCACAAAATCACAACACATACACAAAATCACATCTTTTCACATGCACATATTTTCAACAGCGCATCTAAATACACACAAGAACAAATGTTTAGCTAACTTCCCAGTGTTTATTTACTGCCCCCTAAACACTCATCCTCCAGAATTAGGCATAATAACAAAAGGTTTGGATACTAATGAACAATTTAAGAAAACACATTATGATTCTTATATGTGTACACAAAAACAAATTAGTTGAAACAAACCTTACTGCTATATCCATCCAACACAAGAAAGGGCTTATTGATACTGCAAGAGACCCTCTAAAACATCATGACAACATTCACACTTTGAATTGCCCCATTTTGCATTTAGCTGTTTGATTTCGGGAATAAACAGAGGACTTACTGAATGCAATACATTTTTGTGTTTCATTGTCTGACTTTACAGTCTGTTTACATTTGCTCCTGCCTCATTCTAAATAAATCGATTAGTCACCACCAGGACTGCAGATCAATGCTGAAATAGGTTTCTTGCATATTAAACATCTCTCACCAAACAAAAATAAAGTGAAACCATAATTAGTCCACATCATTACTGCAGTATTTAAAAACTGTTGAGGAAAAACTTATTAGATAAAGGGAGGGGTTTTTGTTTATTCAGATTTATGATCAATATGAAAACTTTGCTTTTAAACATCATGTGGGCATAGTGTAAAAGAAATGTTTTAATTGTTGAGTGAAATTTAACATACCAGAGGCATTTCCGTTTGGTTTTAAAAGGACTAGGATGACCGCTTTAATGGCATTTCTACAAAATTATATTCACTTAAACATACAGCTGGGTGGAGTTTGATGTATTTGCTAAAATTCTGCTTGTACCTGTAGGTTACAGGGTAACAGTCAATGGGACACATAATTACACAGTTTTTCTATTCTTTTGCATGGTTCACTTTGCAACCAAGCTGAAATGGAAACATACTGGTCATATGTACTTTATATAATAGCCATATTGCCTACAGGAAGAAACAATCAAATCTAGTTTTTAGCAACATAATAAAGTGAAGAGAACATTTTGCAGGGATAATAAAAT
Source organism: Chromobotia macracanthus (assembly GCA_036877525.1). NCBI lineage: Eukaryota > Metazoa > Chordata > Actinopteri > Cypriniformes > Botiidae > Chromobotia > Chromobotia macracanthus. Next base: position 4,485,756 of record JAZGTH010000090.1, on the reverse strand, counting down.
AAATAAATATGGAAATGTGATGTCAGATGCACCAGATCACTGAAGAAAGAATGCCAGAAACCTCATCTGTAATTACTGGTTTTGCGCCAGCAAACTGAATCCATTAACCATTTAATCTGAATCTTTCCCTGAGCTAAATGAGTGTTGATTTATTAGATGTGTATTAGACTTTTTAATGCTGAAGAAACAGAATACACCTGTGTAGCACCCAAAGACATCCCATTGATATAAGTGCACTAAAACTGAACACAATGAACTTTTTGGCACAGTCAATTCACCAAAAGTAATTTATGACCTCCAAACACAGAATTTTCCTTGGCAACACGACAGCATTAATTAATATGCCTGGGGTAATTTGCAGGTGCAGATCTTGATTTATTCTTAGCCCTTTCAGTATACAATACCCCTAAAGAAACAGGCACATTTAAAAAGCAAAATCTCAAAATGAATTAATTGGGTTACTATTGAGTTATAATTTGAGTTATAATTTGGGTTTTATAATTTAGGTATAATTTGATATATATATATATATATATATAAGCTGAAGCACATGTTTGACTGTCCAGTCTTTATCTGGGATAATTTATTGTGATAACAGAGGTTAAGCGATACACTCAATGTTTCATTAATCAACAATATGTAGATAGTTACTGACACATTAAAAACTAGAAACAGTTCATTAAATCAAATTAAAGTGCATACTTCATCTGTTTTTGTGAGCTATTAACACCTCATAAATAATACATAGTCCATACTGCTCATGCTTACAAGCACAGTATTGTGAACATGGGCCGTGAATCTAATGATTGAAAAGATTTGTCTTAGAGAGACCTCTGCTGTTCTAAGCTCATAAATGCAAATGAAACGGAAACGTAAAGTGTGTTGATGCAACTTCTATACAATAAAAGTGAATGTGGAGTGAGACACCATCTAACATTTCCTTTTGTGCTCCACAAGTCATTTGGGTTTGAAATGATATAAGCGTTAATAAATGAAGACTTTTCTTTGGTGAATTATCCCTTCTGGTGAATCTAATGTTCAACTCTATGATCGTATATCAACACTATATTGTATATATGATTTAGCATATTCACATGCATAATGTTGAAGCAGCTAATTCAGTCAAAATACTTAGAAATTGGGCTATGAATCCATGCATATAACCTTGCAACAGGTTCTCAGCCAAATCTTCCTTTTACAGATTAAAAATGCATCAGCCAGCTGTGAAACCATAATAAAACACGAGAATATGTAAATGTTGTTTAAACATGACTGTGTTATTGTATTTCATTTGGTGGAATCCCAATGAACATGCCATTCAGTCAAATATAACTGAATATATAACCAAGGTATCAATGTCAGTGGTATTTAACGTCTTTGTTTAGCTTTTCCAGTGAAAGTTATACCCTGAGAAACCATACTGACCCACAGAGAGGGACCAAATAAAGATCACAGAATGGAAAGGATGAATTAGAAACATTCTAGAAACATCCTGGAAGATCTTCCACCACCTGCATCTCACTGACTTCCATCTCTTTCAACTCATCAGTATTCCACAACAAGAGAGCATCTCGGTTTTTGTGCTCTCCTTTCTGTGTCTTCTCAGACTGATGTGGTGGACAGTGAACAAAAGTGGAACACAATCAGTGCTGAGCAGCTGCTGGCATCATGACCCCACAACCCCTCTGTCTCCCACTCTCTCAATCTGTTTTACACCCAGACACACACAAAGCCTTGAAAATGACCACATAACCTTCCCAAACTGGGAATCTTCCTAGGCAACTGAGGGTCTTCTTCTCCAGTGGGATTGTATTCCAGTAAATCATCTGTGTCATGAGTTTACATACACATTCACCTACTCACTGTCTTTCATACGGCATGTTAATACAGCTAATACTTCTTCATACTCTCTTTAAACAGATGGATGGATGGATGGATGGATGGACGGACAGACAGACACGTGGATGTCTATACTTACACAACACACAAATACATTATCTAAAAAAAATTAGGTTTTCTAAAGACATTGATACTGTTTTTTCTTATATATCAGAAAAGTGTTTTTATTTTATACAAATACAGTTAGTAAACATTAGTAATGTTGTAAAATATTGATTTACATTTCACAAACTGTTGTTTTCAATTGAGCATTTGCCTGTGAAAGCAATGTCTCATTGTCTCATCACTTTATGGGCCTATACTGTACAAAATACAGGAACACACACACACACACACACACATATATATATATATATATATATATATATATATATATATATATATATATATATATATATATATATATATATATATATATATATATATTGTTGCAGTGTTGTTTATATATATATATATATATATATAAATATACACATATATTTATATAATATATTATATATATATATATATATATATATATATATATAAACAACACTGCAACAATCTCCAAAGATCTTAAATAGTGAAGTATGGAGTTATGGAAGGGGTCAGTGTTTACAACTGTGATTTTGTCTTTTGTGTCCAGTAGATGGCAATCTTACCTCATCATGGGTGTGTACATATTTTGTGCAGACCCTCCCTTATGTTTGCTTTTCTCTTTACACCATACTTACGTCTGCTGTTGTTGTGTCACCCTTTACTCCAGCGCCTGGAGAAGCCCGTTCTTCTGCAAACCTGCACTGACACGCCTCAACGCTGTCACAATACTGCTGCAATGTTTTATTGCTGCATCTCCAAAACACAACTTCTTAGACAAATAGATCAATAAAGATATTATCCGCATTGTGTCATTGTGTCAAGCTTAATGCGTTGCACGAAATGTCATTAAATATCACAATGCAGCGTTTCACTGCACGGTGTCGGTCGTTGTTTACATAGGCTTTACTGGGCGGCGTGTGAGTTGGAGGAAGAGCCGCTTTGGCATCTCAATAAGTCGTACATTTCTCAGGCCGATGGGCTGAAGTTTTCCGGGTATGTGTTAGGGAAAGAGGTCGAGACGTGTACGTTTCTAACGCCCATCGGGTTTTATGGGTCAGATATCAGGATTTCATCGAGCGCTGTTTCGCTAAGCGACATGGTCCGCCGCTACAAAACAAATGCGTAATTAGGGACAGAAAGGTTTCACTGCGTTTTCTTGTTTATAAAATAGCGGATGCCGCAAGTTAATGCTGATTAAATAGCTGGTTTCACGATGGCGTTAAAGGTAAGTTTTTAACACATGAGTTTAACTAATGAAATGACCGTGGCGCTAGGTTGAGTAACGATGAGATCCACCTTGTGCGGTTAGTTCGCCAGTGTATTTATTTCACTTTATATTCATAAACGTAACCTTATAACTTGCCGTAATATAATATAACCGTAAATGGTTGTAAATTATAAGCAGCAGTGTATAGCCGTAATGTCAGTATAGCTAATGACTTGAGAAAGGGAAATTTCGCCGATCCTGTGACTTAAACATAACGTCATGTTTATACCGACATGCACTGTCTGCAGAAATGTCTGCTTTCTAATAAGCAGAGCGCATATTGTCAAATAATATAAAATAAAGCCACGTATGTGCTTGCTATCCTATTTCAGTAAGGTTGTAGACGCGGCCTGGCAACACAACAACAACCTGTCGCTTAGGAACTCTGAAAAATTTCCAACATCCAAATATTTTAGGGGGCGACTTGGTAACAACACACAGGCTGTGTCTCAAGACGTAATAAGCTACCTATTTAGATCGCATTAAGTATGTTATTCTAAGCGGAAATCGCGCCGATTATAGTAAAATGCTGTCAGACGCGCATTTGTCGTCGCCTGTGTCCAGCGCTGGCTCAGTTGCCATGGACTGTAACATGGTGCATCCTGTTAGGAACAAAGCCCAAGGGAACTTGTCATTCAGTGATAGTCAGCATTATCATTTAAGTAAACATGTTTGATCCGAATAAACACGATGCACACTCAATATGGAATATGCTTGCTCAAGCTTGGAAGCGGTGGGATCTGGAAAGCCAGTTTTAATGTTTTGGCCTACACAGTATGCTTACAGTGTTGTCGCAACTAACTAAGCCCTCCTATGTGGTGTAAAGTGTTTATTTTCTGAGGAAAATAAAAAAGTTTGTTAAGAAAAGCTGTGACTTGCTTTCAACAGATGAGTTGCATAATATTCTGTTTCCTGACTTGGGAACAGTTTACAGTAAACACATTATTAGGATAATTTATTTATCCTGTTTTTATTTGTAATATGCCTGCAGCTGATAACTAATCATGTGCATCTGCACTTTTTTTTTTGCTTAGTTTTGTATTATAAAGTGATATGTTTATGTATTTACCTTACATTTAAGAGTTGGACTACAGCAATGCTAGTCCTTAGAAAATTGTTTTCAGAATCATAACACATGAAGTAAAACTGTTGCTCATGCTATACTCAAATACTCATGTTTGCCTCGGGCTTTGTGTGCAGGCCCAGGTATTATATGACTTCACCGCTGAGCCAGGTAACAATGAGCTTACTGTTCACGAGGGTGAAATACTGACGGTCACTAACCAGGTGAGCAAACCCAGAGCGTCTGTTCTAGTGTTTCAAATGATGCACTAAACTAGACAAGACTGACTCTCATAAGATTAAAGTAGCTGAGGTTGTGTTTTCTGTTTTATACAGGTGTGTGTATATATATAATTTGTGTCTGTTTGCATTATATCCTGTAGAATGTTGGTGGTGGCTGGGTAGAAGCTCAGAACACCAGAGGAGACACAGGCCTGGTGCCAGAGGACTATATTGAGGTAAAGGAACACTGTAATAAACAGCTTTCTTTTCAATTTCAGCTTGTATTCACAACATGTTTAACTATTAAATGAAACTAGAAAAGTATAGGCTATTTTTTCCCTGAAAGGCGGAAACACAAAATGAAAGCAGAAAATGAACATCTGTCTGCTGTCAAAACCATTCTAGTGAGCAGAGGTTGTTTATTTCTGGGGTATTCTGATTTTCTTGCATTCATTTTATTTAATATAATCACATAATTATCAAAGTAATATCAGAGAATAAATGATTTTTTCTGAGCTGTAATTGGCAGATTAAAGTTACTGATTAAAGTTTTAATTACATGCATGTTTTAGCTACAGATGAAAGTGATTCCCACATGTGCTGTATCTGCATCATAGATAGCAAGGTGTTTAACACCCTTGCTGTTAATACAGAATCAACTCCCAGCTGTAAAAATACTGGATTGATTTTAAACTAGGCACAAGTTATATATTATATATGTATATGAACAAATGTCAAGGAATTGTATATAAAAAAGGCACTTATTTAACTTTTTAATGCATAGCAGTTCAGATCTTAAATATATGTATATTATATACAGTATTCTGGATGCATTTTCATGTTTGCAGCTCAACCCTGGTTCCACAAACGCAGGGTCGACACCATGCAACAATGCTTACAGTCGTGATTACAACAACAGCTCGGCAAATACTCAGGTACCACTGTAAATTTAAGTGTTTGTATTACTTATCAGTTAAATCTAATTCTCAGATAAAAAACATGGTGAACATGTATAAGCTGTGTAGTTCAAGGATAGTTTTGAAATGTATTTTGTGACATGTTCTTTCTGTACTATATCAGTAACAAGCATCTGTCATACCACAGGATGTGATGTCCCCAAATTAAATGTAAAGCAGAACTCACTGAAAACATCAAGCAACCGCAACCAACAAAACCCACTATTCAAATCTCAATTTTTCTTCCCTATTTCCCCTGCCACCTTTTACTAGAAATCTGCATTCATTTAATCACTGTTGTGGAGTGCACAAAGGCCCTGTGTGTCATCCACAGTTGAAATCCATTTCCTATGGAAGCAACAGAATGAGAGTAAATGGGCCTCATTATAGTTTCAGACATTAGGCACGAGGACCAGTCTCTCTCGCCCGCTCTTTCTCTTAGTAGGTTGTCAGATGTCCACACTTTGTTTTGTGCACTGTGTCAGTGTGCGTGTAATGGTGTGTGATTGTCGGCTGTCTGTTGGCAGTCTCCAGACAGATGAGAAGTGAAATCTATCCTCCCCATTAAGCTTGGGCCAGTTTCACCAATGGCAGATGGAGGAAAATTTTGGCAGAATTTTAGCAAGAATGCAATCAGCCTGATAATGATCTTTTAGACAGGAATTCACACTACCAGTCAAGCTTGGATGCACTTCACTGAATCTATGTTTCTCACAATCTTTAAAGCTCTTTGTTCTGAATTCTTACGCTTAAATGCTTGAGATTAGTTTTGTAGATATATATATAATATACAATGTTTATTTTTTTAATGGGTGAGATGGAGGTGTTGGATCAGATAGTGAAGGAAAATCAGCCAACATTCAATATTGTTCAGAAATCCCTGGTTGGCACCTCATGAAGCTGGTTGAGAGAATTTAGAGTGTGTATAACTATAGCGTGTGATTCTTTTAGAAAGGACTGAGTTTAGGAATAGTTAGGAATTTTGTGTAGGTTACATAATTCCCACTTTTTAAATTGTGTTCATCCAAACTCTTGACTGATTGTATTCATGGATTCCTGAAGAATATTGTAGTTTTGTTATAACTTTGTGATTTCTTTTTGTCATTGAAATGTTATTTAAATAAGCTTTAAACATTTAAAGAACACTTGGAAGTTATGATTTCATTCAACTCGGTTTACTATGAATATAAGGTGCTCTGATGGAAGATTTTCACTGTTGATCTCTGTACTGCATTTATCTGAATGGGAGAAAACATATCAAGTGTTTCTTTTGTAAGGAACATTTGCGGGAAGATTGAACAAATGGTCTAACTTTCCATCAGCCACTGATGACTCAGTCACTTTTTGGGGGGGGATCCACAACACCAAAGCACTAATGATAGTAAACATGAGTAATGTTATGTTCAGGGAAAATTGGTATAGACTGTCCTAATAGGTGAGGCCAGGAAGCAAGAGAAATGATTTGTGAGGCTGTAAGTTAGTCTTTACTAGCATCAAGGTCAGGTGTATTGATAAAATTGGCCATTAAGTATTAGACTAATGGACAGATGCAGACTCAAGAGCCTTTGGCCTTTTAGTTCCTAAAGCACAACTACCGCTTTTCTCAGTGGGTAACAGCGGTTTTTAAAACCGTATATTTCTACCTTTTATTCAATTCATTTGTGACCATCAGCCATTTGTCCAAAAATAGAAGTTTATAGATTGGTGTTATTGACATCTTCATAATGAACATGCAAGATAATGGTTTTAGCAAACAAATTTGAGCCTTTTGAAAATTCCACGAATGGTGCTTTAATTAAAGAATGTTTTCGTTATTTGTGGGGTTTATGTTTGAACAGTAAGCAGAAGCAGTAGTCTTATTAATAGTCTAAAGTTTCATTTCTTGTTTTTGTTTTTTAATTCAATATTTCTATTTTCTCTTTCCTATGTAAAGTGTGACAGCTGGGTTTCATCAAAAGAATAATTTAATAAATGCTTTTTTTGTTTAGGGGGTTAATGGAAATGAGGCCTGGACTGCCACGACATGGTCTAACAACTGCTCTGCAGACAACTGGAACTACACTGAACAGGAAGCAGCAGGTGATAATGTTCATTTGGTCATATATTTACATTCTACTGTGGATACAGCTGGATGTTGTGGTCTGAAATGCTCATCTGTTTTGTAATGATGAACGTTTCCTCAGGTATCTGGATCTGTAAGCATGACACAGATAAAGTCCTTTAGGTTTTTGAGGTAGTCAAAGCAGCCTAAGTAAGGATCTACCCACTGGAAGTGAAATACTTATGTTTGCACAATGAAGCAAAACCTTTTTCTGGCTCTTCTGCTTGGATTCCAGTATGAATAAGCTTTATCTCTGATTTACATCAATATCCTGAAGCCAGACTGCCCTGACTAAAATGTAAATAATACAGTCAGACCGTTATAAGTGTACAAGAATGTTAGTTATGAAAATAAAATGAAAAGGTTTCAACGCGTATTCTTGCATTTTACTCAAAGTTGACCAAACTCAAAGTTGACCAAATGCTGTATTCAATTAAAAAAATCTTTTATATTTATGCATTTGGCAGATGCTTTTATCCAAAGCGACTTACAGCACAGAGTATACAATTTATCAGCTAACCCAACACTACCACCAACTGAGCTACAGTAACACCTACAGGAGCATCAATTCATTTTATATTTTATAAAACATATCATTGTATTATCATAATTTTTATGAGGTCCACTACAGTATCACAGCAGTTGTATTTTAGCTTCTCATGACCATTTTCAACCTTTTTCTGTCAGCCGCTGTAACTTTAAGAAATTTTATTTTTTACTTTTTAATTTGGTAGTGTGGTGTAGATAGGTGATCATGATGTGTTGTGACCTCCAGGTTCTGTCTATTCCTTTGATGAGGAATGGGATGATGATTCTGATGATGGGAAATCGACGGGCGGTCCGCAGACGGAGGAGGGCGGAACGATGCAGCGGGGTGGGGGTCACTCTACAATGAAGATATCACTCAACAAGTAAAAACTTTTACTTTGATACATCTAATAACAAAGTTGTTAAACAAAATGTAAAAAGTTTTCATCTTTTTCTTGTAGATTTCCAGTGTTCTCCAAGACCCCAAACCCAGAGGTGTATCTGCTTACCAAACACATAGCTAAAGGAAATGACAGACTGCCAATATATGTAAGTTATATGACGTTTTTTTTGATACAGTGATTTCATCACGTTTGAGGCTTACAATTTATTTACATTATCTTGATAATAAAACTGATTAGAAATCTTTGGATTTTACTACTTACTGTAATGATTTGCGATATAACAGCATTCTTCCTGGGTGGAAGCAAAACATTTTTCATTTCACTGAGAAAAAATGTTTTTTAGCCCTTAATTTTAATTGCAGGCGGGCGAGGTGGGTCCAGTTTGGTTGTATCCACAAGTTCAGATAGATTGTGTAGTGGCCGATCCAAAAAAGGGTTCAAAAATGTACGGTCTGAAGAGCTACATCGAATACCAGATCACACCTAATGTAAGTTTCCTTAAATCTCAACTGCATGTATTTGTTTAACTGCTGCTTATCTTGGTTTATTTTATTGTTTGATCACTGTTTTTCAGACTACAAACAGACCAGTCAATCACAGATACAAACACTTTGATTGGTTATACGAGAGGCTGGTGGAAAAGTTTGGCTGTGCTCTGCCCATCCCATGTCTGCCAGACAAACAAGTTACAGGTGAGTAAACCAAAACAGTCATTTCCCAAAAAGTGTTTTTGGCTTAGAACAAACTGGTGGACCGCTTAACATCTGTTTTCCATTCATGTGTAGGCCGATTTGAAGAGGAATTTATCAAAATGCGCATGGAACGCCTGCAGGGCTGGATGTCTCGTATGTGCCGACATCCGGTCATCTCGAACAGTGAAGTTTTCCAACTTTTCCTTAACTACAAGGATGAGAAGGTGCATTTGCATTCTTACAGTACGCATACAGAATATGCACTACATAGACATGTAGGTTTATGAGTTGACATAGTTATGTCAACTTAGTATGCAGAGATAGTATATTATTAGGCTGATTTTCCAAAAATGAAGTGTAAAACACTGTGGTGCTTTCAAAACATTTTTGTGTGTGTTTGTCACATAAGCATGGATTTGGGGCGGGACTAACTGTTTTCCAATCACTGGCAGATGTGGGAGTGTTCAGCAAACCTGTTTAAAAACAGGTTTATGTTTATCATTTTTTTTATTTTGTTTGGTGATGGTGGTGGCTTGTAAATTACACACTTCACCATTAAAATAAAAGAAAAAACAGTGTGTAAGTGTAAGTAAGATTGGATATGATTTTGGATAACATGATTTTGGATAACATGTTCACTGGTTATAAAAATCTACTTTTTACATTAAAAGGCACAATATACAGTATACCAAAAGGTTGAAAGCTCTTGTAAAATGGAGAACAGCCAAATTATCCTGCCTGTTTGTTCTGTAATACGCATGAGTACTGACTTTTAAGATCCCATCCTTGAGAAATGTTTTGTAGTGTTAAACCGCATATTTATTTAATCAATTGAATAGTTATTTTCAGTATGACCTTTTTCAGTATGAGTTTTTAAGACTAGTTTTATGCATTATTATCACTTCCAGGATTGGAAACTAGGAAAGCGAAAAGCAGAGAAGGATGAAACAGTGGGCGTGAAAATCTTCTCCACCATAGATCCAGAGCTTCCAGAGTTCAATACAGTTCAAGTGTGAGACAGTATTTAACTGCTTAAACTATCTCATTCTACAGCTGTATTTTTAGTTATGATGAAATATTACATTACATAATAACAGTGGTGTTCTGTTGATGTGATTGTAGGGAACAGAAGTGTGAAATGTACAGTCAGTTTACTAGATCTATGGATAACAGTGTTAAAGAGCTTCTGGCTGTTGGTCATCTTCACTGGAAGAGATGTACAGGCCGTGAGTTCTCATATCTCTTTATTAGTACATGAAATAACGCGTCTATATTTACTCAGCAGAATTAGCAGAGACCCTATTGTATGCCTCATGCCAGGGTCCCTGAAACACATTTTAGTGTCCACATTTTAAAACAAACGATTTTTAACAAAACCAAATCAATTTTAGTTTTGGAGTTTTTAGCAAAGAAGGGTTGTTAAAACTCTGCTTAGATGTCATGGTGTTAAATCTTATGTAGATATTTCTGTAGATTATGTATGTACATTATTGTCTGTAGATTTGTTCACAGTAGAGCTTCTGTTTTTAAATCGACAGCATTGCAAAAGGAATATCGGCAGATTGGAAAAGCATTTCAGAACATGTCCTCAGTTTTCAACACCAGTGGATACCCAAGTAGGAGGCTTAAGCTATTTTTTTCATTATATATATTGACTTACAGTGTTTTGTTTTGCAAATATATTTCAAATCCAGATCGTGTTTTTAAGGTAACTCACTTTTATGATTATCTAATTATTTGTGATTTGTTTCTTATTTAAAGTGGAATCGACTCTTACTGAAGCATTAACTGCAACAGGGAAAACGTACGAGGAAATAGCAGAGATTGTGGCTGAACAGGTATCATTAATCTGGTATTTCCTCATAACTTGAACAGACTCTCAAGTCCTTGAACTCTAATAGTTCCTTCATCCAAATCTCTGTGCTGCCTTGTATGTTGCTGCTATTTCCAAAAAGTGATAGTTTTGTAACCATCAAGGCTGGCCAGTGATAAAAGCATCCTGATGGATTTTTTGTAGTATTTTAGTCCGTGTTAAATATAGCTACTAATTTTGGTGTTCCTATTTGTTTATCAGCCAAGAAAAGATCTGCACTTCCTGATGGAAACAAACTGTGAATACAAGGGACTGCTAGGCTGTTTCCCTGACACAATAGGAGTTCACAGGGTATGAACTGTCACCTCATCTGTATTTTCATTGAATTTGTACATTTTGTGTACTGTGGGATGCTTGTTTTGATAAATAAATAAATAAATAAAATATATATTATTGTATATAATAAAATAATAAGTAATAAATAATGTGTGTGTGATAATGTACAGCGGGGTCCAAAAGTCTGAGACCACTCTGAAAAGATTTTGTCTTCCACTGAAGCACACAAGATGCTGTTTAAAACATTCTCAAAGCATGCTGGGAAAACATGGACATCAGGTTTTGCACAAATTTGCATGACAGCTGAAAGTCATGCTGTTATTAAAACCAAATATGAAATTATGAAAATTCATAGTTGTTGTTCATATCAGTTGTCTTTAAAATGTTTATGCTGAGTAGAAGAAGAGAATGCAAAAATAGCATTTAATTAATGTGTTCATACTTGTGGACCGCACTGTATATTTAATGTGAAAATTACTATTTAAAATATGCTGATTTTTTTTTAAAATATTTGTTCCTCAGGCTGCCATCGATAAAGTAAAAGAGGCTGATCATTTAGTGGCGATGAATAAGATTAGTCAACAAGACAAACACACAATGGAAAAGAATCTTAGCACCATGTCTTATGCATTACAAGGTACATTAATACAGTGTAATCTATCAGTGTTGAGGAAAAGCTCTTTTTGTCCCTCTGGTCTGCTAATATTAAATTTATTTGTGCACCTTTGTCCTTAATAGTAGTGCTTGTCACATACATGTAATGTTAGACTTGCCATCTTTGTCTCTAGCGGAGATGAATCATTTCCATAGCAACCGTATTTATGACTACAACAGACTCATGCAGTTCTACCTGGAGGAACAGGTGAAATTCTATGAGACGGTGAGTAACAATAAAATATTGTAGTTCTTTTTACTTCATATGGAGTATATGTAATGCACTATGTATGTAACACCCTGCTCTGTTCTGACTGGGTAGATTGCAGAAAAGCTGAAGAAAGCTCTCGCTCAGTATACCACCATGTGAGGACACGTCCTCTCGCTCAGTATACCACCATATGAGGACACGCCCTCAGAATGTGTCAGTTTTGTGGTAATTCAAACCTGCTGCTTGTATTTTTTATAACCCAAACCACAATTAACCATCTTTTTCTTTTAACAAAAAAAAATGATGAATTATTGCTTCATGATATATAAAACTTAAGATACAAAGGAACAGACAATAAATGTGCAATATGCACATTGTAAGATATAATTCATTAACCAAACTTTCCATTCAGATGACCAGTATAAATGTATATTATAACTGTTACTGCAGCTAACATGAGTTAACACATTCACTCCAGTGTGAAGATGATGTCTCTCAGGGACGCATACAGTATGCTCAGTCTGGGCCTTCTACCAAAATGACTTTATTAACGTCTTAATTCAAATGTATGACATGATTTTATTTTCTGGGAGCATATGTGATGGTAAATATGTCAGATGTTTAGATGTGGTATGTTTTGGATTAAAGCAGTAAGGGCATGTCTTTTACCTGTGGTAAAATGTTCTATGCAAAAGAACTAAAAATTTCTTTATGTATAAAGTGTTTTTAATTAGTCCTCCAATGTGTAATAAATCTTTCTTTATACCTTTCTCAGTGCTAAGCATTTTCTTTGGTCACAATAGATTTTGCAGTTCACATAAGAGGACAGAAATGTCCTTTCATGGGTTGACTGTATTTATTGCGATCCGTAAGCTGTTTAGACACACGGTCTGGTCCTGGTTGAGGAAACTGAACCAGAAAGAGAAAACAGAAAGAGGAAACAACTCTCTGACCTCAGAGGGGAAGAGAAGGAAATGAGGAGTATAACCTCAAAATGTGTGTGTTGGGGGGGGATTATTTAACCATGTATTAGGGACAAGTTTGTATAAAATTTTTAATTGTAAAAATTCAGAAATAGTTAGGGTTAGGTTATATTGTTTATAACTGTGTATTAAAACAGAAGTCTTTGAAATTTAGATAAGCAAACATAGGTGTGTGTGTGTGTTTGACTACACTTCTGAGAGCCCGATTTCTTTAAATGCCTTTACAAATAGTGAAACATTTAAAAAAATGAATGTTAGGTCTAAGGATAGTGTAGTAAAGCGTAGTAACTTTAATTTAAAGCATTGCATCTATGAGTGCTCTTTACAAATATGGCTTCTAATATTGTTATAATACAGCAACAATAAATCCTTTAAGGTCTAACAGCATGCAGATGTGCAAAAGGTTGTGTGTATGTCTGAAAGCGTGCATTTTAGGGAATGACCCTCAGCAAGGAAACGCACTCTGCCCCAAATCTGTTTCCTTCCCTTATATTGGAGTCTTTCTGGGGCTTTGTGAAATGTAAAAACAATAACAAATATTCTGTGTGCTGATGATTTGTTACTCTACTCCACCCTCTTCTGTTAGTGTGTGATAGGCAGCAGTGAGTCTTTATGGATGGGACAGATATGTTTATCATAGAGCAGTCTATGACACAGGAAGCCAATAGGCAAAGAGACAAAGACAATACAGCTGCTTACATTTGTCAAAAATGATATATATTCCAAGGAGTTACAAAATGTAAACAATGTTGTGAAATACACATTTAGGTAATAAAAGGCTATACATTCTGATATTGTTTGAGCATCTGTTAATATCTAAATTATCTGTAACTTTCTGTTGGGTCTTGCTGAGCTATTTGCAATGGACTAATACTTTTATCTCATATATTTAATTTATTTAACATTTGTTTTTTTTAAGAGAAGGCATGCTGTTTAGGACTATGCAGGCTATCCAAAATACTTAACTGGGAATATTTTAAGATTAAAAGGAATCAAACAAGGTTTAAACGTTTTAGACAATGTTGGACCCTTTTTCAAAACTGCAATATTCCTGTTACTGTAACATAATGTAAGATTATAATCTTTGTCATTATGTGTTATGTAAATGTAACATCTTAATGTCCATTTATAAGTAAATGTAATAAATACATGCATACAACACTACATTGCACTGCATACAATTATATATAATAACTATTGATTGTCCTTGAATATACCTGTAATAACTGGAATGCATTAAATGATTTAATTGCATCGCTTTTTATAAAACATTCTGGTATTAGTTTCATTACAGTCACATTGCATTAATGCAGTACTTCCAACAACAGGATTTTGAAAAATGATTGACCAAATTGAGGAAGGTAGATATTTTATCTTAATGCGCAGTTAAGACTTTAACCACGGTTTACTCAATTGTTTAGTTATTAAAAATCAACAATGGCTTTATATCAGCAGAGTATTTTTTGCATAGGTTCTAAAGTGATGTTATGGAGAGGAGCGGGGCCTGTATGTCCGTGGGCGGATCATCATGCTCACCCTCTTTAGGGAGTAGTAATCAGAGTCCTTCCATGAGTACCACACAATCCCATCTGGTCCCAAAAGATTCTTCCCTTTGGCAGAGTAGCGCCCCTGGTCATCAGGATAAACACACAGTCAGATGATTGGCCCACAATTTTTCTGGGAGACATGGGTGCTCATTTTTTAATATTCTATACCCTGGTGTTATGGATTTGATTATTTATCTGTCTTTTTAATTTATTTATGTCCTACCTTATAATAAACTCCATTCAGATTGGCAAAAAAGCACTGGTTGTACCACCAGCCTCCGTGAGATATCTCAGCACAAATGTCACCTGTGTCAGGGGTGCTGAAGCTTTGCTTGTCATGGTACCAGCCAAACGAGTCTTCAGCTGTACCACTGAATCCAGATACATGGAGACGATAGTGGTTTTCCTCATCCTCAATCCTGGTAAATCAGGCAAGCAGGCAATTTTGCTTGAGTGGTCCAGTTTACAAAATTTCATCTTATATGTACCATTTATGAAAATGTGACCCAAACAAAACCTTCATATAAATATTTGTAAAGGCATGAAAACAAGGCATGCTACATTGTAGACTAGGTGCACAGGAAATACAAATGTTTTTTTATGTTAGTGTTTTATGACTATCCTTGTTTACCAGAAGTTTTGGTACAGTGCATGTTTGTGCTTGCCATTCCAGTCTTCCAAATCAATCCGAAGAGAATATTCTCCCTGGCTGGAGATGTCATGGATGTGGTCATTTCCTAGCCAGAACTCTCCATGCAGATCTCCAAAGCCATCCCTGTATTCTGTCCATTTGCGATTAAAATGAACCTTGCCATCCTGACGACGCTGAAACACGGTCCAGCCACCTCCTTTCAGAAAGGCAATGATTTGTTAATTTCAAGCACAATCCTCTGGTAATGTAACACAGAACTACAGACTCTTGGCTAATCTATGAGTGTGTATAGTGAAACAATGCAAACCAGTGGCAGCGCTGCTTTACCTTGGGTCTCCATATCACAGTAAACCTCAACTGGTGTCGAAGCCAGGGAAGGGACAACAGTAAAAATCCCAGACCTGTGAATTCCATTGTAGTAAAGGGATGCACAGTCAATTGGACAGTTTCTAATGTGTTGAATCTCTGGATAAAGAAGACAAATATTAAAGTAAATTAGATTTGATTGGATTAGATTATATGTTAATGTCATTGTGCAGAATAACACATGTACATAATAACCAAAACAAATCAAATACAGCATATATCTAACCAGAAGTAGAGCAAGTGTTACATCACGTGTAAATTACAGTCAAGTAAAACTGGCAACATTTTGTAAAAATGACAATCATTGTAATGCAAAAGACATGGTTTAATATGAAATACAATGATTGTGAATGTTATGACAGATATATATTTCATATTAAACCATGTCTTTTGCATTACAATGATTGTTATTGTTATGACTGAAATTTATGACTGAAATTACTACATTTTGAAAATATTTAAACATGAATACAGCAGCTAATGAGCTTTGCATCACCTGTCAAAACACAATGTTGTAGGAACAGTTCTTCAGTACCGAGTCATGCTGACCTGGGTGAAGGGTATCTTGAGCGCTGGGAAGCGGGTTGGGGCGGATGATGTTGATCCTGCAGCCAGGATTGCGTCGCACATGATCCACTGTCATTGTTAGGTTGCGGATCTGTGCTTGCATGTCATAGATGAGAGACCCATGGATCTGCAGCAGCTCATTAGTTTCTTCATAGATCTGCTGCAGCATGTGGAAGCGATGTTCTAAAGACGAGTTTGTGCCATGTTTCTCTTCACTCTGTTGGCACAGCAAAACAAAATGTATCACTTATGCATATTTTGTTGCAAATATTCTATTCAAAATGCATTTGGTTTGTGAAGACAGTCCATCTGTTGTTTACAAACAAGTACACTTGAATAGAACGTAAACACTGATTAACCTAATCCTGTCATTTAGTTATAGGGGATTTGAAAGTGACCCAACAAAACCCTAATTCACAAAAATAAAATTAAAATATCAAAATCAGCAGTGGTCAATCATTAACCTTGTACAGAGCATTCAGTGAGGACAGCAATCTGTTACATCCCATTATAAAAACAAAAATGCTTAAAATAAATCAGTGCATCACAAAACTCATAAGCCTTTAATATTATTTCACCAGAGGTGTAAATAGTACAGACAAACTGTGCCTGTTATAGTATGATTAAACTAAAAAGATGAAGTTAAAAACAGACTTAAGTGTTGGTTCTATTTTTATTTGTGATAAGAATTACAATCATTATAAAGTAAATATTTTATCTTTAGAAATAAATTAATAAAAAAATAAATTAATAAATAAATTAAAAAAACAGCCATCAGCCAATTGTTACACAAATGTTTCATTTCTTTGTGTTTTTGGTTCAGTCCTGTTTCCCCTTGTTTTATTAAGTTCACCTGTTGTCAGTTAATTAACTTATTAGTTCCTTGTTTGGTCTTGCATTTATACTGTTTATGTTGCTTAGTTATTTAGTCCTGTCTCAAGTCAATGTTATGATGTGTTTCCCTGTTTCCTGTAAAGTGTATGAATTAAAAGACGATTTCTGTTCATTTTTCTTCATCGTGAGCTTTACTTACAACCAGCCATGAGTTTTATTACTGTCATTCTGGGAATGATGCAGGAAAATCTTATTGCACATAGCTATATTAAAAATAGTATAAAAGGGTAACAAGACTCATGTTACATACAAGTGGGACAATACAGCCATCCTGCAAGGCTCAGCAGAAAACCATGTTGTTTGGCACTAATTATTATATCTAAATAATTGAATTACAGCTTATCTGTGTTTTGTTTTTGTGTCAGGGCTGGATTTTCTGTACAGGTCTCTGTTTTACAGGGGTCAGGACCTGTATACTGAATAACTAAATTGTTGGTCCTTGCTCACTGCTGATCATGTGGCCATTGAACAGATTCCAGCTCTAATCCAGCAAATGATCAGGGTTAATGAGGCATTAGTACAAATCCAGTGCACTACAGAAACATTAGTCTCTAAGTTCTGTGTAACTGTAGTGTATAATGCAGAGGTGAGACACTTTGTGAAGTGTAGCATGTGCTATAAAAATAAAGAATCTTGTCTTTGCTTGCGAAGTAAACTAAAAACTCATCACTCATCATCATGTTATCTTAATATAACTGGCCTATTCACCTCCATAAATAATGCACAGAAATTTGAAAAATTCACAAAATATTCTGAAAGGTTGTTCTTCAGGATTGTGTGTTATACTGGTTACAGTATTTTATTTATTTATTTATTTTTGTTTGTTTGGTACCACTAATGGAGTAGAAATCACCTTTAAAAATATAGAGTGAGGATTTCACAGACCCTCTGTGCTAGTGTACAAACGGGCTTCTTACAAAACTAATCAAAAATTTCAGGGCACTTTAAATCTTCAGATCTTACCTGCAATTCCAGGACTTTAATGCGATGTCTGTGGTTCCTTAGCTCCTCTTGAAGCTCTGAGATGGTTTCTTTCAGGTCCTGCATTTGCTGCTTACGCTCTTCATTCTCATGCAGCCAATAAGAAACCTCATCTGTACATCGGAACATGTCGGGACATCTCTGCTCTTCCAGCTGTGGTAATGTGGCTATTAAGCGACACTGTCCATTTGGCATCACTTCATTACTATATTCACCACACTGCATTAGACCACTGCTGACCCGATGTGCGTTTCCCTCAGTTGTGTCTGTTTTGTTGGACCCTGCATTTTGGGACTCAACAGGGCCTTTGGATTTGACATCAGGAAACTGGACCCAGACTGATGAAAATAACAAGCCATACAGCAGAGATAACTTCATTCTGCTGTAGATTAAAATCCTCCATACAAAGTAAGGACTAGAGAGTAAAATCCAGTATAATCCAGAATTAGTTTTCTGAAACCTGTTTGGGTCTTCCTGATAAAGCTTATTTCCTCATGGTTTAATACTGTCTCCAGACTTTTTCAGAGCAGATTGGAAGTAATTGAGATGGAGGAAGCTGATTGGTCAGGCATTAGTCAGAAATCCTCGACAGACTGCCAAGTAGCATTCTGCGTAAATAAATAATAGAACTGATACCAAGTCACCAAATTTAAAGCCAAAATGTTTACCAACTAAGAATATTTGAACTCCATGAACATGATTTTTTAAACTTTTGCCATGTTATGCAACTTAAGTGAGGTTTAAGGAATAAGTGAAGAGGAAAACCCTGCTGGACAACTGTTTTAATAAAAAAATGCTGTGAATGTACAAATATGATTATAAAAACTGATCAATATAAGTGAATGATGTAAAAATGTACATGTGCTATGCTTGTTGACAATACAGCATATGCATCCTTCCTACAGCATATGACAATACAGCAAATGCTTCATGTTTTGTTGTGTCAGAATTTCTTATCTGAATAGCAAGAAGCAGTGTTTCTTATAAGATGATTATCTTATTCATCACTGCATATTACCTGACTCATCTTGGCCATTGGCCAGTGAGTCTACACTCATCAACATTTTCTAAAAGCACATTTACAGAACAGTAACAGAACATTTTCATATAGTAGCAGACTTTAAACATAAGCAAACAAATTTATAAGGCAATCAATAAAAAAGAACAAAAGAAAAGACAAATGAACATGTGAGATAAGGATTACCTTTCACTAGACAGATATATCCCTCTTCATTAGTTTCTGCCTCTGTTTCTCTTTTACAGTTGGTGAGTAATGCTTCACTACGAGACCATGTTACTATGGATCAACAAACATCCTCTAAATCTTCTCTAATAGGATTCCTTCCGCTAACACTGTGCAATGTCTGTGAAATATGCACACCCATTTAAATACATGCATGGGCTGGAAAAAACACTTGTCATGCTTAATTATCAGCTGTTAGGTTAACTGGATGTAAAGTAAGTCAAAATGTGATTTCCTGTAAACTTGGGGCCTCAGAGCTTTTTCATTTGTGATAGTTTAAGGTCATCTGTATGCTTGATCAAATGAACTTTCAGTAGATATACACATTTAAAAAAGTCTTTATTCCAGAGAATATTCCACCAAAAATATTGATGACTCCTCATGCACTTACTTATTTTGTAATAAATATATATATGATCAATATGATACAATGTGAATAAAACATCATGTTGTGTAATTTTATTATTGGTAATATAAAACTATTTAAAAGCATATTGTCCATTTATATTTATATGAAAAGTGAGAATAATTCTTCATGGCTCCTCAAACGACCTAATTTTCCATTAAGCCCAAGTCAGCTCATTTGCAGCTTTCTAAAGGTCAGTGACGTCTCTGTGAGACAAAGCAACCAGTAACATGAGCATAAAAGCCACCAAGGACAGGGTTCCATATAATAATGTGGCCCTAATGGAAAATGCCCCTCAAAATTGTTTTGCTCCCAGCAATAGTTTCCATGTGAAAACACTTTCTGAACAGAACCACTCATCTGAAATACTGAGCACATGTGTAACTGAACACAGGCACAATCTTGACAAAATAATTTATTCCTAAAATTTCAAATGCAATGCACTGTAATTCATGTAATATCATATAACAAATGATTTACAAAGAATACACCTGTATCTTTGCACATTTGCATCTCCCAATTTAATAGCTTCTATCTTCTATCTAGCTCTCTGTCTTTGTTTCACTAAAAGATGTCTTCCATGTGTTATTTCCAGTTAATAACTAATCTACTGATTACCCTGTAGTGATATTCTAAATTATTTAGTTTTCTCCTTTCAAACAAATTGTATTTTATTGTTATCAAAAGGAAAGTGTTTGATTTATATTATATTATATTATATTATATTATATTATATTATATTATATTATATTATATTATATTATATTATATTATATTATATTATACAGAAATTTTTGAACCCAAACTGTAAATGCACCCAGTTGTCATCCATGTTCTAATCTCTCACCTTCCAATTCATTTCTAAAAAAGATTAGCACCTGTGTGTCCAAACACAAGTACAACACATGTCCAATAATTGATTTGATGTGAATTTTACCCTTTAATCTCTGAAACTGTGTAAACCAACACGTATGCCCTTCAACACAATGGAAATCAACATCATGATTTACCAAATGACAAGCACATGAAGATTAAGCCCTAATCTTGCGTTCATTCACAAGGTCCATTTCGAAGTTGGCTGTCAATCTTCTGTTGATTAATCACCTGCAGGACAGATGATGGACTGGGGTTTCCTACTTTGCACCACTTATTTAAAAGTGACAGATGAAATATTCTAAAGGTTGCTGGCCTTGAGGAATTGACGCACAGGTAGCATATAAAAGACAACCGGTGAAAGGTTTCAGACATCAGAGACGGGCAAACGCACACATACGCAGAGAGAAGACACTGAAGTAGGACTATTCGTAGACTGATTTCTCTCTGTACAACAGGTGGGTAACATCAAACTTCATGCAGTATAAGTTTATTTGTGATGTTTGTTTGTTTGTTTTTGATAATTGTATGCCTCAACACGCAGTATGTTTTATTAAGAGAAAAGATGCTAATATATTTATTTTATCATTTTAATTGTTTTACAGGTTTGCCATTTTGTTTTCTTTTATTTCGTTTAATTTAATTTCACTCAATTGTGTGGCTAAAAAAAGTTAACTTTTACATGTCTAAATGCATTTAAGGTAAATAAATGTGAAGTGTCATTGGCAATCTTGGTGTGCTGGTCTGTGGTTGCTCAGATATGGTCAGGGGAGTGAGGATGTTCTGTCCTGCCTGGCTCTTGGCTTTAGCTGTGCTGTGTGCAAGTGGATCTGACGTTAGAGCTCAGTGCTGGGAAAACGCTCAATGCAGAGACCTCAGCAATGAGGAGAACATCCTGGTGAGTTGCAATGCATCTGTGAATACTTCTCACTGATTGGTGCTTGCCAAGGAAAGAATCAGCATTAATATTGCATATTTTTTGTTCAATTATAATTCATGTCTAATGCGGAACAAGTCATGTGCCAAAGATTTGAATTTAGGTTTAAGGTTGTTTGTTCTAGTCCCTAACCCTAAGTGTTAATCCTTCATTACCCTTTTATACCCTAAATTACCAATAGTTTTCCTACAGTTTACACCAAAAACCATTGTTAATTAAATATAAATAAACTATAGATAACTATAAATTTACCATGATTATGCTAAACAACCATTGTTTTACCATGGTGTTTGTAGTAAAACTGTGGTTTTATAAATGGGAATCAATGTACCAAAAAACATGGTTACTACATTTTTACTGTAGTAAAACCATGATTAATTTGGGTAATCTATATGTGCTGTAGACCTGACTGATACTTCAAACTAAAAGGTTTGTTGAGGGCAGGTGTACTGTTCATTTACATTACATTTATTCAATTGGCAGACACTTCTATCCAAAGTGACTTACAGTGACTTTACAGTGCATTGAAAGTCTACATTTTGTCAGTACATGTGTTCCCTGGAAATCGAGCCCACAACCTTTGTGCTGCTAACACAATGCGCTACCAACTGAGCTACAGGAACACTTATAAACAATATTTGTTTTCTAAGAGATTTGAATAATGAGTTAATAGACTTACAGAGAAAGAACCTAAGTCATACAGGGATCAGTTTATCACTGAGACTTGTGGTTGTGCATAGAAATGCACTAAAAATGTCTTATTAATTACAATAAGACAAAATTATTAATCATTTTAATTACAATGTATTTGTTCAGTGCTTTTCTGAATACATTTTGGTCAAAAGGAGCTTTAAATGGATGTCACAAAGATATTTAAGAAGATGAAGAAGTTTGTTGTTGACCATTCATCCTTCTCAGGCTGGCAAATATGCAAACAGATATATTTATAAAATTCCTTAGCAACTGCATAGCAACACTTTGGCAACCACCCAAGCAACATGCAAGCAAGATTTACACGTTTTTCTTTTATTTGTTTTTGTTTTTTTAAATGTTTCCTTAGAAAATGTAAAACTCTCTTCTTTTATTGCTCTAAGAACTGCATCCAGCTCTGCAGGTCTGATCTCACAGATGAAAGCCCCATCTACCCTGGAGAAAGCCATTTGCAGCCTCCCTCTGAGTCAGAACAAAATGAGATCCTTGCACCCCTCTCCACCATCTCCTTTACTCCCATCACAGAGCAAATGGCCCCGGAGTCCAGCCCCCGGCACGAGCACAAGCGCTCTTACTCCATGGAGCACTTCCGTTGGGGAAAGCCAGTGGGACGCAAGCGTCGGCCCATTAAGGTTTACATCAACGGCGTGGAGGAGGAATCTGCAGAGACTCTACCAGCTGAAATGAGGCGTGAGCTGGCCACCAATGAGGTTGACTATCCGCTGGAGGAGAACATCTCAAATCAGCAGGAAAAGAAGGATGGGTCCTATAAAATGAAGCATTTCCGTTGGAGTGTTCCGCCCGCCAGCAAACGCTACGGGGGCTTTATGAAATCATGGGATGAACGCAGTCAGAAACCCCTTCTCACGCTCTTCAAAAACGTCATCAACAAAGACCACCAGAAGAAGGACCAGTGAGGCATAGTTGAGAGGATTTGGGTGGAAAAGAAATAAAAGAGAGTGGTTTTTAATACACCCATGATAAATTTCTTCCCAGCAAACTTACTTAAAGTATCTTATCATAAAGAGTACAAAAGAGTGGAGGTGATGTTTAATACCAATAGCACTTAATTCATCAGCTTGAGAGTTTATTTATATTGTAATCAACAATAAATTCTGAATACTGTACATAGAAATGCTGTGGTAATTAAATACTGGTTAGAGGCTGAAGAAAAGCATTTTTATCTTATTTATTGAAATGTACTATACTGTAAATGAAAATGTGATACATAAAAAGATGGTTTCAAGCAGAAAAGAACTAACTGGTTCATTTTTGAGAAACCAACACACATCCAAATCATATTCTTCTTAAAAAATACAGTATGTGCCATTGCCAATAAACCTTTAAACACAGAGCAGACTTTCAATTTCATAAAATTAGTCTTTAATTGACATTCTGGTCACACCACATATGTACATCATTTAAGATTTAATTCTTTTAGTCAGACATTCACAGAACACAGTTCTGAAGTTATATCAGTTTGCAGTGAGATCCCAACATGTAACATTTACTTAGTGATAATTACTAATTACAATCCACAGTGTTGTAATGCTGTTAGTAGTGACCTACCAAAAAGTGTCATGAAAAATGCTCAAGTCACAGACAGAAAACCTAGCGCATGCAGAGACAACTTACACAGACAGTTTTTGAGAGGAAATTCTGAACTTTGATGATTTCATACATGCAGAACTATTTGAAACACCTCACATAAGCCATCTAGAATATTCCACCATACCCATAATCAACCGAAAAAGCAAATTTTATGCTTTGATTTTAATTCCAGCATTTAGAAATAGTAAACAAATTCCAGCGAGAAAACATGGTGATTGGAAATGACAAAATATAACAGATATATAACATAGAAACATAATCTATAGACAAGAACACATGCATAGATAAATTGTCACAGACCATGAAGTGCTTTTATAGCGTCCCCCACGTTTACACAGTGAGCTTTAAACTGCTGCAGTTAAATAACAAGACAAGATAACATAACAAAAAATAACAATGACAATAAAAATCTTAATGTAAACAAGAAAATATTTACAAATGTACAGAGAAAGAAACCTTGTATAAGCAACAAATGAAACAACTCTTTATCACTAACAATAAATAAAGTCATAATTGGCCCCTTATGACTCTGACAGAATGTAATATAAGAATTGATACCAGTTCAAAAGGAAAACCATTATTAATTTATTAACCAAATGAAATTTTAACCTTAATTTAAATTAAGGTTTAGATGCTCATAACCCTTAGTGATTAAAATATGATGAAAGGAAATTATGCCTTTTTGTAATCACAGGACTGACTTACTGATGTACTTTACTAATATAACACAGGCTGGAACAGACTGGAATTTACTTTCTAGTACACAATTTCAAAAGTGTCAAGTTATGACTACAATGCCGCAGTCGTTGTTTGCAAATCTGATTGCACCGGAAACATAGTATTAACGTTTTCCTTCAGTTTTTACAATAAATCCCTCAAGAATTTTCTATTCTAAATTCATTACTTATTGCTTTAAATACAAATGTTATTGCAGCATGTAAAGAACTTTTAAACATGCAAACACAGTTTCTATGTAGATAAACTGTCCCTACACTGTAAAAAACTTTGCTGCCTTAAATTTAAGTTTATTTAACTTGGCTATACAAGTAATTTCAAACTCTAAAGTCAAGATTACAAAGAGTACATTGAAATTACTTGTGCAACCAAATTGATTAAACAAAGTTTTTTTTGACAGTGTACACATCTTTCAAATAATCAACGTATTGAAAAACAAAAATTTTAAACACATGCCCAGGACATTCTTAACATAAATTACAAAATTTAAGGCAGCTTTACTTCATTTGCTCAAGAATCCACCGAGCACTGGCTCTGAATGAGGCTGTACATTCAGTGACTGTACTGTTACAGTACACTGTAACCTGGCCTATTCACTGGACACCTAATAAAGATGAAAACCTCATTCTGCTATGCAGCTATCCGATGACAGCACAATAGTTTGCAAATACATTTAATCCTTTTGCATTTACACTAAGTGTTGGAAACATCTTCTGTCATCTTTAGTTTAAGACTTCTAGTACATATTGAGCCCACATAGAGTATATTCTTTTTTTAGTGGAATACCACCTGACCAAAGTCTGAGATTAACAGAGAACACGTGTTACACAGAGCTGCACCTGGACAACATAAAGGATTGGTGTTGAGTGTGATGGAAATGTTGTGTTGTGTGTTTCTCCAGTCTCCCTCAGTACACACAGAGGTCTGGAAACTTCATTTCATAGACTGGTACAGAGCGACTCCGGCCCTGTCCATTCCCAACAGAGCCAGATGGACTCGGAGGAGGCCTGTCCAAAAGAAAGAGAGAGAGGCCTGTGTGTCAGTCAAATGAAACAGACAATACAGCCCTTTATCTGAATTAAATTTCATGGAGAGATTGTTTGCACCCGGTGTAATTAGTGCTGGCCACATAGTGTGGCTTTTTGCACACTTATAATCTGATAGAAGCACATAAAACTGGGAAAACTAACAATTTAGTTGTCAGAAAAGTGGCCTGGACTCTGCCCTCTCTTCTGACACTACTATTCTCTTACTTTTATAATTGTATATGTTTTATTGTACTTTTTACCTATACTTTACACAAATATACAATATATGTTAACACACTAGTATATGTAATATCACATACACTATTAACATATTCACAATACAGCAAAAACCGTAATACCACAATACAACCTTATTTCTTTTATAAGATGTTACCATATATATAATGGCTGTTTCATATTATTTACCTGATTGTGATTTCAAAGATTTGGTTGAGTTTATTCTGCAACAGGGAAGCCTGGAAAAAGATTTTATTGTTACAGTCTAGAAAAAAATACTGTTACAATCTGTTTGTGTCTGATGTCTGATATTTACAAACAAATGTTTGAGAGTACAAACAAAGAATAAAAAACACTTTGGGACAAGCTGTCTGTATAAATCTGTACAGATTATAATGTCTGTAGTTTCTGATAAAGCACAGCATTATGATTCAGCATATAGACTCACTCTGGCACCACAATGGGCTGCGATCTCCTCAAACGGAGCAGTCTGAAACCTCTCCACCACCTGCCTCCTGCGCTCTCTCTCCAGCTCCTCCACATTCACACTGTCTACTGAACACACACACCAGCGATTAAACGTAACCATACTTCATTTGGCAGGTTCATATTAGTGCATGGTTTGTTATTTTACCACACTGGAGCTTATTCATTTTCTGTTTTAAAGATTTATTACAATTCTGTTGTATTATTGTAACAGGTAAACACATGTCACTAAAAATTTCATATGATGTCAATAAAGATCTTTCAGTGAGACACTTACCTATGGCTTGTTTAAGAGTTTCAAAGGTTATCTGTTCTGCTGTGGATCTCTGTAAAGAACAGGTCTTGGATTAGCACTGATAGATACAGCAGTTCTGAATCTAATGGAGCAGTTTGAGGTACAGTATAAACAAAGTGGATAAAACACATGCAAAAGTTGAGGGTTTGTTTCCTCTTGTACCTGCTCTTTCTCTGGACTGTGTCTAGACTCCATCTCTAACTGCAGAGATACAGTGTCTCCAATACTCTTCCTCTTAGACAACCTATCTTCATCTGAGTTAAAAAAAAATCATACTGTATTAAACTGTATATATATATATACATCCATATATTGGAAAATGACACTATTCATATTTATTATTATTTTATCAACAGGAGATTGGTAATATATTAACAGCCATTTTATTTACTGTGATTTTACGGTAACGCCTTTAACTGTAATAATGTGGTATTTTTGCAAAAAAATTCATAATAAATATTGCATTTAAAGAGAATGGGGGAATATATGTATTTTTAACATAACTGACAAATATGATTTTTAATTCCTAAGGGAATTAAAACATGGATTTCAACAGTTAAAAATAGCTTAAAATAATCATTAAATAGAGATTTCCAAAGGTACTGTAATCAAATAAATCTTTGTTGTACTGTAACATTAAACACCCTAATAAAGTGTAGAAAGAAGAAAAGCATTGTTAAAGAAAACAGGAGGTGATGTCCTGTTTAAATGGATTTAAAGGTCAGGGTGAGGGTCACACCTGTGATTTGAGGGACGTAAGGAGTGGCCAGTCTCTCTGTGTTGTATCCAGAGCCTCCCAGCATCTCTGCTATCTTACCCTGCACAAACAGCACCTCACCCTCCAACTTGTCCAGCTGCTCTGGAATGCTGAGAGAGAGTAAGAGAGAGAGAGTAAGAGAGAGAGAAAGAGAAAGAGAGAGAGAAAGAGAGAGAGGCTAAAGCTGAATGTTACATACAGTACATCATAGCCAAACGTTCGCAGGATACACATATATTGTAGAAGTGTATAACCACCATGGTTGAGTTTTAGTAACTCAAGTACAATTGTATGTTCTTTACCATGGGTGAGTATTTATAAAATATGAGACAATCTAGTAGTTTTACCTTATACACGGCATATAGCGTATAAATGGTATGTATACAACAGCTATTGCCGCTTACTTTGACGTTTCAACAAGCACATCTTCTGGTAGTAGGAAAGAAAGCAGTTTCTTTCTTGATTCAATCACCTGCAGAAAACACATCACACATTTACTTACTCCATTATACTGTATCTTAGATCCCATGTCTGTAAACCATAACAAATTTTCATGCTTGTTCTGAAAGGTTTATTCTGGTTGCAGTGATGGTCAACCAGAATAATAGTTAGTAAATCTAGTTGACGGCATTTAACATAACTCAAATTGCACTACATAAAACTAAATGCTGACAGAATTTTAATGTTTGTGCACTGTCCCTTTAAATTAGTGTGTTAGTTTTTGTTAGGCTGGTGGGTACACCAGAATCCTGTCTCTGTTGGAAATGTTAACTATTCTCTGTACAGCCATGTGATGTGATGAGGCTCTGTGTGTCTCTCTGTACAGCTGACCTCACGGACATGTTGACAGAAGGTGGGCACAGTTGTCAGCTGGCTGATGAGGTTCAGATATGCAGCTGACAGTGCATGGATGGCACAGCGGTTATACATAGGAAGTGCTTCTTCAATCAAGGCCAGATCCTGAGGAAGGGGAAACATCAGTATAGATTTAGCCATATGGCTGGCCTAATGGAGGTTGACAGACACTTATGTAATAAGATAATAGAGATAAAGCAATGTATTAACATTTCAGTATGGTGACCTTAAATTTTGAGCATTATGCAAATGAGATGAGGAAAATCAGTCAATTGCAAGAAATGTATGGTTTGGGAATTATAAAGTGTATAATATGTATATATAATTATACATTTGTCTAACTATAATTATGCATAGTGGAGTACAAAAGTCAAAGATCTATTTTGCATGTAAATAAAACTAAAATGCATGTCATTAAAAATTATATTTTACAATTTAAAACTGATCAATTTAAGTAGACAACTGAACATATATATGATAATTTATATAATCTATGTTATTACCACATGACTTTACAATGTTTGAAAGACCATCTTCAGTGCTCAATAAAAGAAACAGAAACAGAAACACAGGCAGGAGCTACAGAATTACCCTAAGCTCACAGTTAAAATTCTGTATGAAAAGCAAAAGAAAACAGTCAGTTTAGCCTCACAGTCATGCACATATCTAATCTATTCAGGTGAAGGGGTCCAAAAAATACCTGTAAAGCCAAAGCCAGTCGAATCAGGTCCACCACCACCTCCTCATTGGCCAGCTCCACACAGATCAAGCCCAGCAGCGTATAGAGAGACTCAAAGTGCCGCTGGTCACTGCTCTCCTCTTTGCAGGCCAGGTAAATATGGCGATAAAGCCTCTGGCTGTGTTTCTTCATAAACAGGTTATCCTGTCTTGAGCATTTGTCTACTTTTAGCTTCAGTACTGAGATATCTGATATAATTCTGTAAAAAAAAAAACACAAAGGACAGAAATACATTGCAAAATGTTTTGTCAGGAAACCTTTACTCATGGAGACACCTGTTTAAAGGGATTGTTTACCCCAAATTATGCAACTGTAAATATGATTTAATATGACAGATTTACCCAGAGGAAAGAATTTTTAACAATAACAACTGCAAATCCTCACTTTTTAGTGAAGTTACCTGACTGTGCATAATAAAAGTTATGTGAAAAACCTACAAATGTCTTGAGGAGAATCACTATGCTAGATTAGTAAAATGCTTTGAATCATAAAAGCAAAATGGATACATGGAAACCAAACTTGTCATAGTTCATTAGCAACCTAGATCCATCTTTTATTAAGAGGTCAACTGTAGATCGCTAGAGTGCTGAGATTGCCAATAAACTCAAACCTGACAGGGGAGAATTTATGCCGGTTGTCATGGCGATCAATGATGCTGATGAGGATGTCGAGAACGAGCAGGCGGATCTCAGCATCCTCCATCAGAGTAAAGGATAACAGCGGATCCAAGAATGAGGTGGGCAGAGCCGTCAGAATGTTGTTGGACTGGAACCCTGCTGTTACCTGAAGGAGAAAGAAGAAAAGAGAGGAAATGACATTCAAAGACCCTCAGATGATTTAGACTGCATCAGCAACTGTGGGAATTATGAAACAGCAGGGCAGTAATTGGCACACAGCATGACTGCACCAAATCCACTCACCTGCAGCAGAGATTTCAGCAGCATAATCTGTATCATCCTGCTACCTTCAATCCTACAAACAAAAACACACATTTGTTAACAAAATACAAGCATCACATTCTTGCCGCCCTAGCATTTATGTGTATAATTCCTTATCTCTTTTGCATTTAATCTTGGGTCAATAAAAATGAAAGGGAAATGTTTTTTACAAAATGAATTTTACATTTCAGGTGGTGAATGTGTCTCACCCTGTGTTGGGTGACCCCAGAGCAGGATACATGCCTGGCACAGGAATTTTACCAATGATGAAGAGCATGACTTCTGAACGCTGGTAGGTGGGCAGCGTGTTGGCAAACGAGCCTTTAGACAGAGAAATATGTGTGAGGGATAATAATGTTCGGTCAGCTGAATGAATATTGAATAAACCCCTTCAGGGTGATACAAGACTTCTCCGCTTCATGTCAGGCTTCTGATCACCCTGTCAGGTTGTTTTTTTTGTTGTGGTAATGACCAATTGATTGTACATTTTATATGTGGATATTACCAAATAAATAAATGGACGGGGCAATGGAAATATTAATTTTATTTGAAATGATTATTTATCATACACGAGAAGAGCAGACCATGGATAAGAGAGACGTGAAACAAGCACACTATGTAGAAAATCTGTTGCCTGGGTCAACATTCAATTACACAATCTTGGCCATTATATAAAAAAAATATGTGTTTATTATATAAAAAGCAGCTGTTCCTGAAACTCAATTTGTAGAGCATTGCAATAGCAGTGCAGAGGTTGTGGGTTCCCAGGGAATCAAATGCATGGATGTTAAAATACACAACCTCAGAATGGCACAATTGACCAATAAGAAGTGAGTATTCCAGACAGCCATGTGATAAACACAGTTATCACACAAAAACAAAAAAATAGTAGCACATAATTCCTATGTACTCACAACATTTATTGTCACTTACCAATAGTTTTAATAACGGCTTCTTGCAGCTGTCTTTCCTCATGCACTTTAATGACCTTGGACCCCATGTTTCCAAAAGAGTCATATGAGCCGGTGAGCTCATAATCGACACTGAGTCTGAGCTGCTTCAGTAGTGTGTTAAACACCTCCAGTACTGTAGGCCCTGTGGAACAAAATTACATTTTAGTTCATTCGCATGTATCCTGTTTTTAAATAAAAGTGTCTGGCAAAAATATATAGACCTATATGATTCTTTTAAAAGTGTAAACCATTAAAATATAGGCCATTAAACCAAAAAAAGCTTCAATTATATGATGCATTATGTTGTTTTCACACTTATAACTGAGAGAGCAGATCTTGTTCTGTTTAATGAGATGGTTTCAGTGGACTGAAGATGGTCAGATACCTATGGAGCCACTGGCCTCAATTACAGCCGCCTCGGCGATCACCTCCACTATCCCAGCACGCACTCTGGCTGAGTTTTTACTGTTGGCATCCAAGTGACCCAATAGCTGCTGAATCACCAAATGTGAATGTTGAGACTGACCAAGAAGAAAACAGTACATTAGGTTCTGTACAGTAACACAAAAGGAAATGACAAATCAACGGTTTTTTGCTTACTGCACACTGAATGCTATTTATTTTGGTACAAAATATGTCGGATATAATTTTTCAAAAGGAAGCAGTAGCTGTTCAGCTGTTCAACAGCCGTTAGTAACTACCTGAATGGAGTACATAATGATTTTGAAACAGCGCACTGCAAATCTTTTGCCCTCCCACAGTGAATGATTATCAAGGTGCCTGGAAACATACAAGAAAATTAATGATTAGCTTCAGCAAACAGAACTAGAGCAGAATACAGCACTCAAAAGAGGTCATAAAATACAGAGACTTCATACACGAGTCATCTTTAATATATAATCTAAACAGATGCTTTAAATAGAATATGTCTAAATTCAGTACGTTTTCTATACCATATCTTAAAATTGCTAATTAAATATCTCAATAATTATATATGCTTAAATATCATTTAATTATTCAAGCATCCATATGTTGAAATACATTTATCTCTTTAGGGACTACGGTCTGAAAAAAAATAAAAAAGTGACTGTGAGTATTAAGAACAAACATTCAAACAAATGTACAAACCTTTCGTCAATAAGTTACGATTTTTTGATTTTCAAGGTTTTTAGGTTTCGTAATCATAAATGTTATCATAATCATCAATTCATTACTGTAATCTTCTTTATTACAATAATACCTACTTTATAACAATTAATAATAAAAATCACTAATATGTCTATATAAATAATACCAATACCTATAACAGTTTTGTAAAATTTACTGCAAATGTAAATAAATGAAATAAATGCCTCTATGGCGACCTCTTGTGTTTGACTAGGGTAGCGCATGAACACTCACATGAGTACCGGTTTCACCGCATTTTTTATATTGCCGTACACCGCTCGTCCTAGCAGCTCTCGAAAGCATCTCTCGGTCAGCTCCACCGGGCTTTCCTTCTCGGTCTCTGGGGAAGGAGATCTATTGAGCGGAGTCAAAAACAAAAAAGAGATCTTAAAACGGAGCCTAGTCAATGAACCAATTGTAGTTGACAGCCCAGTTATTATGATCAGTGATTTCCCCAGAGGCAACGCTGTTGTAATGTGAACAGGTTTTCTGGTTCTAATTTTATCACACAGTTCAACTGGTCTGCCTCTGCCCACAAGGCTTTGGACATATTAGATTTATAGCCAGCGCAGCATTAGAATAAACAGGTTTTTAATAAACAAGGTCCTTTTGTAATACCCCAGCAGTTCTGATTTGCAATCTATTATCAGTTCATTAGTTTAATTACACACACTGACAAATAACTTTATTCTTAGCAACTCACAGGAGAAAAATTCACTCAATCCGTTAGGCACAAATGCATCAGTTTCTCTTGTGTATGTAAACGTGTGTGTAAGACCTCTCTCTGCCTTCCTCCTGTTGTAGGTTGAACAGTAGAGATGGCACGATTTTGTCCATATGCTGCGGGTCCCAAATATTTGCTTGTAGTTCATCATTGACAGTCTTCCTCACCACCCCCTGCAGGCCTCTGATACCTGCCATGCGAATCCTTACATGCAACACAGAAAGATGCTTTGTTACTTTTTAAAAGGGGCATTTATGTGTATTTATATGTAAATATTTTCACTAATTTCCACTGCATGATGCAATTAAACAACCATAACACTAATAATGGCAGAGATCATGTATACCTGAAACCATATTTTATATTGATTTACATTATTTAAAGTGAAGTATTGCAGGTACAGTCCTAATGTAACTCACTTTGTACAAACGTCTGGATCTTCGTAACCAGAGTGGCACATTTCACTAAAGCGTGAGACAAAAAAATCATAGCTGCGATGGTATGACGGTGTGTCCTCCTCGATGTTGGCAAATTTCACAAACTTAAAGATAAAGAAAAATGAATTGGTAAACTTTTCCAGCATATTTTACTGTTTTACACAAGCAAAAAATGTTTATGTTAAATAGCAAAATTAATAAACATTCATTATATTAACTTAAATGTCTAAATGTCTAATGCATGGAAATCAATTTTCACTTTAAATTATTTTAATAAAAAGATAATGTGTATCCGTTTTAATTATTATCATGACAGAAGCATTCAAATGAACAATGCACATTTTAGATAAAAATTGTTTATAAAAAACAATATATAATATAATAATATATAATATATACATATAGTCATAAATTGGGAATGTTAAAAAATGCTACTGTGGTAAATGATGTAATTCTCATTTTAATTATAAGACAGCATTATATGGACAGCACCATATCTAAACAATACCTCAAATTACTGAAACCTCACTGAGAAAAATAAAAACACTGCATAACATGTAAATTACATAAACATGCACGCAGCTTTTCACATTTGCAGAAAATGCACTTTAAGCCCTGAGGCATCTGGCCCAGATCTGTGAAAACTAATCTCGCTTTAATCTTTAAGCTCTTATATTTCAGAACCAGCAGATGTGAGCATTGGTGAACTTTGGAAGATGAGATCACTCAACATTCCCATAAGCACTTGTGTGAGGTGGAGCTGAGGTTTCACATTACCATGTGCAGGATAATGAATCTTGGTTTTAAATGATGTAGGAATGAACCTAAATGCTTGATGGGGATGGGTCATGGGGGAATAAGTCAGGTATGAGGATATAGAATGGATTCATATACTAAGTCAAATAAATCAGACATAATAAATAAATCAATTACAAACAATTTCTAAATGTCATATTTAGATCTGTGCTTTGGAAATCTAACTGATTTTGTAAACATTTCATTATAATGAAATATTCTGCATAAAGTTTCATTCATTTCTTCAGTAGTGAATGGAACTGGATTGAAGAGTCATCCATTTGAGGCTATGTGACACTGTGGGGAACTGATTTAAAAGGAAGCTTTTATATTTAATAGAGTTCCAATAAGCTTGACTGAGGTGAAGCCAAAATTTTACAGCTCTCATCTCTGTTAATCAAACGAAATTGTGCTTTTAGTTCTGCTCTCATTCTGAAGACCACTGCAGGGCCACCTCCTGAACCAGGCCTGATGCAGCAGCAACATCCATCTCTACTACAAAGTCACTATATTCATTCCATTCAGGGCAGCAAGATTTATCAAGGGATTATTTTTAACCTCTGATATTGGGGCGGTTTCCCAGGCAGAGATTAAATGAAGTCATAATTATTTTTTGAGACATTGCTTAACTTTAATTAATTAGTTCCAGACCAGAGAGTTGCAGGCTAAGGTAAATGTCAGCTATAAATGTTTATATATATATATATATATATATATATATATATATATATAAATTTATCTAGTACATAGTAAGGCTTACTCCTGGCCTAATCTAAGCCCTGTCTGTAAAACTAGGACTATATCAACAGTGTCCATAACTGATTCCACAGAGTAAAGTCAGTAAATTTCACTCACTGAATTAGTGCCCAGGATCTGTAAGTTGGGTTTGTCCGCCTCCAGTAGCTTACGCACCATAGTAAGGAAACTCTCCACGAACAGGTTTATGCTCTGACAGTGGCAGGCCATCAGAAGCTGGTCCAAAGCTTCCATAGCGATACAAACATACCTGTGAGATGCACATATACATGATATACTACCTTGCTAATGGCAAGACTGTATTAAAGTCTTTAACTATTTATAGAAACAGTAGTTATTGCCACTCACAGCACACTAATAGTAAGCTTTTTATTTGAAGTTGTGTGTAGTTTCTGTACCACCAAATTGAAAGGCAAAATAATGACTGTTTTCAAATATGTTTTTGAAGCACCCCCCTAATCTACCAATGGTTGATAAACAGACAGACAGTCACATGATTGGCCCTATGACTCAAATTATAAATCATTATAAGTTGGTAAGTGAGAGAGACTGGTTTGAATGCTAATCTTAATCAATAACTGATTTGTGTTCATTGTTAACCAAAAGAGTTATGGAGCTTTAAACAAACAGAGCAATATTTTTCTAAATCCTACAAAGAGTTTTTTTTTTAGAAATTAACCTATGAATGTCTTATTAATAGATTATTGCATATAGATATATGTACATTAAACTCAGATTAAAATAATTTATTTAAACAACAAGAATTCACTTCACCTCTGAATGCCCTCTAAAACCTACAAATGTCATTTCTCAGAAATCCCACTAGCACATCTTGTTACATAATCAATACCATATTGAGTGATCCTGGATGTTGATCTCCTTAGTAATTGAATACATCTTTTCTTCCTATTTTTACCCATATCTGTGGCGAGCCACATCTCTGGATAGTCTCTCTGACAGGTAGGCACCAATACGATCCAGTTTCTCAGGAGCGGACAAGGCATAAAAAGTAAGTTTCTCCATATTTGCCTTCACCAAACCGTCCTTTAAAGAGATAGCCAGGAAAAAACAGACACGCATACAGACAGACATAAGCCAAAAGCCCTCAAAAAGAACTTTCCATATTAGGATTTTCCCTCAGTTCTGAGTGTAATATAGATCCCAGAGCCTATCCCATCATTCAACAGGAAACAGATAAGACAGATTCAGTCACTGTTCTGATATAACTTATCCAGGTCAAATAGAAACATATGTCAATGTAAAGACAGAATTCATTCATTCGTGCAGCAGATCTGCTCTCAGTAGAGTGCCTCTAAAACTAATAAATGTCTCCATTGAAAGTCTTGCTCTACATCAGTGCATTGATCACTGATAAGCACCAGATATCTCATCTGAAAAGCCATCTATTTCTCAGGCTATGCAGTTTTTATATAACCTGACTCTGAGAATGAGCTCTTACCTCAGGGTCCTCTGGGAAGATATTATCCACCAGCCTCTTATAACGGGGTCGTAGGGCCCCACAGCATCCACAAACACCTGAATGCCATGGAAGACAGCGAATAAGAGCTGCGGTCACGTGAAAGAAACTCTAAACTTGACAAATGACACACAAATATGGCAATAATCTGTTTGAAAGAAAAGGAATGTCTGGAAGAAACAGACCTCACAGTTTCTTCTGTAGGTATATTGTATCTGTAGGTTATAGGGCACCATTGATCAGGAGCCTGTGTAATTATACTTAATGTGAGGTTTATTTATTGCATTGACACATTAAATAAATTAGACCTGCTTGCTGTAATCTAGTAAGTGAGGCTAGTCGATTTGGGGAAAAGCCATTAATCTGTATTTAGAAAGCGTCTGCAGCTTGGTGTGCTGGTTAAATGGATTTGACAAGAGTCTGTTAAAAGCATTTTAGTATTGTTTTGGTTTTACAATGGCGTTTGAAAGCCCATGAAAGGCCTTATGAAGGCTTATAGCAGCACACATTGAAAATCACAGAAAAGCACTAAAAACATGATAACGCAATAACTGTTGTCAATGGCGAATCCAAATAATATCTATTATGAATTCCAACGATTCCGAAAACATGATCATTTCATGAATTCAGCAATATTTTTATGAAAAGGATAAACTTGACATCTTATTTGTTTTTTTTATTATTATTTATATTAGAGGCTCAGATCTTATGTTTTTGTTAGATATGTAAAAAAATGTATATCTAACATACAATGTAAATTATTAGCTGCATATTCACCTGTATCCATCAATACAATTATGACAAAATCTATTATTTATTCTGCTGAACTGTTATTAAATTCATTGGATTGGACTATTTTCATTATTTTTTCAATTATTTCACAAAAATGCCATGTTTCACTGTGTCTGTTGAGCACAGTATGACAGGAAGACAATATTTCATTCCAGTCACTTTCAAACATTTGGGACATAATTTGGGACACCCAAATTATGGTAATAGCATTGAAAAGTTGCCTCATATAATCACAAAAATGAAACAATCTTTTTAGTCTGATTTGTAGAAATGTGTTCTGATCATTCAGCATATCTTTTCACTGCCTATTTGTTGAAAAACAAAAAAAATGACTTTGATTATGACTTTTGAAAGTGCCACACATAAACACACTCAAGCTCCTTCTGTGCTAATGAGTCAGAGGCAACACCTTGGCAGGACTCCTGGGATGAACAGGGCTGTTATTACCATTACCATAGTGAAAGAGCTTCGTCATGGTGAAGAGAAAACAAATCAAAGCAGGTTAGATGACAGCCTTTAACCATCCAAATGGCGTATACTGTATGACCAATGTAAGCAATAGTGCATACAGAACAAGATGTGTAATTATTATTGAATGAAAGGTATAATTGTGTTTTTCAAATAAACACAATTATTAGTCAAGGCTGATGTCAAGCTACCTACAGTCAAGCTGCTATTTAGTAAGATCATGATTGGCAATTAGACTGTGATCGGATGGGTGGAAGCAGAGCTGTGAGTCACACATCAGCCCACCTGCCAGTGTTTTGACACATCTGTGTGACACCTTCAACACTGAAAGCAACAAGCAAGAGGGTTGAGTGGAAAAAAAATCCCCTGACAGTCAACACTGAATATTTCCACCCACACTACAAACACTGCAGCAAATTCTCTCTCTCTCACTACCTCTCTTGCACTATTTCTCACTCCTGAGTGTTTTAAAGTAAAAAAAAACACTAATGACTGCAATGTGTAATCACTATGAAACTGAGAAATAAACAAACATACAATTATAGAATTTGTGGAGTTGACTGACATATGGTTTAACTGTGCATCTTTTTAACAAAATGAATGGCTGGTTAGGGAACATATTTTTATTTGTCCAATACAGATTGAAATATTGTGAAAACGTTGATATGAAAGGACTTAATAAAATAAAAAAATGACAATATTTCATAATAAGCTATTAGATATAGTTTACATGGCAACCACGTGACATGGTTCATAAATAAATTCAAATATACAGTAAAGTTATAAGCAAATTTTCTATTAAAAATGATTTACAAGAAATCAAAATTATTTGGCCCAGGAGACCTTCAGTCTTCCAACACCCAAACAATGAAGAGCAGGTAGTAAACATTGAATTTATAAATCATTTCAAGATTTCCTTTTTAACAGCTTTAGGAATAACTGCCTTTCTTGACTACACAATATACATAGTGTTTTATAAAACGCTTGGGCATTCTGTCTCTCTGACAGGGTGGTAAATATCACCTCTGCTGTTCTCTCTCACTTACACCCACATCATTTCTTTTATGGCTGTGTACTGGCCTCTATTATTCACCTAGTAGGTTCTGGTGACACTGACTAGCCTCAGGGGCCAAAACATATGCTTTCAACTTTATTACTCTCACTCATATTATCAAGGTAGCAAATCTTGCTATATCATCATGCTGGGAGCAGTCATGGTCTAATGTTTGAAGAGTCTGACTTGTAACCCAAAGGTTGCAGGTTTGATTCTTTGATGAGGTGGTAGGTAGTTAATAAATAAATCTAAAACTTTAAGCTCAGAAAGCACAAATTAAATAATCATGTATGAATTATATTCAATAATTCAAATCAGGAGAGCATCATCTACACTCAGGTATAAGTGCAATTCTTTTGGCTAACAAACAGCGCTAGGTGTACATCTGTGTACACTCCAAAACAACAGCTAAAGTTTGCACTGTGACAAAGTAGAATCAGGTCCTAATAAGGAAGTAGCATGGATAGACAAACGAATATATCCTCAAAGTCCAAATAAACATCAAGCTATAATATGGCTTTGCTCAGTGCTGTTAAAGCAATTACATAACACACACTGCATGTGAATGACTCAAACTCAATGCTGTGGCAGTTGATGCTTGGAAAAATCTATCTTTCCAGTGCACAAAATACAGACTCTAGACACTGTGTCTCTCACTTATGACGCAGTCAATCTAAATACAGATCCCCTGAATTATTGCAGCTCGTGAAATGACAGCTAAATTTAGAATGTCACCCATCACAGATGCCATATCCCTTCAGATTGCCCAAAACAGGGCATGATATTAAAGCCTCTTGCTTTCATGCAGTGTTTTTTTAGTAAGGGAGCAGAAACACACAGTTTACAAGAGAAAGGGGAAAATGAATGTTGAATGTAAACTATTGATCTTCTTTAATAACTCCACAAGTAATTTCATGAGCATAAAGTTCAAAACTATGCAAATAATCTGGATGGCCACGATTTATCAGAGTAATGCGATGCCTTTGTTAAATGAAGTTTTTGAGGTATAGTTACAATCTTAGTATTGCTACTGAAGCATTAAATATTAAACAACATGTCAATAAATAATCTGAAAGTTTTGGATTCTGAAAAAAATGGATATATGTGTTATTATTTACAATAAATAAGAACTATAGCATTTGGTGCTAATATGTGACATTGACCATGTTAAATCCTTAGTACAAAAGGTCAGATTTTCTTGCTTCTATTGAAGCATGCAAGATGTTCTTTGGAACATTTCCAAATCATGCTGGAATGAATCATCAGGTTTTGCACAAACTTTCAGAGTTTGTTCCGGCTGAAGTGCATGCTGTCACTAAAGCAAAAAGTGGGACACACCAGATACTAACAAACTCATGTTGATTTCTCAACTCAGCTTTCTACACAAATGATGCTATGCTGATCATCTGAAACTTTAAAAATGCACATTACAAAAATGCTAATTTAGTAATTGATTTGTCATTGCTAAGTAATCTCTGTGAACTATTCATATAAAAAATGCACAACATACAAACAGCACAACATAATCTGTCAGCGTGCACAAATTGTATCTTCATTGTGGCATGTTTGAATGAATGAAAAACTCTGTGAGAAATGCAATCGATCTGAGTTGACACTCTAGAGCCAGGCACATATCTCTGAGGCATCCAAGCTGGAGGAATCAAAGTCACACAGTGACCGCCTGCAGCTCGCTCAAAACATCCTCTAACCATGCGTGCTGCTAGCTCTTGTGCCGGGCAAAGACATATGAATAAAGGAGAAGATATAACCACATATAATGCGTTACACAGCAAATTACTGTATTTTCATTGCAGCAGACCCATAGAACAATGCATGTTTGGATATTTGGTGCAAATACACACAAGTAGTGAGGATGAATCTAAATCATTGGTGCAGAGTATACAATACAGCTGAAATCAAACGTGCACAATAAATATATATGAGCTAAAATACTGCATGCAATCTGTTGCTTTAGAATCACTGTGCTGTCAATGCCATAATCTCACATGCTGCACATGAATGTTGCACACCCTAATGCACAATATATATGCACATAATAACACACACACAAATGCATCCACAAAGCCCTTACCATACATTGATGAAAAACCTGATGAAATTGTCTGTTCTTTGCCTGAAGCCTTTTCCTCTGTCACATAGCCAAAGAGAGAGAGAGGGGGATGCACACACACTCACTCACAGACACTCAGTCACACATGCACGCTCACATACGAAGAATGTGACTAGGCACCAATGACCTTGGATTTTCCAAACAGCACGGCACAGCTTTCTCCCTATCAGGAACAATGCTGGTTTAACACACAGGTGCACACACACACACACATGCATGCAAATACACACTCGTGCACGCATGCAGCCCCTCCTCAGCAAAGATGAACACATGCACACACCTCCTGACCATTCAACAATGAGAGGGAGAGAGGAGGGAGATGAGGAGGGTGTTAGAGAGCTGGAGAGTGAGAATACACAGGATAAAAGGGGGGAAGAATTGGTTGGTGCAGCCATGCATCAATCAGCTAGAAGACCACCTCCCATCGGCCGCTTTTTAAAGAAGTAGATACAGTAGATTGTTGCGTTTTTTTTCTGTTGCCTAATTCTGTTTCCAACATTTTCAGCTATGAAAAAAAAAATTCAACAGCAATCTAAACAAAAAGAAAGAAATGCTTTGTACATCAAAATAATAATTACACGTTGTTGTTAAACTCTGGCCTGATGGGAGAAGCCTGGCGTCTGATCCCTGGCATGTGAATTGGCTTTAGTAGTAGCCTGGCTGAGTTTCAGTTTTAAGCACAAAACTGTGAATTTTTCATGAAAACACAAAGATGGGTGAATTATAACAGTACATTAACAGTTCTTTACTTTGCAGTTGCTAAATGTGTCTTATAGTTTTTTCACAGTAAAATCACAGTCCATTTGTTTATAGAAATAATTCTATGTTTTGTTCTATGTACACTATTGTTGCCCGTGGTAATGATGACTATAGGCAGCACATACGTACATTCTTTAATTCTATACAAAAATAAAAAAGGAAGAAACCTAGTATCAAACCACTGGCAATCTGGCTAGCTATTGGGAATCTGAATATTTTAAAACATTCTATATGTGTTGTAAATGGTGAAGCATGTGTGTGTCTGTGTGTGTGTGGCAAGTTAGCCAAATAAAATACTTACCACCCCCAACCTGGTAATCCAGCAGAACACTACAGTCCAGGAATAATCTTCTTGGACTTGGAAAATTTGGGAGACATTGAAAATGAAGTAAACTTGACAGTGGCATCTTCTTGGGTATTTTTTGAATTAGAATAAACTAAACCTTTAAGGATTGTTTCAAGCACTTTCCATCCTTTTCGAAAAGCATGTGAGACCTGGACTACCAGTAACAGACCTGTAAACTTTCATCCAGTGTAAGCTTTATTAATCAGAGCTGAACCCCCACCCCCTCTTAGCCTCCCTTCTCTCTCTTCTCTCTCTCTCTCTCTCTCTCTCTCTCTCTCTCTCTCTCTCTCTCTCACTCTCTTACTTGGCCAATAAACCCTTTAGGTATACGGCAGCCCCAATAATTTTATCGAAATATAGTAAGCTGCAGTTTGCTTTTGTGTTGTCTGATTGACGAATCTGTCTAAACTCATTGTAACAGTGTTGCTGGTGCCATAGACACCTTTATCAATTTGCTATCTTTGCTGCTTTTTATACAGTTTACGCTCATTTTTTACGCTTATAGATGCCAGTTACATATTTAGTATAGTAGAATGTAACTACTGTAATTTAAGTACTGCTGTAAAGCCGTAGTTATGTATTTATTTTTTCCTTATTTATTTTTATATGTCACAGGACTGTATTGAATCTGCTGTTTCCAATGCTGACGCAGAAATGCTACAGCTGACGAGATAGTTGTTGCTAGGGCAGGTACACGCTAGCGTTATACATATAGCTGTTTTTTAATAGTTTATTAAAGTAGTATTAAGTAGTAAATATTTGTTGTTGTTGACGACAAAAGCATGTGGAGAATGTGCTCACCGTCTATGGAAAAATGTTTATAATGATCTGTAACTGGCTATCCCTGCCTGTTTGTTAGCCGTATAGCGGGCTGCAGCTCAGGGTATTGACAGATTGACCCGCGTAGCGAAGACATTTGTGAGATTATAGACAGAGATTATATTTTCTCACCTGGACAAGGTCTGGGAGTAGGTGCAATATGGACACAAATGTTCAGAAGAGGCGAGAAAATAGAAAGTCTTTACGGGTTAAGGTGATCAGTCTTGGGAATGCAGAGGTGGGGAAGGTAAGAGTATACTTACCACGGTACAGAAATCAAACTTTACAAGCAAAGATTATATTGCTATGTGCATATTGATATGAATTGCTGTTATTTACCTGTATGTTTTACATACCCAGTAGAAATAACCTCATTTTAACCAGCTTTCTACATATAAACTGTATATGACAGCTTTATCAGAGGTAAATGATAAATCAGGTGTTACATAAATTGTTTTTCTAACTTAACGTCCTGCTAGTTTTTATGTAATCCATTAAATGTATTCTGTTAAGTAGGCTTTTGTTTTCAGGGTATTACACTAACTGCATTTGTAAGATGTTTACCAAAATCAGTGTTTTTTTTTTTTGGTTTTTTTTTTGCAGAGTTGCATTATTAAACGGTATTGTGAGAAGCGTTTTGTACCCAAGTATCTGGCCACCATTGGGATAGATTATGGAGTAACCAAGTAAGTGGTAAAATGATCCATCTCTTCTCCTATTTACTCAGGAGGAAGAAAGCAAGGACATTTATTATGTCAATCTTGTTTCTTGTTTAAATCAATAGTTGTGTTACCTCTTATAGTTAACCGTTTACAGATGTTAAATTTGTAACTTTATAATAATTCTTTTAATAAATAGCCACTGTCCTTCTGTCACTTTTGCTCATTAAATCACTGAGATTCCCTCTGTAATGCAGAAGAAATAAAATAGTCTTTTTTCTTCACCTCAAGGGTTCAGGTTTGTGACAGGGAAATAAAAGTAAACATTTTTGATATGGCTGGACATCCATTCTTCTATGAGGTATTGCTTTACTTGTGTTTGTGTGTCCGCATGTGAGGCATGTGTGTTTGAAATGGATATAATGTTAATTAGCAAACAATGTTTATATTTACAGATGTTCAATTCCCATGTTAGTGCAATGGGGTACAGCTAACTGACCACAGTGTGGTAGTATTGAGCTGCTGTTAATATTACATGCCTGAAGAACCTGATTGTGGCATTAACGTTTGCCTTGTAACATTTAACATTCTACCTTGTCATCAATGGAACTGAACCCAGATTATTGACTTGTGATGGGGGTTCATATTGAAGGGGACTGATGCTGTGTGTTTTGCAGGTACGTAATGAGTTTTATAAGGACTCTCAGGGGGTGATTCTGGTCTATGATGTGGGGCTGAGAGAAAGTTTTGATGCTCTGGACAGCTGGCTCACAGAGATGAAGCAGGAGATGGGGTCACAGGCCAACATGGAGAACATAATTTTTGTTGTGTGTGCCAACAAGGTCAACTTTTTTCTTTATTGCAATTATATCTTTCTATAGATAATCTGTAGTCAAGTTGTGAGCTGAATGTTTACTGCATAACGTATATATAAATAGCTGTATATACTGTATAGTCTATGATACAGCTGTATTGTGTATAAACCTAAAACACATAGAGTAGTATATTTATAATAAAGTGTTGTTCTTTCCCACAGGTTGATCTGACTAAAAGGCGTGTGGTAGATGAGAGTGAGGGAAGGCTCTGGGCCGAGAGCAGAGGGTTTCATTACTTTGAAACTTCTGCCCAGAGCGGTGAAGGCATCAATGAGATGTTTCAGGTGTGTCCGCAAACACATCTATCTGATATCTGCACGTTCTCAGTAGAAATGGAAATTGTGGCCTGGAAACACAGATGTGAATCTGTTTGGTATATAACTCAAGCATTCTGTTATCAGTGATATTCTCTT
This sequence comes from Chromobotia macracanthus, assembly GCA_036877525.1. Taxonomy (NCBI): domain Eukaryota; kingdom Metazoa; phylum Chordata; class Actinopteri; order Cypriniformes; family Botiidae; genus Chromobotia; species Chromobotia macracanthus. The sequence goes on along the minus strand of JAZGTH010000090.1, from coordinate 4,441,067 downwards.
GTTGTCCATCCCAAAGGCCTTTTTCTCTTCTATAACTGACATGTGTGAAAATGGAGGAAAGAGACCCACTCCTGAAGTCAATGTAGGTTTTACAAAAGAGCAAGCCGACACCATCCGACGCATTCGCAACAGCAAGGACAGCTGGGACATGCTGGGGGTCAAACCTGGGGCAACAAGGTAGAAGAAACCTCCTTTTTTAGTTTATTTTATGAGACTAATATGATTGCTTAATTTTAAAACACATTTGTATTCCCATGCAAAATGTCTTTACTAGTGCTGTTCAGCTTTTGTGATTTATACTCCGGATTTTGCTTCAGATGAAGGGTTATTTAGATCAGTTGTATAGACTTCCATATATGTATGATGCAGTATATATTGCTGTTTGACATTTTGCTACTGTCTGCTGTTTGTTTTGACAATTTTTAAACTGATTTATTGTATTGCTTCATTTTATTTGTGCAGACTAGTGGTCATGTGATTTCACTGTAATAAATATTAAATTTAATATTAAATTGTTCAAGATACAGTCATGTTGTGTAGGGCAATTAAATATATCATACTGGTCTTTAAATATAAAAAAGGGCTCCCTAAAGTCGCTTTCTCAGCCCTATATTGCTGTGGTGACTCTGAAGAACTATAGGATCAGACTAAAAGTCACTATAGGATCAGCCTAAAAGTCATTATAGGATCAGTCAAAAGTCACTAATTAGGCAAACAGGAAGAGTTATCATCTGATGCCAAAGGTTTAAAAATAGCCGAAATCACCTGATATAAACCACCAGTGTAAGACCTGTTGGTGTTGCATTTGGATTAGGAAGTTGGTTTTGCTCTTTCCTTAAACCCCACTTAACCTCACCAAAGGTATAAGAGTCAATTGATGTTAATAAGTTTGTCATCCATTCTGAAATCTCACTATCTTTCTACCATCTATATCAGAGGAATCTGATGTTTTTGCAAAATACAGTAGCATACTTTGCCCGCCAGCAACAGATCATAATGTGTTTGTTGCTTATAATAACTACAGTAGTAACAAACTAACTTACCGTAGGTACTGATGTGCTTCTATGTGCGTAATGTTTTTTTAAAGATAAAACAAGTCACAAACTTAACATCAGTAACATTACAAAAAATCCAATGCAGTTATTTGCAGGTATTTCCCATTTAATTATATTGTTTCAACAGTAATTTAAACTGTGGGTTGTGCTAGCTTGTGTTAGTTTAATCATTGGGGTCAGATCATTAGAGATTCCCTCCAATCCAATTATCATTCCTATATTCTGTCCTACCAGCCTAATCGGGCTCTTTGAGACTTTCCCAGCACCCTGACAAGCCAATCACAAGCTTCTGTCATTCCTCATGACCAATCAAAGTCCTCACACTGTATGTGCACAAAGCCAAGCCTATCATCATGATCTGATTCTTTACTGCAAGCCCTCTTTATGGACCTCAAGCCTTTTGCAGTATCAGCAACTTGAAGCCTGTTTAACGTGCTTGTCAATATCTAAGGGCAGGTTTGTCTTTGTTTTATTCCCATAGGGAGGAAGTCAACAAAGCGTACAGAAAGTTGGCTGTACTGTTGCATCCAGATAAGTGTGTTGCTCCAGGCAGTGAGGATGCGTTTAAAGCTGTTGTCAATGCTCGCACCTCCCTGCTCAAGAATATCAAGTAGGACATGTACCCATACAAACTTGCATCTCCTCCAGTTTTCATTATAAAACATCTTCTTCAATATATGTCTGCGATATGCCATAAAACACAAGCTTTTCGTTTATCTACAATGTGCCACATGAAGGTTACTGTAATTTTTATTGTTTGCAGTGGTGTTATGTTTTGATTTTATTAACAATGTATTTATTATGTTGTATGTGCAAAAAAAGCTGTTGTTAGCCAGGATACCTTAAGATTTAAGGTAAAAAAAATTAAACGGATAGTTCACACAAAACTAAAAGACCACTAATTTGCCGACTGATTTACGAGTTAGACTTGGCATCCTAATGCTGGTGTTTAATCCCAACACACCCTGCAGAGATTGGCAATTCCTAGTCTCTTCTCCACTTTACCTTAACTCACTCCAGTTGGATTACATGGACATAAAACTTGTCCCAACACCTTTGCATCAGTGCAATACAACACAGTCTTCTGTGTTCTAGCTCAAACACCATATTCAGCTCTCTAATGTGTTCATTAACTTGTTTATAAAATCTTTGTAATGACCTGTGGTATGCAGATCCATTTTCTTAATTACACTCAAACAAAAGTTATTAAACTTGGGTGCAATATTTTGTTTTTGTAATAATGGACTTAATCGTAGTACAGATTGTGGTCACTAGTGCCAAGGCTGCTATTTTACAATGTATTTGTGTAATTACAGTTTACAGTTTATTTTGGGTGTTTTGCAAGCTAAAAAAAATTGATCTTGACACAGTAGCTTAGTTTCCTCACATTATTTACTGTAAGTGTAAAGCATGGAAGAAACAAAGGGAATTATGTACCAGTGATGGTACCTGATCCCAGAATACTTTATGGCTAAAGGGTGTTTGTTTACGCTGGAATACTTTATTGGAAATTAACTGTTACATTAGCTGTAACTGTTACAAGTGTACAACAATGCTGTGTTGATGTGCCAACATGTGTCCGTTTGACTGTTTTGTTGGCCCTTGTATATTAAAACCCCTGTGTATGTAATCACTGTAATGCAAGTATATCAAAAATGTTATTTTTTAAGAAATTGTGGTGTTTACACCATGATGTAAGTGTTCATGTGCAATGTAAACAGTATTTATATTTTTAAATATTTCTTTTAAAGCACATTTTTATGGGCATTCGATGAGATTGTGCTTTGTTCACTCTGTTGGACTATGTATCTCGTACCCAAACAATGTTACCAAGACAGTTATTTCAACCATAATGTAAAGAAGTGAGTTCTGTCTGCTGATGACTCCTAAATGTGTCATTATCTACCCTCATTATCTAGCCTGTACGATAATCAGATCAAACGTAAATCACTTGTATTGTATATTTCGGTATATTTCATTTAATGTACATGGTTTCATATCTGTATATAAATACAGTATATGTTTAAAGGCATGAGCAAGAAGCATGAACAAAGTTTGTGATTATGCTTAAGTCAAACATCAGGCCTGTTTACATGAATGTCAAGGCCACCGCTCAATGGAAAGTGTTTGTGGCTCTGTTTTATGCACAGAAGCACTTACTTTCTCCCTTTAGGTAATATACTGTAATAAAGAAATAAACGCATATCGCTTGCACTTTATGCCTTTATTTGGTCATAAAGATTTTGTTTTTTTATACTAATTTCTGTTTACATTGTAAACCGGTTTGAAACAGAAACATTTTGGCAGAGCAGTTACCGTACATTTGTAAACACCCAGTGAGCAAATTAAATGCGAGTGTGTTAGGGAACTCCATTAGGTGTTTGTACAGTAAAAAATAAGAAATCACAAAACTACTATTATAAAAAGAAGAAATCACAAAACTACTATTATTAGTATTATTCCAACTAAAACACGTGTTCTATATATCAGTATATGAAAACTAAACCTTCAGGTACAGTAAGAGCAACTTAACCTTATTTAACCTAAGTCATCCCCACCAGAGTGAGAAGTCTGATTGCTTATGTGTTTTGAGAGAAACAGATGGCTCAGTCACTTTCTGACCTGGCACATACTGCTGGTAACCAGATCAGTGAGAAGCACTTTATCCAGCTTACTTCCAACATTCCCTGAATCAGCGGCCTAGCCTGCTATCTAAAATCCTGCACTGTGGCTGCACAAAAGCAGATGTCAACCAATCATGATGCGGCACCAGGAAGAATCACCACCTTCTCTCCTTATAGCATCCAATTTATTGTAACAACAGACTTCTGCTATAAGTGTTTCTTGGTTATTGGGGAAAACAACATTTAATACAGATATGCAATAAGCAATATATTCTATATAATCAACCAAACTTGAAAAATATGATTTCCAGAGCTATTCGATGTTTTTCCCAACTGGTACTTCCAAATATAAACTCACCTGTAATGAACATTATCTTGTTAGCTGTGGCCATGAGCCTTAATGGATCACGTGCACTGGTGCTGAGTAGATAATCCCTTATATTTCACCCTATTACTGACTGTGTGCGTGTTTGTGTGCATGTCTATTAGATCCTGGGCTCTTCTATTATTGCCTCAGGTCCACTTTTTTCTACCTTTTTAAATTTTTATTTTTTGAGACTGTGGATTCTGTCAGTAGATAAGCTCTAGCAGATGGGGTCCTGCTATCTTTGGGAAGGGTCAAGGCAGATTTTCAGACCATCTGGCCAGCAATCACTTCATTACCTGCAGAAAGCACAGCTCAGCAGCGGGTCAATCCACCATAGTGGAGGCACCTGTCAAACTCACACAGTTTATAGAAGTGTTTTGAGGCAAGGTAACAGCTAATATGACTGAGAGGTAACTTAGCTGGAAAAATCACTTATATAGCTATGTTTTGTATAGTTGTGGTGCATGGCGGAGCAGTTTTCTTTAAGCTACTGTTCATGGATAGGGAGCGGATGCATGCATCATTACAGGAATTATCAAGCTTGCAACACCACATTAATGGCAAGTATCTTTTCATTTGTTCATTTGTTAATTTTATATACACAATTGTGTGATTTAAGCATTCTAATTCACTGCTATTATACACACTTTAAATATGCATATAATATAAAGTGATGCCATTTTAAAACTTGAGATGTTTACCTTGCTTACATTATTGTCATTTTAAATACAGTATTTATACATTGTCATTTAATTCTTATTTGGATGGCATGCATATGTTAAATTTAATACAGATTTTTTGTAAGTACTCCATACTGGCTTATAGGATGGCACAGGGGCTCAGTGGGTAGCACTGTTGCCTCGCAGCAAAAGGTCCCCAGTTTGACTCCTGACTGAGGCTGGAGACCTTTCAGTGTGGAGTTTGCATGTTCCCCCTCTGTTAGTGTGGGTCTCCTTGGGTACCTGGTTTCCTCCCACAGTCCAAAGACATGCAGGTTAGGTGAATTGTAAATGCTAAATTCCCCTTTCATGACTTGTGTGTAGATTAACTGTTTCGTTCCATGAATATAGCTTTAAATGCTGAAGTTGTGTAAAACAATAAATAAATACTGGCTATTAAATGTTGCTTTTCTATATGGTTGTAGGTTTGTGCAGTTGATAGAGGTCTTGAGCAGAGATTTGGGATCTAAAGCCTATGTTCAGTTCATATCATGGCTGTCAATTCTACAGATGTCATTTCTCAGCCTCCCGTGTGCCCGGCCGTCCCCTTTTCCCCCATCCTGAAACGTAAACTCACATGGAAAAATGCAGTACGTCACATTATCGACCAACGAGGAATACAGCACGAGAGGCGAGTTGCCAGTACTCACAAAATCATTGTTACTGATGCCTACATTGATGACATCAACAGGCAGATTCGTAACAAGGCCGCAAGGGGCAACGCAGGCATGCACAAGCGCCGTTCCTCCGCAGCACGCATCCATCCATTACGAGAACGCAACTCTACATGCACTGAGAAATCCACAGATTCTCTTAGTGATGCTGACTTCTTTGTAAGCTGGGGCTCCACAGTGCGTGGGGTTTTCCTGCCGGCTCTCCACCACAAGTTTAAGTCTCAGGATCTAGAGCGCCTGTACCAGCAGCACTCCTCTGGTCAGCGCAGAGCATCTCTTGTAGTCACAAATGTTATTGATATCCTTACCAAGCTCAATATTCTTTTCATCTACCTGGCTGTAGCTCCTGAGATGGTGGACTCTAAACGAGGGTGGTTGGCTGGGCTCTTCATGGCCCTTGGAGTGGTTATATGTGTCTTAGTCCTCACCTGTAAAGGTTTGACCTCTCTAGATTACCTGCGCTACGTTGGGTTGGCAAGCTGGCTGTCTCAGACTGTGCAGGCGCTGGGTGGTTTGGTGTATGGGTTGGAGAAGGACCAGTCTTGGTATGTGCTCTTCACCCTGTTTGCCACCTACACTTTATTGCCCCTACCTCTACTGTGGTCAATCTGCACAGGGTTCCTCACTGCTGCCTTGCACCTGTTAGTGGAAGCTCTCAGAAACTACAATGACCCGGGCATTGTAAGAAAGGTAATGGCTGATGATTTTCAACTTTTGTGGCTTCAAGCAAAGTTAATCAATTTCAAACTTTACATTTTTACTCTCTTTAGAGTTACTCCCCTTAGGCCTTTTTTTTAGAAGGTTAATGTTCCATTTCTTTTAGATAAATGTTTCATCAAAGAAACATTATTCATCACTTTGACACAACAGTATACCAATATTAAAATCTCAAGGGACTTCTATATCCTTTTCTATTGTTCTATACAATAGTCAGTAAAGTTCCTGAAGATCAACTGCTAAAGCATGGCGCTAGCAACATCAAGGTTCTATTCCCATGGAACATACAAAGTGATAAAATGTATACCATGAGCCACTTTGGATAAAAGCGTCTACCAAATGCATGAATGTAAATGTATGGTTCTTCCTGTTATTTCAGCAACTGTACTCACTTTTGCTCTTGGTTTCTTTCAGTTACTGGCAAAAGGTCTTTTGTATATGGGTATGAACACTGCAGGGCTGTTTATTCATTACCTCTCGGATCGAGCCCAAAGACAGGCCTTCCTCGAAACACGACGATGCATAGAGGGACGGGTCAGAATGGAGCGAGAGAACCAAAGACAGGTTCAGGGACCCGGGGTTTTTTTCATGCCTTACATATTTCTGTGATGTTAATTACACTATAATGTAAATACTTTCTACTTCCTGAATTTTTGTTCACTGAGTGTACACAACTCTGAGGACTTTGATCATTTTGCATTAGGAGCGCTTGGTGATGTCCATACTTCCTCGATTTATCGCCATGGAGATGATTTCTGATATGACTGCTATGGATGATGAATTGCTTCCTCAACAGTTCCACAAGACCTACATCCACCAATACAAAGATGTCAGGTGCACAGCATCTATAATGTTTGTTTGGCAGTGTAATGTAGCACATTGGAATTTAGGTCACACAGGTGGTGTACTGAATAAACATGAATTGTTGTTTTATTATCAGTATCCTGTTTGCTGATATAAAAGGCTTCACCTCTCTCTCAATGACCATGTCGGCCCAGGAACTGGTGCGCACACTCAACGAGTTATTCGGCCGCTTTGATCGCCTTGCAGAGGTGAGAGAGAATAACCTTTGGAATTCATGGGGAGCAGGGTTGGATTAGGATGTCAAATCCATTCAGGTTTCTCTTTGAATTAGTTTCATGATATTGCAGACAAAAGCATTATATATATATATAAGTTTCTACAGATTTCACAAAACTAGGGACTGCCAAGTTACCATTTAGTGTCATAAAAAACATCTTTCACACCACCTGACTTATTAAAAAAACACACACACATACACAAAACCCCCTGACTCATACAGATATTCCATATTAAGGACAAAATGTTCCTACAATATGAGTATGTGTAGGGAACATATTGTAAATATGTTTACATATGTTTGTGTGTGTCTTTTGAAACTTTAGGAGAATCATTGCATGAGAATAAAGATTCTTGGAGATTGTTACTACTGTGTGTCTGGGGTACCAGAGCCCCAGACAGCACATGCACGCTGCTGTGTTGAGATGGGCCTGGCCATGATTAACACTATACGGTATGTGTGTATATTTACATTATAATTGTGTTCCTTGTGAATAAACCCATGACCTTTCTGGTGCCAACACAATCCTCTGCTAATTGAACTTAATATATGTAATCAATGATAGTTCAGATCAATGATCAAATCTATATAGATGCTGCTTAATATAATTTTTTCCCCAGATATGTACGTAAGGAGTTGAAGAAAGATGTTGACATGCGTATTGGGATCCACTCCGGCTCGGTTCTGTGTGGGGTTCTTGGTCTGCAGAAGTGGCAATTTGATGTATGGTCTTGGGACGTAGATGTTGCCAACATGCTGGAGGCTGGAGGCATTCCTGGGCAAGTACACGAGATTGTCAAGAATTGCCACATTATGTAGGCAACATACAAAGCCAGGTTTACACAGATGCAATTGATAATGAAACGAATTGTATCATATCAGGAGAATTCATATATCACAAGCAACGCTGGACTGCCTAGAGGGCGTATATGAGACGGAAGCAGGTCGAGGACATGAGAGGAACGAGTTTTTACGCAAACACAAGATTGATACATTTTTGATCTGCCATACGCCGCAAGAAGAAAAGGAGCCACCCAGAGTCCGGAGGACCAGCAAAGATGAGACCTCATGGAGCGCTGAACTCCCCTTTGATAACATAATTGGCATGAACTGCGTGAGTCTCATCTGACATCATGCTAAATGCTAGAAATGCACATTGAACCTGGAAAATTGATAATGAATTCACTGAATATCACTAGCTTGGAAACTCTGAGAGATTTGAGAATTTTTATCAAGAAAAAAATAATTTTTTGTTTGTGATAACCTACATTTTCAAATTCATTCATCGTTCTACACTGTTTTTCAGTGAATTCTTTATTAGCTTGAAGGAATGTTCTGGGTTCAGTATTATTTCAGCTTTATCAACAGTGTGTGGGATGCTGTTGATTGCCACATAATTGTAAAATATTTGTTTAAAAAAACATGCAAAAACTCACTTGAAGCAATGAAAAGCTATGGGGAAAGTAAAGGTTTGCTTTTTGTTAGCTGTCACAGCTGTAAAATCTAAATTATTAGCAAGGAATTACTGTCATTCATAATAGTGATAATAGTAGTATTTTTTATATAAATCAGTTTAACTTTTCTAACTTTTTTAACCATTAGATCTTAGCCACCTTCACCAATGGCTCACTGGTGCAGTTGCCCAATCAGATTACTGCTCAGTGTGCCAACTCACGAGAAATCAACAAGAGAATCAAGCAGGCAATCGAGGTGCGCAGTAGTGAGCGAATGCGCAAAGAACACATCACACCTTTTACGCTGGTCTTTAAAGATACACACATCGAGGGCAAGGTGCGAAGTTTGCATTGCATTGTTTTAAACATTCTCTTACTTGATATTTAACACAAGCACCAGTGATTCAGTGTTGATACATGATTGCTTTTAAGATATATAATTGCTTTACAGTTTTCTCAGATGCGAGATGAGATGTTCAAGTCTAATTTAGCCTGCTCCTTCCTCATGCTCCTCTTCATCATGGCAGTTCAAGCCCTCATTCCTTCACCACAGTGAGCTGTTGCTATTCTTGTAGTCTAATGTAATGTAATTACATTTTCAACTATGGCAGTGTCACATTTTCTAATTAACTGTCTGCACGTGTCACCCCCAGAATCTGTCCTATGGTGATCCAGTTTTTAGTTTTCCTATTTGCCTACATGCTGTTGCTACTGGTCACGCTGGCTGAGGAATTTAAGTGTTCCCCACCGTACCTGCAACATCTGTGCTGCCGGATCCATGAGACCAAGACCATCCGTAACCTGCTGACCCTCAGTGCTATTGCTATTAACTTCGGCGTGGCCTCCTCTGATATTGTGAGAGCCGAAAAATCTCAACTTCTCAAACAGATTGGACAGTTTTACATTTACTTTTCAAACTAATTAAAATGCTTTCCTTCATCCATCCATGGGTCATATTGGTTGTTTTTAATGGACAGTTGTGGTGTAACAAGCTTGCAGTAAATGAAGAGGACAACAAGAGCTTTGAGGAACCAGGCACTCAGTGGCCAGTGAACATCTGCACCCATCCTGAGGTAAATCAGATATTGAATGAATCACTGTAACTAATGTGTGACTAAACATTTCACATTTACTCTTTAATGGAGCTTCAGTGATCTTGATTTTGTCAACCATCTGTGTGTCTGCAGTTCTTTGTGTTGAGTGGTGTGGTTGCCATGGTGACATGTGCAGTGTTTCTAAGGCTAAGCTGCCTGTTGAAGCTGGCTGTGCTGATGTTGGTCATTGCCGTTTACACATACCTCATTGAAGTAGCCTTCCATGTGCTGTTTATCCGCCAAACCCAAAATAGCCAAATTCAAAGGTACAGTATTTAACTTTTGTTTTGTTAAAACAAATATTTCTTCTCTTGAGTTGGTGTGGCCCAGTTGTGATGTTTATATTGGTGTTCTGCACAGATCTCAGTACCTCAGAAAAAAGGGCATCTCTGTGCTGCTAATGGCAATGTTTGTTGTGGTTGTTCTCTATAACAGTAGACAGGTATTGTATGTAAATATATTAAATTTTATATAAATATTTACAATAATATTTGCGTGTTATATTAATATATTATAATTTATTTTAATTAATTAATTTAATTAATTTTATATCAGTTCAACTTTTATACAATTTTTTACCTTTATATATTATAATATTAACACTAAATATCCTAAAATACTATAAATATAGTTCTTAATCACAGTTAAACATAAGTAAAGCAATTACAATGCACTTTATAATAAATGCAGTGAGAGGTCATTTTAATGTTTCAAATAATTATCTTTTTCTCCGCTCAAACCCACAGCTGGAAACTACAGCCAGGCTTGACTTCCTGTGGCGTCTGCAGGCCAGACAGGAAGTGGAGGACATGAAGGAACTGAGGGAACATAACGAGTGTCTGCTCTACAACATTCTACCTGCCCATGTTGCTCGCCACTTTCTGGAGAGAGACAGAAACAATGAGGTAGTTGAGAGCATTGCCTATAGATGGCTGAGGAAATGGGCACATATGAATTTCAGTGGACAGACCCTAACAGAATACATTTTCAAATACACTACTGTAACACTTAGGAGAGAGAAATTGTATAAATACATGTATAATAATTAAGCAAATTTATGACAGTAATCAGTTTAACTCCTTTGTACAAAACGTCAAATTTTCCTGCTTCAACTGAAGCACAAAAGGTGGAACATTCTCATATTCTCAATTGTTACTTCACAATTTCACTATTGGTCTCTATTGACCTCACTGTATATCATATAATATAATATTATTCAGCTTCTCATTTTTTTTTAACCAAGGCCTGATGAAGCGCCTTCGTTACTACATAGGTATAATTCAGTGAATATTAACAATACTTTTCTTTGTATGTCTCTTTAAGGACCTGTTCTCTGAATCGTATGAGAGAGTTGGGGTGATGTTTGCTTCCATTCCAGGCTTCACAGATTATTATGAGAAGAAAGAGTTGATTCATCAAGATGTTGAGTGCCTGCGACTTCTTAACGAGATCATTGCTGACTTTGATGAGGTACATGGACTTAAGAAACATCTTTAAACCAAATGTTGTCAAAGGCCAAGTCTGGATTATATGAGATAGCAGCTCACACATAATGGAATTCTTTTATGTTGTAATTGTGACAGATTTTGAAATGAAATTTTTATTTAATCTCCAACAAAGACTAACTCACTTAATTTTTTCTTCTTTTCTCAGCTGCTGGAAGAGCCTTATTTCCAGGAGATAGAAAAGATCAAAACCATTGGGAGCTGCTACATGGCTGCATCTGGCCTGTCTCCTGAAAAGCAGGTGTGTTACCTTAAAATGTGTTGTCAACATACACCTAAAAGTATTTAACTAGGAATGTGTGATTTATTTTTGACCAGGGTTTCCACTTTCATTTAAATGACATTTCATTAAGCAAATTGAAAATTGTGAATATATTTGTGTGTGCGTAATATATATAGGTTATCAGTAACACAGCAGGTAGTAAATGATAGGGAGTACCTAAAACTTTATGTGTATAAAAGCACAATTGTAATGCATGTCTTTCATAACTGGTATATGTTACAGGAATGTGAAGATGAGTGGGCCCACCTCAGTACACTTGTTCTGTTTGCTTTGGCCATGCAAGAAACTCTGAAAGAAGTAAACAAACGTACCTCAAACAAATTCCAGTTGCGTGTTGGTAAGATTGTGTTTGTATTCTGGTTGGTAAGATTCGTGTACTGCACTACTAACAAGTAAAAATCAATTGCTGATAAAAGTGTGTTGAAATAAGATTATTTGGTAAATATTTTTGTCACATGCATTTTGTCATGTGCATGCTTGCTATGAAGAGAAGTACCACACCAGCTTGCTGATGGTTCAGACACACTAATACTGTAAGCTTATTAATAAGCTTAAACAAGGCCATTGATATGATTTACTTTATATGCGACTGGAATGGAATATTATGGTGTTAATGTGAAGCTGCCATGTCCCAGACAAAGGGGTACTTCACCCAAAAATAAAATTTAGCCCACAAATTACTCACTCATAATCTGAATTATATTAAATAATATCCTGACTCTTCTTTAAAAATGGCAGTAAATTGTGCTTGAGATTTTGAATCTCATTAGTGACTGCAGTCACAAGACATGCAAGAACCAATGAGATTCGAAGATATTGACGTGGAGCCAGTGTGCGGCATGTGGCTATTTACTGCCATTTTAAAGATGGAAGGAGCCAGAGTATTATTTAATTTAACTGATTCTGTTCGGCAAAAAAAGTAGTATACCACCATCTATGAAGCCTTGAGGATAAGTAATTGATTGGCTAATTTTCATATTTGAGTGGAGTATCCCTTTTCTAATTAAATTTTAAATTAGTGCTTTTGGAACATCCTGTCTTATGTATATAAAACCTTTGAACAACTGATCAAAAGGCTCTTTCTTGTTTTGTTATCCTACAGGTATTTCTCATGGGCCTGTAGTGGCTGGAGTAATTGGAGCAACCAAGCCCCAGTATGATATCTGGGGCATGACTGTAAATCTTGCTAGTCGAATGGACAGCACGGGGCTTAGTGGGCGTATTCAAGTCCCAGAGGCCACAAGCCGCATCCTAGCTGACCACGGCTTTGTGTTACAGCTTAGAGGAGACATCTTCGTCAAAGGGGTCAGTGAGCAGCGGGGAGGGGTCCGCACATATTTTGTCAGCAGCAGAGAACAGAGCTCAAACTATGCTGAGAGAAATACCAGCAGGGGGGTCTCTCACGGGAGGAACACCCTCGCCGCTATGGTTTTTAACATGGTGCAGGCCCGCAAGAAAGAGGAATTACGAGAGGCCAACGGAGGCTTTCATCTAATGGAGATTACATGAATTTGGATAGACTGACCCAAAACTGGACTGGAGTCATATTTAATACCTCTTTTAGAGACTCCTTTGTCTCTGCCATGATTCATTGCCTTCAAGAGATTCAGTATACTCTGTGTTTCTTTATGAATAGTAAGTTTTATTTCTGTTATTTGAACTGATTTGTGCTGATTTTCAAAGGCTTCTTAACATTGTTAACATCAAAAAGAGGTTATCATTTGTGTACAAGTGTTGTTTTCATTCCACTCCTTAGTTCCCTATGTTGTGAATCAGGATCATGAATACTAGCGAACACTGGAACACTAGTGACCCAATTATGAGGTCACTATGTGGGCGGGACTATACATGGTGCATTGTGGGAATTTTTAAGAAGCAAATGTTTCAGTGCACTGGAATGAGTTTGAGAATGAGGCAGAATAAGAAATGGCCAATGCCCAGGCCAGTTCTTTGTTTTCTAAATTAGGGAGTTAATTTCGACTCACCCTATATTTATTAATAATGGTATTAAGGCCACTGATGGTTGTCTGTTTTCCGGAATTAATTTTTTATTTTTTCAGTAATTCTTATTCTCTGTAGTGTTAGTATATTAATTCTAATCTCTATAGTGTTTGTTGATAGGCTCTGTGTAAAATAAATGGTGCTTGACTGCCACTGATAAATTAAACAATTTTGTTGCCACTGCTTGAATGTAATTGGAATATTAATTTTAAGTCTCACCAGTGTCCCAATAACTGCATATGAATGAAAAGATAAAAAAAAACTCCTGTCAGGGTTAAAATTCAGGCAGGAAGAAAAGGAGAATGCCAAAATTCTTTGTTTATAATAATTTTTATCAATAGACGTATAGATACTTTCTGGTAAGCACATTGTAGACCTCTAAACAATTATTAGTTCCGGATGTATGTAGTATAATAGGTTGTAAAATCTAAAGTATCCATTTTGACCTCAGTTATGCCATTATTATCTGCATCCCGTTGAGAAATGTAATAATGTCAGCAATTATATTAGTTATTATACAGTTAAAAGAGGGTAAAAATGTAGTGATTGTTAATAATAATTATGATATAAAAAACCATGTGTATTTATTTTGTTGCATCACTGATGTGTTTTTGTGAGAATCAGTTGGTCTGTTGAAAAGTTTTAAGTTTTAGTTGTGTGTCCCTAGATAGTAGACAATTCAATATAATTTTGTGCAAATCAGAGGTACAGTTTTTTTAATAGTTTGCAAAAGCAGATCAATTTTAACTAAATTCAAGAAGACAGACAATTAGTATGAACAATTATGGAAATAGGGGTATAATCTTATTCAACATGACCCAAGCAATCTAAAGTGAGCGGCATAGCACCATGACAGTGGAAAAAAATCTTTTGATGAGCGGCATAGCACCATGACAGTGGAAAAAAATCAAAAGATTTTTTTTTAAATCATGATCATGATTTTAAGAGAAAATTCAGTTATTAGCCATGTTTTATATCTCTGGACCAGTAGGTAGCACTGTGTAGTGGGGACAACTATTTTGTTGTGGTGCCAAAACCCATAGTGGACATATGAACTGTGTCCCCATTTAGAGGCTGCATTACAAGACTAAATGCATTACAGCAGCATGATGAAGGCTCCTTCAAACGTGGGCTCAAAATGCATCCTTTTCTTGGGCTATGAAGAATAGAATGAATGGATTCTTCACAGCCTTGGCTATCCCATGGTTTGTTTAAAGCTTTAGTTCAAGTATATAATGTACACAAAGTCATCTCAGGGTTTTAATATTATATGATTTTTATCAGTGATAATAATATTTATTACAGTGTATGCTGATTTGGAGTCTTTTGTTGCTCCAACATGGCTACACAGGGTTTCCGAGGGTGGACAAAACTATTAAGCTTGGACATAGGGCAAGTTCAAAAATATTTTTGAGGGTTAGGTGATTTCCATCACCTGTCACCAGTTTATTTTCACCTCTGAGCTGGCATTACTGGTTCTTAACATGTTGGTTAAGGAATAAGATGTGGTGCAGATGTATATCAGATCCAATGTAAATGTAAAGCAATGAGCAAATGTAAAGTTTGTTAATATCAATAGTGAAGATTGCACTTTCACACTAACAAACTGAACTCCATTAATTTGCCACAGTGTGATATTATATTATACAATAAAACATTTATGTTATATCTACCCTAGATGATCTAAACTAATATCAAAAAATATAATATCTAAAAATATCCAAAGATAATCAATTCAGATCACAACCCAAACAGTTCACTTTGTTATTCTTAAATCTAAAAGTGTTCATCATTTCATGAGCCCCAAATATTTACACCAGAGCCTGTTTCTTTTTCCCGTTGTGTTAACAGTGTTTATCCAGCTATGTTATCTCAGCCTGTGTGTGTGTGTGTGTGTGTGTGGTCAAAAAGTAATTTATAAATCAAATAAAAATTAAATTTAAATAAATTACTAATTGCAGTGCATGGTTTATACATCCATACTTTCTAAAATTGTAGGCTGTCTTTCGTTTAATATGGCACTTACATTTAAATGTAAGTCTGTGTTAAAAATAAACATTTCTAACTATATAGGGCAATAAATCTATATAAAAAGCTTTAGTGTTTTGGTAGGATTTGCAAGGTAAACGAGGTTTGGTTTCTTCGTTGTTTTACGACTCTTTGCAGGTGTAGTCGTCACCTGAGGTATGATCACAGGAAATGAACCTTTACGTGAAAATGTAACATTAAGCCCAATCCGTGGCTCGCTACGAAGTATCAGCCAGGCTCAACCACAGACTCAAATAAATGTGGACGCGGTTCAAATGAGCTGAAAATGATATAAATCTCACGAGATTTCCGGGTGGAATACACGGAAGAGAGCGGAGAGGAGTTTCTGTGCGCTACGTGGCCACCTGTGACGGCAATTGCCAAATAAATGGTCGTGATGGCTGCTGAAGTACAGCAGGTGTTGAACAGAGAAGTCAACACGGCAGACAGCACCGAGAACCAGTGTGAAAACTGCACTGAAACCCAGACTGACGATCTCCACACTGGCGAGGAAAGGCAATCGTGTGAGAAGGATGAAGAACCTCAGAGGTCTTGGAGCATGGAGAGGAATTGGGGCTTTTCTTTGGATGATCTCTACGGAATCGCGGTGAAGTTCTTTAAAGGTACAGAACTGTGAAATGTTGATAAACATATGGTAAACATAGCCTGTACTTTCACTTTCTCTTCCTTGTTCTGTGTGGCCAAAACCTGGTTCCAACTTTAATCTGTCCCGTATCCTATCCTGCTAGAGTTTCTGTTTCCTTAGTTTACAACGCAAAACTGAAGTCCCTTCCCTGTGAGTCACTGTCTGCTGTACATACTGCAATAACCTGCCGTTCAGGAATCAGAATAGGTCATCTGTATAGACGTACACAATAAGCATGAAAACAATCCCTATTTAAAGACTGTAAATGTCTTACATTGTATTTGTCACACATAGAGATGAATGGGAAAGCATTTCACCCAACATATGAAGAAAACCTCCGTTTGGTTGCACTACATAAGCAAATAACACTTGGACCTTTTAACCCGAAAGCATGCCCAGAAATTGGGTTCTTTGATGTACTGGGAAATGACAGAAGGTAACCTACTGTTTGAATTGTCTTAATGATTAAAAACTTTACTTTGGGGAATAAAAAACTATATTTTGTGCATATTATGTATGTAATAACTATTTATCAACACAATAATTATGTCAGTGCATTACACGTTTTTAAAAGTATTAAAGTGTTCTTTTTAAAGATGTATAATAATAGTAACAATCACAATGCAAATAACAAACATCATGTGTTTTTACATTTATATTTACTCTCTGATAATTTCACTATACCAACTTACACAGTTTTTTTTTGTAGGGGTAAGAAATACATTATTATATGCAGGACAAATGGGTTTTATGCAGAACATTTATGCAACTACTGTATAATGCAAACCCTACACAGATGCTTCATTTACTTTTGTGTCACTGCATCTGTTAGGAAGGAATGGTTACGGCTGGGCAGCATGGCCAAAGAGGATGCCATGGAGGACTTTGTGAAGCTTCTAAACTCCTGTTGTAATCTGTTTGCTCCATATGTCACATCACACAAGATAGAGAAAGAGGAGCAAGAGAAGAGACAGTAAGTACAGTACTACCTACAGTAGCAGAGGGTCCTTTTTCTTTTTAAAACCACATTTATTCAAACTTGTGTCTTTTCATTTTGTCTGTGTTGGTGTTTAGAAAGGCAGAGGAAGAGCGTTTGAGGTTGGAAAGAGAGGAGCAGGAGCGACAGCAGTTGGAAGCACGTCGCAGGAAGGAAGAAGAGAGCATGAAACAGGAAGTGGAACAGAAGAGGAAAGAAGAGGTCGAGAGGTTAGAGCACCAAAAGTGAGTGCCAGCTATCTGCAAACAATGAGATTTATAAGCTCATACATTTTTTGAAAATTAAATACATTTTTACAGCAATTGACTGAAAAAATTAAAAAGGTGGTGTACTAAAATATATATTTAAATATATATATGTATGTATTGATTCAAAATGTTTTTAAACATTTTCAAAGTGTAAGTTTTTATTACACAGTTTTTGAGGGTTGAAATGGTTTTTTTTTATAAATATGTGAAAATGTGATATTTAAATGAAATAACTGAATGACCTTAACAGTCATAAAGGTCTCTGTTTTGTTGTTTTCCTGTCACATGACAACAGAATGGCTATCTGCATTGTTGTTTTAAAACAAAATTACTTCAAACAAAATTACTACTTTTATAAATTATTTTAATAGTAGAGGATTATAGCAACTAATTAATTATAGCTAAAAATAACTAACATTTTTATAGCAAGATTTCCATCCTTTTAATTTATATTTTAGAATAACAGTGAAACTTTAATATAATCTCAGTGCTGAACTGGTTCTATAGGGATGACTGCATTTTTGTTCTGAGAATGTTTTAATGTGTGTGTGTGTGTTTGTGTGTATAGACAGCAGATCATGTCTGTTCTAAATGCACAAACAGCTGTGCAGTTCCAGCAGTATGCCAAACAGCAATACCCAGACAATCCAGAGCACCAGCAGATACTAATCAAACAGCTGCAGGAACAGCATTACCGACAATACATGCAGCAGGCACTCCGCTTGCAGCAGGTATGAGTGTAACTGATACGTACCATTACTGCTCCTGGTCCTGGATTTTTTGATTTTAACCTTGGTCTCCACTCAAATGTTTGTGGTTGCAGATGGCCTTGCAAAAACAGCAGGGTGAGCCATATGTGACTAAAAAACCAGAGGCTCCTGCCACTTTTGACTCTAATGATGCAGTGTCCACCTGCAATCCCAGCAACCAATCAGATTCATTAAACACTCAGGAACATCAGGTCAACTCAAAAGCCTATAGTTTGTTAATAGAAGGCAAACCAGGAGGTATGTTTGATTTTACAGTGTGTTTAAGAGTTATTTTGAAATGCAGTATGAAGGAGAAAATAGGATCCTTTGCTATTTCCTACAGTAATAAGATTTTTAATAAAATGTGAAACCAGTTAACATGTTTATTGGTTAACAGTTCTAACTAACATTCGTCCCTTTCATTTTTGATTGAGAACAGAGGTGCCTATTATGGCACCATCCATGTGGACACGTCCTCAGATAAAGGAGTTTAAAGAAAAGGTGTTGTATGACAAGGACTCTGTGATCACAGTGCACCAAGGGGAGGTGTTGACAGTACGGGTGCCCACTCATGAGGACGGCTCACACCTCTTCTGGGAGTTCGCCACTGATCATTACGACATCGGTTTTGGGCTTTACTTCGAGTGGAAGGACTCGACCACAGCAGCAAGCAACAAAAATGCAGAGGAATCTTCTACTGAAACTAAAGAAAGTAAGAAGACAGTTTTATTTGGCTAATAGCTAGAATTCTGGATTATAGGTTTTACTACCGTAGCTATGCATGAACATTTAATAATGTAATCATGGCTGTACGTGAAGCGAAAATTGGGGGAGATGACACATGATAAATCAACCTAGCCCCTGAATATTAATTAGGCAGAGCATCGTCATTCACCCAATAGTCATAAATTATTTACTAAAAAATCTGAAAAGTTTGCACTGCAAGTACAACCTAAAATATAATGATTATTGCTCAAAAATATGGGGGCATGAACTTTAAAATTGTTGTATAATGGTTGCCACGCCCCTCCAAATACTAATCAATTTACCAGAATAATGTTAATATCAACAATGTTAATATGCAAAATGCATATTAATATTGAAAACAGGCATTCATTTGCATTTAGAACATTTGCTAAAAGTCGTAGTATTTCATATGTCTTATTATTTTGATTAAATCATTTATTTAAGGGACAGCACAAGTTGAAGGAGAGATGGAAGAGTGCAGACTTCCCTTGATCAATGAGGTGGTTCCTGTTTCTCGTCGAGACAGCCATGAGGAAGTATATGCAGGCAGTCACCAATATCCTGGTCAGGGAGTTTACCTGCTGAAATTTGACAATTCCTTCTCTCTCTGGAGGCCAAAGATTGTCTATTACAGAGTTTATTACACCAGATAAACATCACCGTCTCACAAGACCTGGTGTCAGATTCAAACACACATGGTGAGCATTTGATTGTGCTGACAGTAATAGAAATGAATTATGGGTCACAATCTGCTCAGAAGGTGCTTATCCATACATTTGTACAGAATAAGCTGTACAGGTACAACAATGTTGTACTCAAGCTAAATTAAAATCCATCCTTGAACCTTGGTCTTCTGGATCAGATCTTGAAAGTCATAATATGCACTACAAACACATTTTTATGCATGAAAAGCATTATTTTTTGTTATCTTTTTTAGGGTATTTAATTTTTTGTGTTTAAGCAATAAAGGTGTGTTGAAATATATTTTTAATAGATGTGATTGAGTTTGGCACTTTAAAGTTTTATAAAGGAGCTGTAGATCCTCTTACAAATTAAACCAGGTAATAGTTCACCTCATATTTCTTTTATTATTCTTTTATTATTTCGTTATAGGAGTTCTGTATTTTTGTTTGGGGTGTTGGATGGGTTAAAGCAATAGAAAATAATTTTGACTATATAGCAAAGTTAAATCTCATCTGAAAATTGATTATTCTTTTAGATTTATATGATAATTTTAAGTAGAACAATGTTTAAGTTTAACAGTTTGAAAGTTAATCTGTATGTTTTTGTCTAACTCTGTGAAACATTCTTCTGTGTGTGTATAAAACCAAGTTTGTAACATCCTTGTTTGACTTTATAATAAGAGGTCATATTCAAGTATTTTTTGTATTCTCATACATGTGTTCCAGTATGATAGGAATACAGTAAATACAGAAATAAATACTACTGTTTAAAGCATATATAAAAACTGTGCCGATATCCGTGTTTTTGACACAACCAAGATTGCACACTACAATGACAGCTTAACTCAATAAAGGATCATCATACATTACACTAAACATTAAAAAGTCTTAGTAAAATGTTACATTTCATGTTTTCTATTAAATGTCATTTTTCTCAAGTTATTTATGCAGAGCAGCTAATCTTAAGCAAGATGTAATGTCCCATTACCTAATGTGTTGTGTTACGGACAGAAATCTTACTGGCCATCATCAATGCAAACAAAAAAAACAAATCATGAAGTTTACTGCTGTGAAAACATGTAAGTGTATTTCACAGCAGTAAATAACATAAGTGTATTTGATATTAAATGCTTTTATACCCAACCTGCAGGTACAAATATATATTTTATGATCATATGTGTGCAATTGTTGTTTGCAAAAATAGGAAAAACATACAGAAAAATGTGACCAAGTAAAACTGTAAATAGTCAATATTGAAACTAAAATCTCAAAGTCAAGATTTATTGCAAAATGTACTCAGTAAACACAGGTACAGATTGCATTCTTTGTAAATATACATTTAAAATTAGACAATCATATAAATGTACTTTCCTTAGCATTAAAGCAAAATGCTTAAAAAGGTAGAATGGAATTAAGACATCTGTCCATTGTCTGTCATTCAGGAGTAGTTTAATTATATTGCTTATGGAAAATAATGTCTGCTATGTGCGTCTTTAATGACGTGTAATAGCAGCATTTATAGCACTGCGCAAAGCAGACAGGAGCATGATCTTGTCCTCTTCCCTGTCTGTAGCACAGATCCACTGGCGCTTTGGGCTTTCCAGATGAAAAGCATTCTTAACATCTGAAGAGATTACAGAGTTAGAAACTTTAAACTTAAGAACTTTGTTATAGACTTTGTTATTTAAATAACATTTTCATTTGCATAATATGCGCTTAAAAAGACGTATTCATGTTATACTGCCCTTTAGGCAAAACGCAGTAACTACATAAACCCTAAACAATGGCCTTAAAGGTTTTAGATGTATGTTACATGCAATTTTCTTTCTTTTGTCTTTGAAACTGAGCATAGTTGAGCCAAATTCATCTGTCACAGGACATCTTATAATCTAAGCGAACCAAAAACTCAATTTTGACAAAAAGCTACTGCAGTTTGCTCTCTTACACTGCACTGCTAACATGGAAAAAGGAAATCTCAAGACTACTTTTGAACAATTCTTTGAAAATGTACACTTATTACAATGCATTTTGGAGACCTTTGGATTCCTGTGCAATGTAGTATGTGGTAATAATAACACGTACACTTTGTATCTGTGATTTCTGTGAGGTGTAGACAATGCAGTGCAACTGAGGCCAGAAAAGTGTGAGTGGTGTTGGCTGCCACACAGAATGGCACATGTGACACACTCTTTTCAGTCAGCACTAGAGCGTCATTAAACAGAAACAATCCCAGGTCACTCATATGCTCATACATCCTAAGAAAGGAACAGGAATAAAAACAAAGTACTGAGTGAGGTTGGTTGAGTAAACATGCTTTAAGATTCTTTTGTGTTTATTATGCAGCAGATTCCTACATATTATGTTTGATCTGAAAAATCCTATTGTTAGTCAATTCCACAACAGAAAACAACAGACTGGCATAATACACACAGAAAATCCCTTTGTCAGTTATTTGATCTCAGGTCAACAGATGTACCTCAGAGAGGCAACGATGTCTCCATTTAGGCAGCTGAGTAATGCCACTTCCTGTGTGGTGATTAAATATCTGCTCCCCTCCAACAAATTCTAAATCCATACAAACATAGTGTTACATATGAATTAACACTATCATCTGCATAAAGTACAGCATTATAGAAATATGCAGTATATATTATAGAAAGGCTTCTGTTGTCAGAAATACAAACTCCTGCCTCCTGACTTTACTGGTTTGAGAACCTGATCTCCGTCAGGAATGACATTTTTAAGTGACTTACCGGGCAGCTTTGAATTGTATTCTGTGCCTCTAGGATTTTCAGGTCTTGATTTAAGCTTGTTTTCAACTAATAGTGAAAACAAGAACATTTGTATTTACATTAACATTTTTTAATGATGTATTAGTCTATATCCGGATATTAAAGTGTGAAGCCCATATTAACACAGTGACAGGTAAATAACAATGTTGATCTCTGAACACACCTTGTGGATGAAGCTCCTGTAAGTGGTTATTGTGTTGAGGGCAGATGATATCTGTGTGTTGTCGGGGTGTTCAGGTGGTGTATGCAGCGTTAAAGCCTGAAGCAAAGTCACATACTCCTCCACCCGCGCAGATGGTGCAAGAAACAGCTCTTGAAGACTGGACAGTAAAAAGTGGACAATGCTTATTAATTCTTTCTTAATACTGTTAATGATTTGCCTAAAAAGCCAATAAATGATGATAGCTGTTGATGAACATTTTACCTGAGCATTCTGGTAGCAACAGTCCTGTCGTGCCGCTTCAGAAATGTGCGGAACACAGGAAGTGTCTCCCTGCACTGCAAAGCATGCACAACATTATGTAACGAACAGTGTCATTGGGCCCAGCGTAACAACTGCATGTTCTGTAAATAAATATTTGACCCCTCATAAAAACAATTCAAATATTTAATGTCATTTGACTGTACATTATCCCTTACAAATCAAACATCCGCCTACCTTGTCTATAGTTCTCAGAATGGTCGGGTAGTTGTTGAAAAAGTTTGTGTAGGCCCGTAGCTTTGTGTAGAATTTGACACAAACATCACCCACACACTGCACTGGACCCCATTCATTCAGTCTATCCTGAAGTTCTATCAAAAAAAGACTAGAAGGCAGTTTTCTTTAAGTGAAAAGTTTAAGAAAAATGAGAAATTAACATTTTGAATTTTTTTTTAAAAACCTAATCTCTAGACAGGATGCTGTAAGATATTTTACTTGTTGGCCTCCAAAATGTCCAGCAGAGGGCAGAAGATTGTGATGAGATTGACAGAGCTGATAATGGCTCGGTTGGAGTCCAGGGCAGCTCTGAGTGGAGTGTAGTACACTGTGGACACTGCTTGAAGTTGCCTCACATAAGTTCTCTCACTATTTAAAAGCTCTTTGCATGCGACACTGCGTCTGTCTGCATCACTTATCAAGCCCTTAACGTAAAATGACAGGAATAAGGAAGACATTCTTAAGCACTGAGGGTATGGAGTTAAACCTAATTAAAGATTTAAAACAGTAACCCTAACCTTTGGAGTGCCTGGGTTAGGGCTACTGACATTACAGGAAATGTTTTCTGTTAGAAACAGTGGCTCTGTATTCTTCCACCCAGGCTTGACAGATCTCTTTAGTAGAAAGTGCCCCAAAAAGTCTAAGGAATCATCCTACAAAATGACAACAAAACCAGCCCATCAGATTTTGGGTATCGCAGTAATGTATTGAAATTACAGTAACAAAAGTTTCATGCTTACTGGGGCCTCATTCATCATCGCTACTAGTCCCTGAATCAAACATTCCACGAGTTCAGATTTGAGGGAGATGACAGGTGTCTTTATATGATCCCAGAGGAACAGACCTGTAATGGCCACAGAGGCAAAGACAATGCTTTAAACTCACACACAGGAGTGTGTTGACCAAGATCATGAAACTGCACAATGCATCTTTACACAAAATCTATGATTATTAGCTGCAAGTCTATTCAGACTTACCCAGGATACGACCCCTGATCTTTTGACTCAGAAAGTGCAGCTGCAGCCCAAGCTGTTTCCGCAGTTCCCTACAAGCTTCTTCTATCCACTCAGCCTGCCTGCACCAGCTCAAAAGAGGAGCCTCATGCAGGTATATGACTGGAGGAAACTCACCAGACCCAGACCACTCACTAAGAACTAGTATAAACACATAAACCACTGGTTTCTAACAAATCATGCTGAATTATGTGAAGTGGTTTTATTATCATTAGGTTAGACATACAATAATTAATCATAACATAGTGGTCAGCACATTTGGTAACTCCTTCCAAACTATTTTTTTTAAATTTTATTTTAAAAGCAACCTAGATGCATAGCTGTATAGGATGGCTACTTTGAATAAGCTAAAATATTAAAAGGTTTCACTTTTTGTAACATGTTTTGGTATGTAATTCCTGTAGTTTCTTTTGTGTTATTTCACATTTTTGATTACCTTAGTATGATTCTAAAATTTGGATAAAATAATTACACAGAATCTTATCGATTTAATTTCAGAACAGACCTTTATTGTAAGAGCTTTCTAAAACTCACTGTGCTGGTAGGATCCAGTACAGATTCCAGTGGGAGCCTTGACATTCAGACCAGTCAGAGCACACAACTTCCCCAACAGCCCCATCCCTGCAACTTAGCAACCAATACAGGACAACTGCTGAATATCTACAGCAAATGCTCCAGATTTTTCCAGCTTTCCATTAAACATCTTAATAGCTATCAGCTATTGAAGATCAACTGTTTAATTGGGACAAAAATAGTCAAACTTTACCAGAGGCTGCCAGAGGAGCAAAGATGTTCAGACTCCCTCCTTCTGAAGCAGGAACAACCCAGCCACACAGCTTCTCCCAAAACTCTCTCACACACGGCTTCAGCACGGTCTCCTCAGTAATACTCAGTCCTGTGGTTTATAGAGAATGTACCTAAATAACTGTAACCACATTAATGAAGCTGACCTCTGTCATTACCTTCAGTGAGAATGATCTCATCTGTGCTTCCTTTTGCCAGTATGCCAACACTTTGTACCATGCTGCCTTGGACAGATCTTTCTGCCAGAGACAGCAGAGCCTCCAAGGTCATTCTTTGCGGGTCATAAGGTAACACAACCACAGACACTTGTACCGCAGCCAGCAGCAGCTATTAATATAAGGTTAGGGATCTTCAGCTATTAAAGATCATATAATTCAAGATCATATAACTAAATGTCTTTTGGAATTTAATGTCTTACTTCATATCCAGGAACACTGGTTGACACAAGCAGGAAATGAGGAAGAGAACAGCGGGGGGACCAAACTGGTCGGTTATTCTGTAAACTGTAATAAAATATCTAATATCTGGAATAGTTTTACCACTACTGAAACATGATACATAAGAAAGGTTACAGATATAATTATTCATTAAATATAAATATAATTACTTAATGTTGCTAATGTATTACTGACCTCATGGATGGTGCTTTCATTAAACTGGTGACAAATGTGTTCTCAAGAGTTCTACTCATGGTCAAACTAACCCGTGATTGTTTTGATTCTACACTGGAGAGTGAATTTTTCAGTCGACACTTGTCCTAAATAGAAAAACACACTAGAGATTATGTTCAGTTTTCTGTGCATTACAAGACTGTAATTACTGTAACAGTCTGTAACCAGAAACTCAAAAACAAAATATTTAAAAACATTAGAGTACTGTGAATTGGGGGAAAATGTGCTTAATTGTAAAAAAATATTTTTACACTAAGCATGTAATATGATATACTGGATACTACATACAGTAAACATATTATGCAGCTCATACATAGCCAGAACTGCTATGAAGATGAGCTCCTGTATGAAAGCCATCTGATTTAGTTTAATTTACCACAGATGACATGCAATGTACCAGTCACTTAGTTTCATTATGTTCATCAACTTCTTTTGTCATTTTCTCACCCCAAAATGAAGGAGAGCAGCAGTAAGATTTGGTGGCTGACTGTGAATGCTTCCAGTGAATGATGTGCCCAGTTTACTGGTGTTTAACCAAGCCCTCCTGCTCTTCATAACAGCCCCTGTAGAACAATCAGAATGAAACAGCAGCTAACTGGGATTATTAGCACAAGCTCTTTGCAAGATGGCTGCATGATGTATTTATTTCATTATACTGGCGTAGTTTTCCAGTAACTCAGGTGATATCATACATTTGAATTCCAGGGAATGCACATAGTATCACAAATGTATAGCTTTAACACACTGTAAGTCATTTAGAACAATTTGACTTCCTGTTAATGAGATGGGATTCATTTTGGTGTCTTTTAACTACTTTAAGAACAGTTTAAAAGTAATGCTGTACAGATTGGACTCACTTTTGTGCTCTGCAATCTTTTCTCTTATAGTTTGTCTTATCATGAGTTCTCTCCATCTCTCCTCCTGCTCCTCTGGTACACTCAAACTCTCATTCAAGGTACCATAGATATCTTCTGCTGCCCGTGGTGTCAGAATATCCAGACTGGTGGCACATGCCACATAATGTCTTTTCCAGGCTCCAAACTCATGATCTGATGGACTATAGGGAAGAAACCAGCCTAGGCGAATGCACTTTGGGGACCACAGACAGTCCTAGACAATCACAAAAACGTTTTAAAATATTAGCAATCAAAAAAGTCAAAGATGCAGGTACGTCAAGACTCATATGCACTGATTCAAGTTCTAACAAAACAGATATATATATCAATAGATCAATAAATCATAACTGGTGGCTGCACATATTTACCTGTTCAGCCAGAAACCTCCAGTGCCAGCACACCTGTGCTGCAGCACAGATGTCTCGAGGACTGAGAAAGGACATAATGTACAGAGACAGGAAACGGGGCAGCACAGTTGTGAAGTCTATGTGAGTGATGGGAACTGCTGCTGTTAAACAATCACTGGTGAATCTGGAATCATAAACACAATTGACCCAATAGCTAATGTACTATAAATGTAGTATATCTAATATCTGTGTGTGAAATGTGTATATTAAATCTCATGCATATCAGATTGAGAAAGTGGGGCTGGTGGTTATGTGGGGACAAAATGAAAACATTTTTGAGCCAAAACAATAGATTGGTATTTTTGGGGTTTAGTGTCTTAAAATTAACCATCTAAATTTAGCTTAAAAAAATCCATTACATAGTCAATGGAGTGATGTTATAATCAAAGGTCAATGTATTTTAAACAGTACATTTTTTTCAGAATGATTAAAGTAGAAAGGTACAAAAGCTTTATTGGTAATAACGTGTTTGACAGAAATTGACTTTCAAACAAAAGCCCCCACTTGGAAATGTTAACTGGAGTTTAGTAAAGTGTGACTTGGTCCAGTTTTTCATTTTAAGTGTTAATTGTTTACTTGAGCTGGGTTTTGGAGCATCTTCCTAAAAGCTGAGTAATAAATTCTTTTCTTTGTCGGTCTGTCCAGAGGTCAAACCAGTGCAGGATGAGAGTTGTTCGTTCCTGAAAAAGCTGTACATTTATTTTGTATTAACTACTACAGTGAATAAAAACGTAAACGAATAAAAATGTATTCTTTCCCTCTAACCTGTTGGTTGCATGCTTTGTTTGTAATAGGCGTCCATGCGCTGAATCTGGTTTCGGCGCTGTCAGAGAGCGTCTGTCTGTATTCATTTCCATTCATCTGCCATTGATGACCGCTATCCGGATTCCCGCGGTGTTTCCACAGAAGATTGGTTTTAAATTCCACAGACGTCATTCTGGGATCCTGGGGTCTTCCTTAAAACTAGTCCAACAATAGCATTGCTGCTTCTTACACTTTGGAAATAAAATACCCGAGAAAGGCGTATGTGTTTTACCTGATAAAGCGCTCCATTTATATGAACATTACAATACGACAGAGATAAACGCTTTCTAACAGTAATCTATTTAAAATGAGTTATAGCAAACTTCTTATTTGCTTCTTGCTTCTTACTTAAGGCAGCAGCGCTTCCTTTACAACCTCGTATCCTTGGAGACAAAATAACAAGGTCAGCAGTGTCCTGCAAAGTCCCTCAGACGGATCAGATCGGTCAGGGTTGGGTGTAACATTTTGCATTTAGTATTTAAATAAAAAATAAATGATACCTGACCCTTCTTATGACATGCAGATAATATTACTCAGTGGAGTTCTAATTCATTGCCCATCAAAATTGACATAGGTCCTATTTTGCTAAAAGAGACATTCAATTAATTGTTTAAAAGTTTAATCAACTTAACATTTCACATTTTCAATGCTTTACATTAAAAATAAAATCTGTAATGACTACAAGAGTAATAAAATATAACAGTTTTACTTGTTTACTTTCTCTTGCAGTCTCAGGGAACTTACTTGATGACCATTGCACATTCTAGTAATTACCACAAGACAGAACAAGATTAAGCTTTCAGAAAAACCCACACGATTTTAAGTTAAAGTGAATTAGTGATAACTCAAAGGCAACCCTTTTAGATCTTGATTAGATCTTATAATGTAATTGAACATTATGTTTTGGTACACCAGGAAACACTTCTCATGGTAACATATATTAAATTATCTGGATGAGAAAGACATTTAAGTTTGCATTTCATGACTGTTTGGATTTGTTAACTAATATAAAACTATAGAGTGCAAACAAGGTGACAATTTCTATAAGTTAAGATTCCACAGTGTCAATGATACCATAATACTGAAAATACTATAATACATATCTTCATAGCTGTTCTGTGGTAGATATGACGACAGTACTCTTTATGGTACAGTAGCTCATATGCTGGAAGTTCTGGGGACATCTTGACTGTCAGCAAGGTTAAGCTTTTGTCTAAAGCATTATAGTTAAGGATTTAAAAAAAATCAGAGGTATAAAAGTCTTGTTAGACAAATTTAAGAACAATTTTCATAGACCTTTCGTTAGGCCTAATGGTTAGAGAATTGGACTTGTAACCCTAAGGTCACAGGTTCGACTCCCACTGCCAGCTGGAAATGACAGTGCAGTGCTGCCCAGTGATCTGTGTGTGTTCACTCTTCACCAGAAAAGGTTAAATACAGAGGACACATTTTATGTATGGGTTACCATAACTGACAAATCTGTCACTTTCTTCAAAATTAAATATGCACGGAAAACGAAGAACAAAGTTATCTGATCAATTTCAAATGAACAGTATAATTTCACCCGACTGAAAGCCAACAACATAATCGTGAAACCATTGAAGGATACATTGAGGAGCTCAACTCTTCCAGCTGAATGAAAAAGTGAGATAAAGCAACCTGATTAGACTAAAAATAAGCATAAAAGCCCATTGCATGTTAACTGACACCGGTTCTTACATTTGTTAACAGTTTATCCATGTTAGTGTCATAAGCTGACTTCCTCTGATCTTCTGGCATCTCATCCACTTCTCCATACAGGTCAAAGTGCAAGCGAGCCAGTGTTTCCTGCATTTCTCGAACATGCTCCATCTGATCAATGGAACACTCATTACCTGGTTAAGAGAAAGGAGTTCTGTTTGCAATACTGAAACCTGGAACTGTACACCATGTAATAGTTTGAACAATTATGGGTGCTTACCAAAAGCTTGTAATTTTCCTGAATGGAAGTCATTAAGGAGGCTGAGCAGACCTTTCTCCATTTCCTGTACATCAGACACATCTGTAAGAAATGAGTGCTGGATGTGGGCAGATTGGTTACTATTACCGGACTGACTCTGAGGCCTGGGCTTGTCTCTCACTCCCCTAAAAACCCCACAACAAAATAAATCATATTGTGATTTATGATTCAAAACGAATACAGATAAATATTAACTTCTACATCATAATTCATTATTTTTACAGCGAAAATATCATGAGAGACAAAACTGACCTGCGACACTTGGCCCTCTGACTGGAGTGAGAGACTATACCGCTGACGCCGAATGATCTGCTGCTCGATGTTGTAGTTTTTCGGGCAGTGATGGGGGGAGGAGGCTGGTTCTGGTTGGAAGATGGCTTTGGACTTTTACGTTTCTTATTCTTTTCCTCCATCATGTCATCCAAATGATCTACAGAAGAAATCAGTAAATGTATGATCAAAGCAGCATGGGAAGTTTAAACTGACTCCCCTTTTAATTTTCTCTTTTATTTCCCATAAATGATAATAATACCCTGCGATCTAAACACACTCCAATTAAGGTAACGTTGCAAATCCTAACGATGATAAACGTTTTGTTCATTCACGAAACAACAAGCTGGGAAACAAGCTGAATATAAACTTTGTCGGATGATATCAGCCTGTGTTTTATGTGCATAAACTTCTAACTCTGTAACTGTCAGTTTAGTATAACAATCTGTATAGTATAATATTTGCAAAACACTCCGCGCAAGGTGCGGCAACAGCGTGATTCCTGAACAACAAACGAAACTAACGTAGTAATGCAAGACAACTGTATGAATGTCCCCATTAATTATTATTATTAATTATAATTTTACCGTACAGATGAAGACTCCGTTTTTTAGAAGGACGTATTATCCCAAATGAAAGCCATTTCAACGTGACTGAGATGCTTTAGAGTCACGGTACAGATACCCAGCAAGTTTACAAAAGGCACTTCCTTTATTTAGACGTCATCCTGATGACGTCGGTACGCAGCGCATCAACTAACGCATCTGTTGAATTTACGACGTTACTACTTTTGTTTTTAATTTACACATAGTAAATTATCTAAAGAAGTTGAAAATGAATTGTGACATAAACAAATTTTAATATAATAACTGGTAATAACTGAATAATAAATATTAATATATATATTTACGATGATGATTATGATGATGGTGATAATTATTATTACTATTATTACACGCAAGATACATAATAATACATTTTAAGAGTAAAATATAAAGGATAAAAAAATATACAAATTTTTGGCCACAACCGTTCTATCTTCAGTTTATGATTTAACGATATAACATTACCATTACCTCTAACATAACACGAACATGCATTTTATACGAAACGTGTCATTCCTAGGGTCTGTCCATCCAGCATCTAAAGTTAATAAATATCATTTATATTTGTGCCTCTCTAGCTTTCTGACGCGTACACACTACGTCACCTGTCATATGATTGCACATGCGCACTATTGCCAATACTTGTCTGAAGGAATTTCGGTACAGCAGGCACAGCAAACATTTATTAACATTTATTCCGATCGATCCTCAGTCTTATCCATCTACTGCCCTGGACTAAAATTCAGTAAGTGGCACTAGAAAAGTTGGGATCCAGGTTGCGTTCAACTTTTAAAAACAGGAGCATGGTAATGCGTGTCTACTTTCTAAAAGCGGAACTGAGTACGTAGCTCTGTAACATGCACTGAGATCAACTACAGCCTTTCACAAACATGCATACTTTACCATTACCTTAGGGACAAAGAAGATCGTAAATCATCATGAGTAAACCGTAAGTACGAAATATGACCATAGATGGTGGTGTTGGAGTCCTGGAAACTTGGGAAGATCTGAAGAACTTTTCCAACTTTCAAGATACTAACTTTCCTAATGCGGTCATTTTTTTTTAAACTAATAAGAGCAGCTTTTACTGTGTAGGAAACAGCTGTGTCGGATTTCATGAATGTCAATGTGCATTGGAAGATTTAGCAGATCTTAAATGTCGTATATGGTGGAGGTATGGTATAGTTTAATTGTGCATGACCGGTCTTGGCCTAGATGGTGCTGGTTAGTGTGTGTGAAAATACAATAAAGTGTATAAAGTTAGACGGGAGGTAATGGTCTGATCTCAGGGAACAGGTTTATGTTGAAGAACTGGAAATGTGTTGAAGGTGGTATTTTTCATGAGAGCCTCTTTAACAGAGGAGCTGTTTTGTTGAGCTCTTGTTAAACTGTTTTGAATTGAGATTTGTTTAACCTAGGGAAACATACAATTAACGCCCAGGGAAGTGAGTTGCTTCTGCCTTGTTGGTAGGTGATCCATGCAGAAACAGGAAAGAGGTGCCGAAAGGAAAGATGAGAAAGATCAGTATCCTGTATACAGACAGAACCAGTACCATTCTTTACTGTACCATAAAGCTGATCGTCTACAACGTGTGTCATGTGGTCAATGCATTGGTCTCGAAATCATCATGGAAACATCACTCTTCTCTTACTGTATATCTGTAACCCACAACCATCTTAACCATTGTTAACAGTGTTTTAGATGGCACAGACATAAACATTTTCACCTTAAATAATTGAAATTATTGTTTAATAAACAGCAGTTATATTCGATAAACATTTCACCTTCTTTTTAACAGCATTTTTAATTTAGACCTGATTTTGAAAGGAATCGTTCACCAAAAAGCAAAACTATTATTTTTGTTATTACTTTACCAGCAGAACAGATATATTTAATGTTGAGTATTCATATTTTACTTTGAAAGCCTTTGGGAGATTGTAATGTGGCACATGGACTACATTTCATAACTTTATTGTCCATTTTGGAACTCGCTGGCAGAATGTTTATTTCTGGGTGAACTATCCCTTGAAATTCCAGGTGGTAGATTTCCATGGGAATGTAGGGTGCATATTTGTTTGACTATGAATGACCTTTCAACTTTGACCTCACTTCTGACCCTCAGATCCCAGAACATAGAGCTTAAGGCCAGCGGAGGGGCAGCAACCTTGGACACCAGCAAAATGGCAGACATGACAGTAGAGGACATGATGTTTCGAGCCAACCAAGTTACAGATGAGGTATGCTTGTCATCTGTCACAAAAAGATCTAACAAAAACATAAAAATGGAAGTCGTTTTTTTATCAGATGTGACATGTTCAGGTTCCAGTATAACTGCTGACTCTTTGTTTATAACAGTTGTTAAAGGTCTTGCTGATGTAAAATGGTTAATATTTACAGATTTTTCTGTCTTCACATTCCTTTCTTGCTTCACCTATAACTTTGTTTCTCTCTCTCCTCCTTGCTGCCTCTGAAGGGAATCACATGAGACTGTGTGATGTAAATGTGATGTAAAAGACTAATAGCATGAATGGTTCTTTGTGTTCATTCACCACAGCATGGGTGACTGGGGGTAAACTATAGATCCATAACTTCCCCAACCTTTCCATTTACCCGTTATGTGTTAGTGTTTAATTAGAATGTTCCCAGATCAAAAATGGATTAATGATGGCCCGGAACTGGGGCTGTGTCATCTGTGTGAGAAATATTGAAAATTATGAGAAATATTAACATGTACTTTCTCTATTATATCACTCATTTCTGGAATCATAGCCATGCCTCTATGCCTCCTCATTGTGCTTCTATGTGCACCATGTGTTCCTTTGCATGGATTAATGACATTATTACAAATGTCTCCCAACCCAACATGTACGTTGAATAGAATAGATACTGCATTACAGTACTGTAATGATTGACTAACATTCAGTTTTGGTCATATTTTATGCAGTCACTTGAAAGCACCAGGCGGATGCTCCAGATGGCAGAAGAGGTAAGAATATCAGTAGAATCTGGATGCTTCCACAGAAGTGGTTTCCTGTTATTTTACATGTAAAACAATCAGTACTGCCCCCTATTTCCCTGTCACTTTGAAAAATTAACTTAAAGCATGTATTTTCAGAGCCGAGACACAGGAGTCAAAACTATGACCATGCTGGACGAGCAGGGAGGTGAGTGACTTCAGCCCTGATTTTTGCTTCAGTATATTGACAATCACAAGCCTATCCATGCAGTAAATCATATCTGTAAGGCTATAAGATGATGACCCGCCTGGTGAGATTGTCTTATTGACTTCTGTTTTGCTTAGAGCAACTCAGGCGTGTGGAACAAGGAATGGACCAGATCAATCAAGACATGAGGCAGGCCGAGAAGAACCTCACCGATCTATCCAAATGCTGCGGCTTGTGTGTGTGCCCATGTGACAGGTCAGTTATTAACTCACCTTCTGGCTCCTGGCTTGGTTTTATAACAGATTATTTGTCCATATCAACACTGTAATTGAATGGGAATCCTGCACACTCCTACTCTGTTTCAGAGTGACATCTATCGAGCATGATAGTCGGTATAAGCGGACATGGGGCACTAGAGATGACAGCTCCAACACAGAGGGGAAAGAGGGGGGTGTGGTAGCACACCAGCCAGCCGCCACCCGCAATGGTCAGGCTGTTTCTGGTGGCTCAGCGGGTGCCTCTGGTCCTTACATCAAGAGGTAAGGGTAAAAACACCGTTAAAGCAATCAGCTTAAGCTCTTTGTGCATTTTTTCACTGAGTAAATGGATGTTACATTTGAATGTGTAAGCAGTATGTGTAATCAGTATTACAAACCATACTTAAGATTATGGCCACCTATACTCAGAAAAGCTTTGATCCTTCTTGAAATGCAGTTAAACAAGTTTTTATAAAAAAAACTAAAAAAAAGGAAACTAAATCTATAAAAGGAAAAAGTGTACAGTACTTTTCAACCTTTTCAACCAGGAAAGTTGTTTTTTAACCTCTTCATGTTTATATCTGGTTACTGAGCCACAAACAGACTATGGCTTCTTGCTGCTGTTCAAATCACGAATTCGAATTTGTGTTGTTTTTTTAAGTTTTTGGTCTGGGACAATTCTTTGGCTTTCTGCAGATTTAAGGAACCCACATAGTCTTCTCTATATTTTCAAGTTATGTGCATCCTTATGCATGCTGTTCGATAATGCACTCCTTAATGTTAATGATGTGCAATGTTTGTTGAGACTAGGTCACAGTTTTGGTAGTTTCGGCCTCGGACAGCACACCCACAAACCCAAGACACTGATGTCTATCCTCAGTAAAACTATGGAACTCAGTAAAACTATGCAGCTGTTTTTATCTGTACATTTTGAGCTAACTTTAACAAGCTAATACAGTGAGCACTTCTGAGGAAGAAGGTGTTGCTACAATACCACAACTTCTATAGCATGTTTAAAATCTAAGCCTAAGGCATTTATTAGTATATTAAGGAAACAGGTGGTACTCAGCTGTATGTTCAGTCTTATTTAATGATTAAGGACTGATGGGAAATTCTTACAACAAAGCTGAACCTCCTACTAATTTGTCTTCATAGCACCGGACTGCTGTTTAAATATTAATATTTGAATATACCACCATTTCCACTATCTGTTATTGTGGTGCCATTTCAAATTTACCTTTTTTTAATGTCACATAACAAACTAACTACTAACAAACTAGCCATTTAATATGTTGGGGCAGTTGTGGCCTGCTGGTTAGTGAGTCAGGCTTGTAATTGTGATTTATACTTCTGGCTGTTTACTTAAATACAACTACATTTTTAATAAGTTTAAACTCCTTGGTGTAATATTTCTATTATTTTGTCCACAAATATATGGCATATTTGCTCCTGTATTTTTTGAAAAAAGGCATTGAAAGTTTCTTTCCCTTAAGAGTCACAAACGATGCACGAGAAGATGAAATGGAGGAGAATCTGGACCAGGTGGGCAGCATCATCGGGAATCTAAAGAATTTGGCCCTAGACATGGGCAATGAGATCGACAAACAGAACAAGACCATTGACCGCATCACTGATAAGGTAAAGTGTTACAGATGCAGGGCTAATGTACTCTATTTTGGTGAAGTTACGGCTCTAAAGATTAAGATTATGAAATTTAGTGTTTTATGAACTTTTTTAATCTAGAATTCCTATAATTCTGTTTCTTTTTCTCTGTCTGTTCTTATTACATTTTAAAAACATTTTATTCATTATTTTGCCCAGGCTGATATGAATAAAGCTCGCGTTGATGAAGCCAACCAGAGAGCCAACAAACTTCTATAAGGAATGGACTTCAGGAGCATAATTCTCATGGTCTTATTACACACACTTTCTGCTTCTCTGCAGAAAAGTAGTGAAGTTCTTACAATGCCATCTGTGCCTTTAACTACATATAGATGTTCTGTTGTAAATAGGTGGATACACACACGTATATATACACATAGTGTACAATCAATTCTTCACCCCAACACTATGACACAGATATGCTGTAAACAGTGAGCAGTTGTGTCTGCCGGCTGATGTCCTGTCAGTCTTGAATGGATGACTCTCATTTCTGAGAGATATTGGTGACAGTTTTAACTGTTCATCTTCCTGCATGGAAGTCAGTGTGGTTTATTGTTTCACTCATTTAAATGTGGGGCCTAAGACTTGTGAAAGAATCTTTACAGAATGTGCTTGTATGCTGCCCTTATAGCCTTTGGTCTATGTTTGGGCTAATTCTATGATGTCTGGTTTTAATGTAAGTTTCTGTTTAGCTGTTTCTGTGACTGATTATACTCATATTAAATTATCTTAAGACATTAATGGACCTTGTGAATATAGTTAGTCCTTCTCAGTGTTTTGGGGGAAATGTATAGTAGTGTCTGTTAATGGCATAATTTACCATGCTATACAGTAATAGGACATTTTAAAATAAATGTTTTAGTTCTAATAAAGCAAATACAATCCCCTCTTTTTGTCTTGTCATTTTATTTGATTGTTTGCAGTAAGGTGTGTAGACCTGGGCACACAAGTAGAGGGCGCTGCTTGATTACTTTTTAGGAAGAGGCTTGAAGCAATGCTTTCAGGTGTTTGTTCTCTATATGGTTTATATACATAGTCATTTTGTAATTATTTTAAATAAGAATATACGTAATGGCTGCATTTTAGTATTGTTACATGTTTTTAGAAAGTGTTGAAAATCAAAAACATTGTTAGGTTGTAAGTGTTTTTGGTGATGTCTAGTTCAATTTGTATTCATTTTAAAGCTTTTCTGCTTTGTTCGATTAACTGAAATCTGCTGGTCAGACAGATGCAGTAGCAGTGTTCCTTCATTCATTTCCAAAAATAGTAAAAGAGTAGACTTTATATATAATTTTGATCCACAGTAAGTTATTTAGAAGATGTGCCTGCCCAAGTTTAGAAATGCCTAGTCCTTGCGTCATGACTAGATAGATGGTTTACACAGTACTGAATCCTGTAGCTCCTCACCATTTACCAAACAAACATATAATAGGACCGCATTGTCACATGTAGTGAATTACTTTATAGTGGAGTTTCCAATGTTATCCATGTAGTCATCCTGTGTTAAGCAAATATATGTTCCTAAACTGCTGAATAGAATTCTTTTGGGTATGTGAAAACAGCTGTACTCTTCCAGGCTGAATGCAGAGCTACAGTGATTTGGGAAGTTTCATAGCAGCGTTCTTGTTGAACTGGCAGCAGCTGTGAGAAAGCCAAGTGGAAACAGAGACTTGGTCTTCTAGACTGAGTGAGTCAGCCCCCCGCCTCCTTCAAGATTCCATAGTGGTCATAATTTAAATGTAGAACCCCGTAACAGCGCCCCCTTTTAAACTTCCACCCAAATTCTCTTGCTTTGAAGACCCGCAGCAGCATAAGGCCTCAGATTTGCATATCTTTTACATATCATATTTAACACATTTAGTCACTGTCACGGGGCAATCACTAATTCATCACAATGATGTAAGTGTATTTCATTATAGGGGTTAGATGCACAAACGCCCACAAACTTGAATTGGATAGCATAGTGGGGTCAAGACAACGATGTAGTCATCTGCGAGATCACTCACTTGTGAAAGTCACACTTCATTAACAGGAAGCATCTGCAGCAAGCTCTCTCTCTCAAACACTTGCAAACACACCTAATGGTAAAGCTTTCTAATAAGGTTCTATATACATTAAGATTATTAGCACTGGGTATCCTGAATATACAAATAACTTTTACTGCCCTTATTGATTTTGGAATATGTACATATACTTTTGTTCTATGTTTATGTTCATAATACAATAATGTTAATTCAGTGTTTAGTTTTAAATGTGTGTGTAAAAACTTTCATTAACCAAGATGAATCAATGTTAAGTAAACTTAGTTCATGTTTACTACTGTGTTGACTTATGTTAAAGACCCTGTGAAAACACTTGATGAGTGCAGTTTTTTCTTTCTTGTGTTGATGTACAGGAAGTTTAACCTGTTCTTTAAATAACAACAATCATGATTTGCTATTTGTTATTGCTAGTCTGCTATATTAGGGACTTTATCATTTTACAGATTATTTAATTTGACAAAAATTAGTAGTTAAAGATGAATCATTAACAATTTTCTGTTCCTTTTTCTGGACGAGAGTGACTGTTTAATTTTGTAATAAACTTTAAATGAATGTATAACTGCAAAAAGTGTATTTTGTGTTTTTATTTTTAAACTTTTATAGAAAGGTTTTATTTTGCACATAGATTACCTCAGAGCTTGAAAGGCATGGACTAAGAGACAAAAGTCGAATTTTAAAACATAAACAACAAACAATACAATGGCACACAGAAAAAGTATGCATGACTGATCCTTTTTGTATTCATATTATTATGATGGTAACGTGTTGGTAACATGTCATGTTCTTTCTATTCAGAACTATTCTGGAGATCTTGAGACTCAACTGGCCTTTATAATGCAAACACAAAACACAACCTTTGAAAGTGGCACCCTCACAAATATGTCCCCCCCGAAATACTCTCAAACATGAAATGTAATGTAGACATTTGCAATCAGTGTCCCATAAAGACGTTTTTTCCAAATATTATGAATGCAGCAAACTGGAGCGTTCAGAGAGGGTGGGGTGGATGGCATGCAGTACATTCTTAAAAGTAAATCCAACCACATGTTGGACAGCAAATCTTATGGAACTTCTTTAGGGGTTTCTGAGCATCTGGAGTTGTTTAACTTCAAACACATTCAGTCTTGGGGAGGGATGTTCACTCCTCACAGCTCTGTTACTGGAGTAAACACATATGCAGGCGTTGTTTATGACATGATTGCTATGAGGTTTAATCTGCATGCTGAGAAGGCAAACCGTGTTTGTGTATGGTTGGGGGGTGGTGAGAGGTTGGCTGACCACCCTGGACAGCCCCTTCCTGACTACATTGCTGACAGGAAGTTTAGAAAGAAAACGAGTGAAAAAGGAGACGTGAATTTTTCTGTTTCTGCCTTTTTCATTGTCTGCATTTTTTACATTCTGTCTGCCCTCATCTGCAATAGGTAGAAGAAGAACCGGACGATTGCGAAAGCACACAAAAGAGAGAAATATTAAGAGCGAAAGAGTTGGCAGAAGATGGAACGCAACTTTTGCTGTTTTCAGAGTCATTCTGTGAGAGATTATTTGTGAAGCAAAGGGACTTAGCGAGGAATGTTGAGTGTGTGCAGATCTGAATGATGAAAACAGCTGTTGGTATCTTGAGGGTAAGTAGCTGCATACACATACACCCACTCAGTATATATACACACTATGTGTGAGGATTTACTGTTTTATACATCTCTGCTTGTATTTGCATTTGTTGACTAAGTTTGTTCTCTAACTGAGCAAAAATATAAATTAGTATAGTCTGGAAGTCATGGCCGCAAGTTTGGGAACACCTCGGTTACAAGGCGCTCTATAAAAGCGCTCTAGGCGTACACTCTTTCCTAAAAACTAACAATATTATTCAATCTGTGAAAACATAGTATAAACAAATTTGTTCACATTTTATTAAGTATGTGCCAGTCCAGGGATAAGGGGAGGGGGGTGGGGTTGTCTAAATTTAAAAGTTTAAGAATGGATCATTAAAAATCTTTCAATGAAACTTCATTGAGAAATCAATTATAAATCAATTAATGTTAACAGATCAATTTTTGATGTTAAAAATGCATTAGTAAATGTTGAAATTAGATTAACTAAGATTAATAAATGCGGTAAAAGTATTGCTTATTGTTATTTCATGTTAACCAAGGTAGTTACTAACCAATGCTAAGTGATGTTAAAAGAACCTTATAAAAGAACCCTATTGTGTATTGTTACCGCTTATGTACATTTTTATGATGTGCAGATCTAATAGTACATGCAAGTTATTTAAATCAAATATGTAAGTATATATGTTCTAATTTTTTCAGATACATTAAACACATAGACACACAGTACACAGATCAGACAGAAAATGGTCTCTATATGGTGTATGTGTTCTGTTAATAAAAAACAATGGTAATATAATATGCTGGTAGGCGTGTCATGTTCATATAACACGATAAAGATAATGACACGTGATATAACACATATAACGTGATAATAAGCTTGCAGTCTGCAATGGAGGGCTGTGACCTATATGAAATAAATTCCGCTACAAAAAATGTTATACGCTATCAAAGGTTAGTAAAACCATTAATGTGAGTAATAACATTTTAGCTGTAGAGAGCGACAACTCTGCATTAAACATTACTATTTTTATCTCCAGCTTCATCTGAAAAAGCTAAAACTATATACCTATATCTATATAGTGGTATACACCACTACAACACCCTATTTCACAATTCATTCATACTGGCACATTTATTGCAAACACGTTTGAGATGTTTCAGTTGTTATCTCAGTTCAGTTGTTCTTGGAAGTTGCAACATATTTAGTAACTTTTAACACATCTGACCACAGCTGTACTAGGTTGTCTTTTTTGTTACACTGAGATCTATGTTTTATTGTTCTTGTGTTAACAGGGTCTTTACTGCGATCTTCTTAAAATCTTCTTCAGATTCTCTGCTGTGTCTGCATTATGAACTATGTTCTCCCCTGCACCTTCCACAGCACCTCCGGTTCTCTCCAAACCGTCTTCCCCCACCATTTCCTCACCTCATCCAACATCCTTCTGTCCACAATCCTCTCCTCTTTCTTCTAATGCTCCTTCCGCTCTGACTTCTAATCCAAACTTTCCATTGGAAAGTAACTCAACCCCTGACTCTGTTCCCCTTCTGCTTCCAACTTCACCTCCACCTTCATGTTCACAAACTTCCCCACCTCCACTTCCACCATCCTCACCCCACATTAACTCCAAACCATCCCCTTTTCCAGTCCAGAAATCCATGTCTCCTCAGGTCTCTAAGCCACCCTTTCCTGCACAACTCTCTTCAGCACTTCCAAAGGTCTCCTTCACACCCCTAGCTAGACCACCTCCACCTCCTGTAGCTAGGCCTTCATCTCCACCCCATCCCAGACCTCCTCCACCAGCAGTCTCACCTGTCACTATGTCTCCAGTCAGCAAGATCAAGTCAGTCCCTCCTGGTATCAGTATCTTGGAGAAACTGATTAAAACATGTCCAGTGTGGCTTCAGCTTGGGACAAACCATGACAAAGTCATGAATATACTGAGCAAGGAGACACCCGGGGTGAGAGAAAATTGTATTATGTATGTATTAGTGTTATGTATTACTTATATGGATAAAAAATGTTCTGCATTATGTGATTCTCACATAGTTATGGGTATGAGTATGTGTGATGCAGAACATTCATAAAAATGAATGTGACTATATTGTGATTTAAGTATTTAATATTTCTAAAAAAAAAGGTTACCAGACTTTCAGGAAATGTGCTCTGGTCAACCTCTGACTGAAACTGGCAGTTCAGCTTTAACTATAACAATTACTTACACAATGAGCAGGAAGAAAATGAGCAGGATGAAAATCTAAAGTTAGTCACTGGTAAGTGATTTTGAGTTAGCATACATGAGGATGTCAATTTGAAGGTAAATTTGAGTTTTTTTCAACCAATATTTAACAAAATGGATGTGACACAAACCAACTAATACCACTAAACAATTCAATTCTTTCCAAGTGATGTAATTTCCTGGAGGAGGATGTCATTAAGGATCCGGCTTTTGTTAGTTTAAGGGATATTACAAATGACTAACAGGATAGAACGTAATATGGGATGTAGAAAAAACAAACTATAAATTAATTATCAATTTAAAAATATAGATTGTTCTAAGAAAATACTAGAAGCATTTTGATTAGAGAAAGGAAAAACAAAAAATATCTGGAATATGTCTTAATAATTGGCCATTTTTCAGCAACATCTGCTCTGCTTTTTCAGCAACAAGTGGCTCACACCTACAGTAATTGTGATGTTGTGATGAAATAATACTAGCCTATTAATAATACTATAATACTTCCCTCCATAAAAACTGAGTTTACTATTTTATCCACTATATTAAGGCATATATGAATACTTTACCTGACATGACCCCTCTAAAAGACATTTTTTAAATTCTAGTATGAATGTTATGCATGCACTTCTCATAACCTCATATTTGTTAAGAGACAAAATGGTAAATTTGTGCTTTAAAAAATGTATTTATCATGTTACAGGGCTGTAAAAATGATAAAGGGGATTAACTTAAAAATAGTGACAAATCACAACTTTTTCTTATATATTTTGGAAATTTGTTTTATGTACCATGACCCAGATAAACTGCTGACCTTAATTTGCTTGATCGCCTACAGATATTTTTAGTCTGGAGGCTTGTGAGTCAGAAGCTGATGGTGCTGTCAGTCCGTATTCCTGACCAGTTGGGGGAGCCCCAGGTCAAAGAACTGCCTGTGAAGGAAGAAAAGTCCTGTGAGTGGTTTTGCATTTGGAAATGAGTCTTGATTCAACTTAATTTAGTTTATGCACAGACTACCTTTGTGGCAAACACAGACCCACACACAAGCGCATTTGCATACAGACCTAAACACATCCACACAGACAGGCCCACGCACAGGCACATTTGCATACATACCTGCAGCACAGTCGCAAAGACGTTTGAATAGTGAGAATGCAGAGATGTTATCAGGAGGTAAAGGGTCTCGTGGTGGGGGTTGTTGGGGTTGTGGGCTGCAGGTTTCCTGTCCCAAGCACCTGACTGCAGTTGTTGCTACAGGATTTCCTACACTGGCCACTTAAAGGTTCATTGCTGTGCATGTGTCTGCATAAATGTGTGGTCAATTTTTTTTAGCAGGTTTACCTCTGCCATAATAAAAATTCTGTCCT
The DNA here is from genome assembly GCA_036877525.1 of Chromobotia macracanthus. Taxonomy (NCBI): domain Eukaryota; kingdom Metazoa; phylum Chordata; class Actinopteri; order Cypriniformes; family Botiidae; genus Chromobotia; species Chromobotia macracanthus. Next base: position 4,398,100 of record JAZGTH010000090.1, on the reverse strand, counting down.
GTTTGTTCATTTAGAAAGCGATCTCTCATGTTGTGTCTGAAAAATTGTCTTGTTTCTGTCTTTTTTGGCCAAAATAGAAATCACTTCATGTTTTAGCAATTGTTAAATCACACAAGCATATTTCGTAAACCAGTGTCACCAATAAATTGAAACATTATAATGTCTCATAATGTTGAGGACCAGATATGTTGCTAGCATTAACGCTTTTGTTTCTTTTAAATGCTGCAGTGCTGTACCTTGAGGGGTCGGTTCTGGTCTTTGAGAACATTTTTAAACTTATTGCTTTCTACTGTGTTAGCCGGTAAGCCTGAAACCACATCTCCTTTATAGATAAATATCTGATTTAGCTACTCCCAAAATACACAAACCTTTCATGTTTCATATCCATTTAGGGACATTCTGCCTTTTCCGCTGAAATTACCTCAGGTCATCCTCCAGGTAACTAAATATGAGGACATGGAGGTGATTTCTTCACTTGGTTCAGGTAAGGGAGAATCATAGACCAATTTAGTTCATTTCAGTCTAATTAAGTTCAGCCAAAGATCCAGTGACGTTTATAGGAAGTGCTATAAAAGCTAATGGACACTTTTTACTTAATGCTGTCACATAAGCTGGGTGCTTCTGTTGCACAGTTAAAAATATTTTGTGGTTCTTGCCATCACACACTACAGCTACAATTTTATGTTCTGAAGATGTTCCCAGGTTGTTTAATGATTCAGTAGTGGTAATTTAGGTCATGAGAAAGAAATGTGGATGTAAAAGTATGCCTGCATAATTTGGCAATATGCAAAGTTAGCTTGTAAATGTTAGATAATGCTAACATGAAGGTTTTTGCCAAACAGAGTTCTGGAGTTCAGCTCTAAATAGTCATGAGGAAGTGGAAAACATTGGTGGAAGTTGTGGCACTGTGGATAGACAGGGGCAAAGTAGTTCCTGTGAAATCCAGCTTTCCATTGGCAGTGACCGGCTTTGGTATGTCAACCCAATTTTCATTGAGGAATGCAGCAAGAGCAGGCCACCCACCTCACCTACTCCAATGAGAACCCAGAGCCTCAACACACCAATCCAGGCTCCGCCCAAATACAAAAGGCCCCCACCTCTGCGTCCTCGCCCTCCTAGTGCACCTGAGTGTTCGCTACAACATGCATTAGCCAAGCCCACAAAAGGCAAGTTCAAATCAGTTTTCAGTTCTCCTCCCCCTTCAGGCCAGAAAGGGGAAGGAAGTGACTGTAAGCATACAGAAAGAGAACAAGAGCAAAAGAGAACTCCTGCCTCAGGCATTGAGTGTGACAACGTCAAGCCAGCTGTGTTACAGCCAGCTCAGGGCAAAGACAGCAAGAAGCCTGTTTCACATAGAGTACCTCCAGTACCAACCCGGCGCAAGCTATCTGATAAACAACCTTCAGAGGACATGATGCAGCAGGAGGTCACCATCAGCACCTCCCCTGAGGCAGAGACAGAAGACAAAGTTCCACAAGTTCCTGTAGCATCTCTCATTTGCCTAGATGACAGTATTGAAGAGAAAGAGAAGCCTGATGATTCAGAGACTCAGGAAGCATCCATGGAAGAGCCTCAAGTAAGTAATGGAGCTCCTCCATTGGTGCCTTGGGCAGTAGAGCCAAGGAGGTCAGATGTCCCAGTGGCACCTCCGAGGAGGAATCGACAATCTCAAAATCTTGCCCCTGGACATCTGCTTCAGCTGACCACCCAGAAGCCCACTTCAATTTTACCTTTGAACAACAGCATTCACCACTGCATCAACACTGGTCATCCCAAAGTCTCTGATGTTTCTTTGTACTCTCCTGAAGGTGGAGTTCCACATCCAGAGCATGATTGCTACTCAACCAGCAGCACAGAGGAGGAGATAGATACCAATGTGATAACAGGTGTAAAGGTAAAGAGGACCCCAACAATCATGCTAGACCACGCCAAGAAACGACTATCAATTGTGTCCAAGGCAAACCTTTCCAACATCCTCACAGGCTTTATGAATGCAGATCGTAAGCTTCAGAAACGCATTGTGGAGCTGGCCCGGGATGGAAACACATACTTTGGGAACCTTGTTAGAGATTATAAAGCATTTACATTGGACACCATGCAGAAACACACTTCTAGCACAGAGATGCTCCAAGAGATCAGACAGATGATAACACAACTAAAGAGCTACTTGATCCAGAGTACAGAGTTGCAGAATCTACAAGAGGCAGCCACATATTCTGAAGAGAAACTGGGTAATTGACAAATTATAGTAATCTGTGATGACAAATCTAGATGACGCCCGGTCAGTGGCTTTTTAAAGATTGTTGGCGTTATTTCTTAGCAAGACCAAAGAATGAAAGAAATCTAAAATTCAAAGAATTTTAGAATTTCTAGAATTCAAAAAGAATTCTATCCAAGCACAAACTTTATATGCTAATCTGTAGAAAGTGAACTGTTTTCTGTATTGTTCTGCTCAGTTCATAAAAACTAATGTGGTCGAAGTAAACCTGTAACAAGGCCACCATAGACCACACAGTGTTAAAAATAACCTTTTATTTCAAACACAGTTAAAACTGAGAACAGGGATCATTTTGTATTCTTACAGTAGCATAAAACATTAGTTTTTTAACTTCTTCAGTGATACTGGGTTCATAATGAAAGAATGCTGGAGTTCTGACTTGCAGCCCCAGGAAAATTTAAGCTCTCATATATACCAAGATTCAGGAATGTAGATATGTTTTCTGCTTCTCCTTTACTGTACCACCAGATGATTAAAAATTGGTTAAATATCATGAAAACTCTCATGGTGATATAGTCATAATATTTAAATCAATCTTAATCAAGCAATCTCATAAATTATTTTGATTTAAATATATACAATATACAAAATAATATATAAATGCAAAGAAAAAATGTATGATATTATATTCCTCTCTTATATTTATTTATATATACTTGTACAGGCCAATATTGATGTCACATACTGATATGTGTTTTCCTTATCTTATATCTTATATGTGTCCATATCTTATATGTGTTTTCCTCCTCATTATAGAGATCATAATTGAAGCAGCACTTTGCAAAAGTGTCCTGAAACCTTTGCGGGAGGCTGTATACAATGGTCTGAGGGACATCCACTCCTGTGCAGGAAATCTGAAGAAACTCACAGAGAACCAGAAAGTGGTTTCGGGGACCACAACCACAGACCTGGGGGTCACAACCAGCATTCCTGAAACAGCCGTCATGGATAAGATTCAAGCAAAGCTGGGTAATCTACACAAAGAATATTCTCCCCAGAAGAAGATTGACATGCTCCTCAAGACCTGCAAGATCATCTATGAGTCAATGTCTGTGGGCTGTCCAGGTGGGTTGATTGAATTTTATAATAGCAACAGTTAGAGAAGTGAACCTCACAACCTCACCCCCTCACTGTCCTCAACAATATTTAAAGGCCCCTCCCCCTCAAAATTTCCACCTAATAAATGTTCTAGCTTGTAGAGAACTGAATGAGGAAAATCATAATGTTTAATGTGTCGGCTGTAATAATGGATGTTCTGCTCTTATGTTCAATGAGCCAGTCACTTTTAGATGGAAATGTTGTCTGGACCAGTCTGAAAACTACAGTTTATTATTATTATACTGTTTACACATTACAAATTACATACTTTAAGGAACTGTGTCAGCAGTACCTTCTATCCTTTTCATATCAAAAAGGGGTTTTTACTATAGTTTATTTTCGAAAAATATACAGCACTGTGCAAAAATGTTAAGCACCATTACATTTCAGTAATGATGTTTAAGCAACAGTGTAATGAAATAAAATAATAAACACAAAAAAGTGTAATGAAAAAAAATAACACAGGCTTCCTGTAGAATCCTATAGTTGAAGTGCTAAAGTGGCAAGTATTTAGTGTGAGCTCCCCTTTACACTTATAACTCTCTTAAACCTACATGGAATAGAACACTAATTTCTAATTCTAATCTAACAACTTCAGAACAGTCTCCCCAAAACAAGATGCACTCAGTGCCAACAGAGCTCACACTAAATACTGACTTCTGCCTGAAGAAGCCAGTTTGTTCTGATTTTATTTTTTTACATTATGTACATGTATCTTAATAAAGAAGAGATCATAAAATAAATATGAATGGTCATTAAACCTTTTTTTAGAGTACTGTATATTAACCAAAAACATAATTGGCAGGAAGCTAAAACTTTTTAGCTTATAAACAACATTTAGAACAGATTCATTATTTATTGTATCTCCTCATTACTCATCAGTTCTAGAGATTATAGGCTACAGAGCACAACTTTTGAACAGAGGGAAGGAACATACATGAGCATTGCATCTCTACAGAGCTCAGGCTCCACCTTTTCCTCCTCACCCCAGAAATAATCCAGATTATATTAATGCTGTTATTAGTGTCTCCAAATAAGGAAGAGCTACAGCTGCAAAAAACAGTGTTTGCGGAGGGCTGCGTACAGGAATGGACACACATTATACTTACAACAGTATCTGTCAAAGCTCATGTGGCACAACTGAAACCAAGGCTTGCTAAAACACTGACCTATTCTTAAGACCCCCTTCGTTATCAGGTGAAGTGGCAGCGGTACAGGTCGTGAGGGCCTTTGTTTTCTGTAACATGAATTTCACACAAAAAATGTTAATCTACATCCCAGCTTGCAAACAGATGTTTTGAGATACTCTTGTAAAAACTGGTGTGGGCTATTCCAGAACTCAGAGAAAACAGCAACTCATTTAAATGTCCCACATTACGATGAGAATTTACGATGACTGCATTTTTTTAAAACAGACTTCTCATTTGGGCTATACTGTACATTCAGTCTTCGGTCAATACCCTTTCCAGATGCGAGGTAGAGTTATCTAGGCTTAAGATGGGCTTTGTTTAGAGAATAGCAATTTTTCTTCTGCAACCTCCCATCCACATTCTTCCCCGCAGTGCTTTCTTTAATAGGTATTCCTGAGCATTGAGATTAACCCAGACAGGTGGTGCTTGTGGAAGCTGACACTATTATCCATGCATTCTTTATATAATTATCCACAACAAAGAACAGTCACATATGTATTCCATTTCCTCTATTTGTACAATTACCTAACCAAATATTTTCAAAGGCTGAGGTCTTAACCCTGTTTAGTAACTCTTTCTAGCCCTTACTCTAAAATCCACAACAATAACTGTAGCACAGGATGAAGTTCATTTTACAAACTTAATAACAGCCAGAAGTGCTGATTTAAAGGGGCAACAGAAAAAACAGCTGTAGATTGGTTCAATTAGGTAAACAATGACATTGTAATTGTTTATTTAGGTCTATTAATTAGACGTAAAGCGTTCCTGTAGCTCACCTGGAGCTCCTGAAGCTTACATGATGCTAGCAACACAAGGTCATGGGTTGATTTCCACACAAGCTGATAAAATATATACCTTAAATTTGCTTTTAGTTGTTTGGATCTGTGAAATGCTAAATATAGGAGCCTAAATTATTTTATAGACTGAATGTAATTTCGTCTTTTAGATTCAAAGCTGCAAGTAAAAGCTGTCTGAGCAATGGTGATTATTTTTAAATATTAATATATAAGTGTACACAATGCATAACATAATTTACATGATCAAACATCTGCTGATGTATTTAATCAGATTAATGATGTATTAAAACAGATTCATTGTTGAGTGTCTAAATTGAAACATTAAATCTGTCTTAAAAAGTCTTAAAAGGATTTCAAAACATGGCCGCAATGCACATATAGTGTATAATCTTATGTAATAATATACAGTAAAGCTCTCAGCATATTCTCATCTTTATTATACTGGCACTCTCCTGCCTGTGTATAAGGCTGCATTTCTGTCAACACATATTTCATGTTGTACATTCACATAAACACAGGGAGCACAAATAACTAAACAGGAACCTATGCAGTATAGGGAGCATGAGAGTGAAAAAATGTGCTTTGCCTCAAAATCATATTAAATGAATTTTGTTGATAAAAATATGGCTGCTGCAGACTTTTGACTATTTCGTGTATTTGACTATATATTTTGACTGACCCCCTAACAGGAAAGGCACATGGGGCTGATGACTTCCTACCTGTGCTGTTGTATGTGTTGGCTCACAGTAACATCAGCGCTCTGCTTCTGGATGTAGAGTATATGATGGAGCTGATGGATCCTGCACTGCAGCTCGGAGAAGGTGAGAACACACAAACACCCAACACATCTAAATGTATTCTAACCTTTCAAAAAACACACTGGCCGCTTTATAATATAGAGGTGACTGTGGCAAGTTCTCACATGTGCTTTATCTTATTAATTACAGTATAAGATTTAAGGCCAATTAGACAAATGTGTTTTCAAAAGCTATTGTTGTGTACATTCGTTAGAAGCACCTAGTTTTTCCTGCATTGTTAAGAAAATGTACATGAGAAAGGCTTTTCTGCCAAAGTGTTGGTCAAAAAATATGCTGATTTATTAGTTATGCAGCTATATTCTTTCTTTATAAACTATTGCTATAATATACACATTTAATTTCAAGGTGTATTTTACCCAAGTATCCCTATAAAGGTATTGCTATATAACATCACATATGTGCTGTGACAACAAAATATACTTTTAGGTTCATATTATCTAACCACCACCTATGGAGCTCTGGAGCACATCAAAAACTTTGACAAACAGGCCGTGACCAGACAGCTGAGTTTGGAGATACAGGACTCTATTCATCGCTGGGAGCGCAGACGTACCCTCAACAAAGCCAGAGCGTCACGCTCTTCTGTGCAGGTAACACAGTATGACCAGCATCAAAAGAAAACCTTTGGTCTTTAAATTTCTGCAAGATATAAAACATTCTTAAATGTGTGTTTTACACTATTGGCAATGATTGTAGTAACGAGATTTTTAAATTTTCTGAAAAATGTGAAAGGTACTTGCCCCTGCTAACTTGGCATCACAATGCTAAAGCATCCCTAGATGCTTGGCATCCCTGATCCCTAGATGTCTTGAGCCTCCATGATTTATGACAAGCCAATGATTTGAGGAATCACTCATGTCTGTAGCTCAAATCCACACTAAATTTTAATCATATTAAACAAACCTCAAACTCTAGGCTACCATAGCATGCCCCACCAATTATATTATCCTAGATACTATGTGTACAATGGTTAATTAGTTTTAAGGAAAGCCATCAATTAATTCAGTTGTTTCTGTGTTCTTCAACCTTTCTGTCAGGACTTCATAAACGTGTCCTTCATGGAGGCTGGATCCAACACCAAGACCTTAGGACTGCGTTCCAACACTACCACCAAGGACCTGTGCAGTCAGTGTGCAGAGAAATTTGAGGTGTTGGACCCAGAGTCCTATTGCCTGAGTGTGTTGGTGGAAGGCCATTACAAGCCACTGGCTCCTGAGGAGTTTCCTCTCACCATCAAATCTAGCCTGCACTACAGTGAGCCACGCAAGGAGTATTACTTTGTGTACCGCCACGGTCACTGGCCGGAACAAGACGCCGTTGAACAGACGGCCTCTACGCCTACACCCGAAGAGATATGAACCGTGTATGTATACAGCAGTGCTTGAATAAACAACTTATACAGCTTATATATGTGTGTATATAAAATTATATATATAATTCCAGGGCAGATTTCTTGATACATACACATTCTGTAGAGAGCTGCATCTTTACAGACCTTGAACAAGTTTGCACCGGCTTTGCTTTGAGTTTACATTCACAGTAATTTGCAAACAGAGACACGCTCTCTCTGTTATACACTGATGAAGTTCAAGGTTGGTTGTTGCTGCTTTTTTATATCTGACAACTTACATAATAGTTTAAGCACAAGCTCTGTTTATCTGTCAAATATTTACAGAATGAATATATACAGTTTATATCACATCAGATGTCTCTGTTTCCATTAACACAACACACGGCAAAACCAAAAAGTGATGTTTGTTATTAGTTTTACATTTTATACTGGTAATAAATATATTTTGCATTGTTTGTGGGTTGTGTTTACTGTTTAGGTATGTGATAATGGAAAAGGCAACTTTATAAAGCTGTGATGTAAAAGTTCCTCACCAAATTCCCCTGAAGTAGTAGTAGAAGTAGTTTGTTCCCTTAAATAGAATCTGCATTTAATGTGAGCTGATGGAAACTAATGAGAACTAATAAATAGCGCTTAACCATAAAAGCAAAGCAACAATGGTATGATGAAAGATACCATTGTTTAGTAGTTACACACTATTATTAATAATAAAATATTCTTCAGCCAGGTCATAGTTTATTAACCTATATTCTGTGTTACATGTACAATTGTTTATTTTACAGTTTATTTTACATGTAGCATGTGACCTCACAGGGTCAACATGAGATCACATTATTATAGATAAATACTCTTATTATATCCGCATCCTTTATATATACTGTGTAAATATATATCATCAATCTTTCTCAGGAACTGTATGCTGTTTACAACATTTTACAAATGTGCACAAATTAAAGATCTAAAGAAACTCTATTATGGACATTTAAATGCGATCTCAGATGAGACATTTAACAATGGACCTGCTACATCTTGTTTGATCTTTGAACAACAATAATAATAGAGGGTGTTTTACCTGCCAGATTTAAAAGAACCAAAGCATTGAGACTGACACTATTAATGTATTTATTAAACACTGGAATTCTGGGTACCAAATCATCTCTGTTAGATTGCTGGAGGCAGATGAGCACAGCTCTTTTTATTGCATATGAATGACACAGGAATACAGCAGGTCACAAAGGAGCCATTGATACTGTCTGCAATGTACATGAAATGTCTTCAGACATGAGTGATGCAAATGTATATCAGTTATTCACTTCATGGTTTAAAGGATGTGTTCGGGAACAGATGGATTCATTAATGCTTTGCTTAAACCTTCATTTTTTCTTTGATTAGTTCACTATAAAGAAATGAGCTTCAGTTTACTGTTAGCCAGCTTTTTATTAACCCATTATGATGGTGGTGTGTTACATCCAACTATAACTATATGTAAGATTCTATATAACTGTATATTTTTTACGACATAAATTCAACATGTCTTACAAAGGTGCTGAGGCACCAAGTGGCCTGCATCTACAATCTGCAATATTTTCTTTGCCAGGAGAGTTTATTGCAGTGCTATTTTTGAGGTTCATCAAAACTGTTGTGTTTTAAAATAGCATTGTATTTGTTAGCCTACAAATTATATATATATATATATTTTTTTATTATTATTACATTTTAGCCTTAAAAACATGGTGTCTGTTACAGTGTGCATAAATCTATCAAAATACATCATCTTTTTTACATCAAATTTTTTCTTAAATAGTGAAGGTTAAATTCTTGTGTAAAAGCCAAAAGAACTCATCATGATTTAATCATTCATAAACAGTGTGCTGGGCTGTGCAGAAATGCTTATGACTCACAGTTCCGGCTGAAGGTGGATGTTACTTGCAGATCTATGGAAGACAAAAACATGATCTTCAGATCTTCTCTTCAGCCTCCAGCCACTAAATCTGCTGACCTCATCTGCCTCACACTTATATTCTGTCCTTCTCGCTCCACTTATGTCTGACCCGACCGGCCTACATTGCTGTTTCTAATGACTGTCAGCACCATCTTGTCTGAACAATTCATTCACCACCACTGCTCATTATTTTAAATGAGACCTCACTGAAGTCAGGTTAGGTAACAAGACTTCCTGTGTCAAATGGAAAACGGATGGATGTTATGTAAAATGAGTGTTCCTTTATTATCTGATTAATTAGCTGTTTTGTTGCGACTGTTTTTTAATATTAAAGGTTTCTTTTTTAGTATTAATAATAAACAAGTTTCTCAGATACTTCTCAGATATTGCTCAGATATCTGTCCTTCACTGGTTGTACAAACAGGGAGCCCTGCTCTATGTTTATACTATCGGTTGAGACAGTAATTTTTTGAAAGCACAAGATGGACAGTTCACACAAAAATGAAAATTCTATCATCATGTACTCACCTTCATGTCATTTCACACCTGTTTTGCTTCTAAAGGAACATGAAAGAATATATTTTAAACTACATTGGTAACCAAACAACAGTGGCACCCATTGACTTCTATTGTATGGACACAAAATCACAAAGAAATTTCTTAAAATATCTTATTTTTGTGTTCCACAGAAGATAAAGTCATATTTTTCTAATTTTGTGTATTGAAACGAAAGCCTAGCTATAGTTGTGTACAATGCAACAAATTGTCTTGTGGGAGATTCTGTGTGTTTGACAGGAACCTGCAAGAACCTTTTAAATTTAATGAGAGTGACGTCTCACTTGGCCTAGAATCCGAACGTGTGCGTAGGCTGCAAAGAATGGGAAAGATCTCACTTCAGATTTGGTTCAGGGTCTTCATTATTTACCCTTAGCTTGTATCTCATGATCTCATTGTATCTCATTAGGTTATGCCTAGGTAAAGGTAGGTCACACACTTGACTCAACACGTGGCTAAAGAACATTCGTCATATATTCGTCATATCTGTCACACTCAAGACAGATTTTCTGACACCACACATGCTGGACATCTGAAACTGGACATTTTGAACATTCCCAAAACTTTCAAAATAACATTTTTTAAACTTTGGTATCTAATAGAAGGTAGCTACTTAGCTGGGTAGTCTGTGTTTCTTAATATAGTGAGATTTATGTAAAAGAAGAGGATAAATATTAAATGTTCCTTCTATGTATAATACAATAGGAGTAACATACTGTAGACATCCTTCCTTCCCCCAACCTCACCTTCAACCTCTGAAAAGGTTTTTTGTTTTTACATATAGTCATACAGTATATATTATTATAATTGCATTTTAATTTCATGCACTTCTCTATGTTCCTTATTGTAAACAGTAACTTGCCTCCAATTGGTCAAGAAGATTCCAAAAGTGAGCAGTGGGAGGTACTCTACCCTTCCATCTCGCTTCGTGATTGGAGCATTCAGATGCTGACTGCCCCAGATTTTGGTGCAGAGAAAGCTGGTACAGAACAGCTGGTTAGGGATGATTGGCTTCCACTAAGCCAGTCACAGATGAAGGAAGAGCTGGTTAAGAGCTGACTGGGTGACTGGGCTTCACGACTGGGTCACCAGCAGAAGAGAAACATTGTGGTGGAAGATGACGCTGCATTCAGAAAGAAGAGTAAGCTTTTGACAGTAATGGAAAGACAGAAATGGCTGAATTCCCATATGCAGAAGCTGTTAGTAGTTAATTCCAAATAATTGTAATCATTTATGTGATTGTTCACATGTACAAATGATTAAAAATATTGTATTTTATGTGGGAGCAAAAAGGAAGCTTTTGATCATCACTACATGGGACAATGTATAAGTTAAAAACATATATCATATTCCACACATTAAAAATACATGTAGTTAAAAGCTTTGTTGTTGTTTTTTTATTTTCTGTTACCTCTTTTATTTGATGATGGACAGAATAGGCAAAATGCATGATTTGGAGTGGATTATTGATTATGATTCAAATAAACACATGAAAGTAATATCCATAAATGTTTTTATTGAGCAATTTTTAATTATTTTAATAAGATCCACAGAATGGAGATGCTAGATTTTGTTTACTCATATTAGCTTCAGATATAAAAGAAGGCACATAAAGTGTATTTCTTATCAGCTCATTAAACGCTTCTAAGTAGGTCTGTGTCAGTGTGAATTACCTGGAAGGTCTTTGACAAGCCAAGTTATTTCATACTTTAGTAATAAATCTAAGCAATTTGTTCACATCACAGAATATCTAATGATGTGTAGCTGCTGTTAGAAGAGCAATATGCCAGTTAGATATAGAATTTTATTTCAGATTTTATTTTATATCCAAGTGCTACTTTACAGGGTACTGAAACCTAGACAGAGCCTAAGAAAAAGAGCAAAACTAAAAGGATAACATTTTGTGTATATTAAATTGTAATATATTTGATTTATTATCTGCGATGACAAGATTGTGAGTAGTATTAAATGTTATTTCAATAATTAAACAATAATTAAAAAAATTTCACACAAGCAAGAATACTGCTGTTTTGAATATTATGTTTATCAGTCAAATTCAAAGAGCAAAACTAACTGTTGTACGATGTGGAATTCAACATATGCTAAGCTATATGGTAACAGGTTGACTACATGTTTGATGGTAAATTGCATCTGCAAAGCAACAGATTATCTCATACTTTCCAGAGGTCCCCTGAAGTGAACTAAGTCTGTAAATTGAGCCATGTCAGAAAAGACAGTACCTCCCATGATGATATTAGTAATTTATTTCCAAGCCAAATTACAATGTGCTTGAAATGGAATTTTTAATGTTCTGACAGCAGAAAATTAAATAGGGCCACAGTTAAATACACCCCCATGACCTCAATAGCCTGAAGCTAGCAGGTGATTAATCAACTGATTGGAGAGGTTTAAAGTATGAGCAAATCTCTGCCGGCCCAGCTTGTGACAGCTGAAAAGCTGCTTTAGGTCATTTGCTGAAATATTTAAATGTTTATTTAAATGTCATTGTTTCACAAAGGTCAAGTTGATGTCCCAAGTTAAAAACTCCTGAATGAAAATTGCAAGAAAGGCTATATATGCAGTGCTTGAAGAGTAATTTATGGACTGTTTTTTGGAGGTTATAAATTTCAGCAGGAAGTGATTGACTCACCCTGTTCCACATTTGTCTTCAGGTGTCAAAAGTGTCTGGGTGCTACTTCAAAAGTTTGGAGGAACAATTTATGGTTCTTATGAAATGTACAGACAGTGGCATCTCTGTTGGAGCTGAGAATTGTGGGACAGAAAAGGAATCTTCCTGCAGCTCAACTCTCCTGCAGAGGAAGCCAATAGAAACTCTAAAACGGTGAGATGGATGAGAAGGCAGAGGATCACAGGAACTGTAATTTATCACTCTCTACAGCTGCCCTACATGGCAGCCAAAGCCAATCAGCAGTAGCCAAATTGCTTTCTGCAGCTTATTCTCACCAATCAAAACTACGTCTTGAACTTCATGTTGAATCAGTCGGTCCTGCTGTTTTTTCACTAGTTCTAGCACAAGTTTTGTCTGGCTATGAGAGTGCATTGCTCAAATGTAAGTACAATGTGTCTATGCTTTAGGTAGCCTTGAAGACCTTAGGAAATATTAAAGTTTTATGAGCTAGATCTGCATTTGCTGTTTTTTGAAATGTATCCTTTTGAGGTGAAGTGTAATCATGTTAAATGAAAGCAATTTGTAAGCTGATTTTTTCAAAAAGGGTATAGTGGCTGTAAGATGCTATCAAATCATTTATTGTTACCCAATGCACCAACACTGACTCCAACATTGAATGAGTTTGGGCTGTGCCTATCTGGTTTTAAATCAGATGGGCACTCAAAACACGTTTAAGCAGTCACATCACAGTTTATCAAGACAATGCAGATTTTATTACATTTTGCAACATTTAAAATGTCACAGCTAAAAGAAAACCAATAATAATAATAATAATAATAATAATAATAATAGTAATAATAATACAATTAATATAAAGCATAAATGGACTGTATATTAATTCATGTTTATTTAGTGACATCTAAAATCTTTATTGATCCTTAAATTCTCAAACTCTCTCTTTCTAGAGCTTTTCACACACACAAACAAACCTCAAAGACTGAACATTTTAGTGAACTAAACTGTTTCTAATTCCCAGCTAATTCCTCAGAAAAAAGAGTTCTGTTTTCCAGTAAAACATGCTCAAATCATCAGTTTCATTCTTAAATCAAGCAATCCATCTTCAAAACATTCAAAATTCACTTTTCCCCCACACCTGTTCACAGGCTGTGATTGGACAGTGGACTGAACTACTCAACATACATGTTTCCTATCACTTCTTTGTCTTCATTTAATTTGCACTGACTTTGGTAGAAAATGTTCAGAATTCTGTAAAGTATATTTATACATGGTCAAATATATTAAATTGAAACAAGTATACTTATTGGTAACTGAAAGCACAACAAAATTAGCCAGAGGGTGGGGAAAGTTTTGAACTTTGTATATGACGGGTTCTGATGCTGCTAAGGTTTCTGCACAAGTTTATCAGGCACAGATCCAACTGTATATCATACAAATATCTTTAAAAACCCTCTCCATATAGAACATGGTGCTTGAAATGAAACAGCTGCTTTAAATTACAAAATCCAAAATCCAGTTAAAATCAAGATAATTGAACTCTGGTGTGCTGCCATTTGTTCATCTGAGCAAAAATGACATTTAAACACTTGGTTTACAGGAGTATGACTTTCAAAAATATTCTTCAAAATAGGACTTTTTGTTTTTTGTCCCTTAACCTAGTACAACTCAGTCTTTTGTGTTTTATTATGCTGCATTGCTTTTTCTGAGCTCTGGTCACGTGTTAATGACCTCGCGGGCCGGTGAGGGTTCCTCAGGGAGGGTGGTTGTGGCATTTGGCAGAGATTGATTGTGCGGCACAGAGTTCTGCTGTATCTCCATGGCAATGCTTACAGGATCTTGTGGGGGAAACTCTTTAACCTGTCTCCTGTACTCCAGGAAGGTGCAGGCCTTAGTGGCGATGGCGACAACATTCTTGCCGATAAAAATGGTTGAAACTCGGCTGTCCTGGAACAACACCATGTTAACGCCTCGGATGAGGATGGTGACGATGTTGATGGTCACCAGGCTGAGAATAGGGTAGAGCATCATCTTCTGAGGTGACACATGCTCCCCCTGCACGCTAATCTCACTTAGAGAAACGCATGGTAGGATCAACAACAAGATGTAACAATAGAAGAACATCAGACCTTCTGCCCAGATGGGCAGACCTGTCCGCTGGGGCTCCCACAGGTTGGCCTGGATGTCGAGTACATCCAGCAGGTCAAGTGCCACCCAGAACAGTCGACCCCGCATGTCCTCTTTCTTCCGAAAGGTCCTCACATACTCCATGCTGTCTAGTGCGACCAGAACGAGATACAGCCCTGGTACGCAAACCGATAGCAACAAAGTCAAAGCTTTCCGAGCTACCGTCTCTAGACTTTTACGGTCAGCCTTGTAATTTTGAAACACAAAGTAAAGCTTGATCTCCAGAACAAAGATGTAGAGGAACCAGAGGATCATGGCATAGCCGCGCTTTGCAGTCCTGACCTCCGCGCCCACCCATACTGCCACATAACGGAGGACTATAAGAAAACAAATATCTCCAACTAGGACAATGATGCAGACACCAATTTTGCGTGGACCCTGGTTCTGCTCCACAAGATACGCGTCCATGAAGGCCATGCTGGTCATAATCACAATGGTGGTCAGGCACACATGCCGTTTATCAGGGGGTGGCAATACCATGGTGCTCTGTCTTTTACCAAAGTAAAAAAAGCTAACTGTATCCTTCAAAAAATATCTAAAAGGTTATTTTGTGGTTGTCCATCGATGCTGGTGATTCTTTCGGCAGTGGACTAATCCATTTGAATTTGGAAACATCAGCCCATTCAACAAAGCTCCATAGAGTCCAATGGCTGTTTCTCACCACATTTAGACCTTCACATGGTTCTGAGCCTCCATAGGCCACAGTTGTCTGTTCATCAATGCCTCTGTGATTTAACGTGGGTGGGGTTTAACGGTACAAACAAGCGTATCCCCTGCTTAGGCCGACTGTGGTGTCTTCCTGACTTTACAGACATGGGCCTGCTCATCTGTGTCAGCTCACCCATATAAACTGCATGACTAGATGAGGTGCTGTACTGTATCACATGCAGGCGCTGGATTGTGCCACTTCTTATTCCCGCATTGAGAATGTAATCTGAAAAATGGAATGTCACAGCTCTCCTTTCTCTTTGACGGATCAGAGTTTCTGTGAATTAGAGAAAGAAAAATTAGTTCTCTTCAGAGGTGGCACAGAATGATGTGACCCTGTGTTCCAAATCATGAAGCTTTAAAACAAAACACTAGAGGTCACTGTGGTAATTTCACACTATCAGATGTAACTCTAACCACTCTCCCACAAGTCCTTGGTTTTGTTCCACATTCTTCTAAAGCCTTTTATTTTGAATAGACTTCGGCTGTTCGAAGGCTACTGAAATTGTCAGATGATTCTAGGCATGTTTAAATACAACAAAATCCTTATTTTCTTACATATACAGTTAACTGGCTCAATGTAGTGTCACACACCTCTGAACAAAACTTTCAATTTAAAAACATTATACCTAATATCCAGTGACACAATGCTCAAAGTTTCCACCTTCTGATGGAACACTTTTAAACACTTCTGATTCGAAATCCCTCTTATAGAGTTCTAGCAGCAGGAGTCTCGCTATGCTACGGTATTCATATTCTTGGATATAACACTGTCAGCTACGAGAATATCTTTCCCTAATATTCCTACAAGCTCTGAGCCACCGGCTTCCATAGCAACCATTTCTATTGAGAGAAGTGATAATAAGTGATGATGAGGTTAAAGCAGCAGGGAACCCTAGGATTTCTGGATAGCGAGATATTATTGGATGCGTGACAGAGGGTGTTCACTCACTGTAATAGGCATGTGTGAGGTGCGAAAGCAAATGACAACTAAAATGTATGTTCATCCATAAGAAATGTATATATTTATGATTTATTTATAAGTTCAGACTAAATAGTATACAAAATTAAATAAAATTAGCATATAATAAGACGACTTGCAAGACAAAGCTACTCTTGCTAATTCCCTGTGTCCTTATTACAAGGCATCTCACGGCTGCTATCTCAAGATAACCATGACTAGATTTGCTCTTCAGATGGGAGATTAGGGAACAGCACACATTTGATCGTGAGATTAGCACAGAGCTACTGTCTGTCTCTGTATGAAAACTCCAATCAGAGCAACATTTTGCACACCACTCTCCCAACTCTAAAACACTTATTGCTAGTTAGCTCACGTCGACACCATTCATGATTGATATATATGGCAGCAAACGTTGAAAATATTTGCTCATATGTCTTCTCAAAAGATTGATTTCTGTCTCTGAGAGTAGAGGTAAAGAAATCATATATGGTAAATCAGTATGCTGAGAAAAATATGTGGGGCCATGGAAAACAAAAGGATGAGAAGAATAAAACTGAAAAAAAACCAAAAAAGTTTTGTAAATTGCAATTATGCCTGCACCCACAAGCCTTCTATTGCTGCTTTTGTATTGTGTGGTTTGCACAGTTACGATTTTAGATGCATTTATCTATAATCTCGAAAGCAATTAATAAGGAATCAGTTATCATTATTACACTTTACATATTCATGTTCAAACATATACACATATTTGAATATATCATTAATTCTGTCAGAAACAACGGCATCAGAGCATCACTGTGTTGAGGGATGGGAATCTGGATCACTGTCTGCATTCCAATTCATTCCAGAGGATTGTCTGAGGACATTGCAGGGCTGTAGGCATGATTTTATGGGCCTATTGGTAATGGGTGTAGCTGAAATAGCCAAACCTGCTCATTAGAAGAGGTGTGAACATACTCATAGTGTTGTATGCACTGTATCTTGCAGCTTGTTCTGCACTTTATGGGTTTAATATAGTAGGTCTGGGAGTTTTGCTGTATTTGACTTCTATTGGAAATTTGTGCTTTGTGGTGGTTTGCAACACAAGGCCAAGTGTATCCTCAATATGTGTGAAGCACACACATTTGATATTGCCTAGATTTATGTGCATTAAGAACACACCTTCTGTTTGCATAGTTCTGTTACATTGGCAAGTTTATGTCCACAGTATGTATATAGTCACGACTTCTCTAACTTGGGGGTTGGTCATCATAGTCAGGTATTTTGCCACTTTTATTCTCTGTTTAGGAGCAGATAACATTCCAATTTGCTCCATTTTGCTGTAATTGAAGTCCGATGTCTTAAATACTTTCTATTAGGCTTGGTCTAATTAAGTTTCTATCCTGGGGCTGTGGAAGAACATAATTTGGTTTCTGAATACAGCCATAGCGGCAACTGGTTCACTCTTATAATGAAGTACTTTTTAAACCCTAAAACTTTTAAAACATTAATTAATAACAGTGTTGTGTGTTGTCATTAAAAGAATTGCGGCAGATTTCTGGGCACAAGTCTTGTGAGGGCTCCACCAAACACCCACACTTAATACTGTCTCTAGTTATAAAGCCAATGAGTGCTGTAGACATAAACTACAAGACCAACAATGTGATTCAGGGAACTATTGCATGTTTTGTTCCAATGAGAGCAGAGTTCTGTTTTTCTGTTTTGTTTGTTTTTTAAGTTTGTATTCCATCATAAAACAACCATTTAGTGCCCTCTGTTGTGTTTTGATTTTATGAAGGGTGTTTGATGTGACTATAGAACAACATTTGAAGTTCAGTGGACCTTGTGCTCTAGCAGAGACGTGCTTGGGAGATGGGGTCTTCATTTCATATTGGACTCTAATACATGTAGGTACAGAAACAAACAAACAGGGAGGGGAAGAATCTCACTGTTTGAGGTTGTTCTGGGCCCTGTGGCAATTGTCCCCGTCAGTAATACAATAATACTTCAAGTTAATTTTTATTAGGGCTGCTAACAATTACTTGACGATCAATGAATTGTTGATAATAATTTAATCAATGTAACTTATTGACTGTCGATTAAGCAAGGTCATGAGCATGCCTGCGGCTAATGCACAAAACATGAAGACTATTCTAACACCATGTCTATACCAGATGAATAGCTTGATGTTGTCTACACTGAACACAACAAGGCAACCGCTTTAAATCGATTTTTCCTTTGAGAAACAGCGCGAGCGCTTGGGTTGTGCTAGTAGATTAGTGTACAGCCATAGACATCATCAGATAATTATCTGAAATGGATAAGTATATCATTTAGCTCCACTGCTACATTTAGTTTCTGCACATATAATTTACAAATAATAAAATGTTATTAATGTGAGGTGCATATAGGTCTTCAAGACTTGAAGCAACATTTACACATTATGTCATACCTTTGTCTTATTATGGAATTATGGGAATCTGTGTATCACATCCCTAATTTTGATATTAAAAATATAGTTAAAACTTTTAAAAACTTTTATAGTTTTGAAAAAATAATTTCAGTCACTTTAACAAACAGGATGTTCCAACTAATTCTACAAAAAACCACAGAAATCTTCACAGAAACTCCATTGCCAAGTTTGCACTGTTTTTCTTTTCCAAAAAAGGATGGACTCCTCCTGAAGGTTGATTACATCAATAAACTGAGTCTTTCAAAAGACTAACAATGGTTGGGATACAAGAACAAGTATAACATATCCACAAATATGAAATTAAAACCATTTTCTCCTAAACAATGTGTTTTTTATTATCTTCTCTAATTGCTTTAATTGCTTCAAATAAAACTTTTCTTCATTTCACTAGTTTAGAAGTTCATTTTAAGTGAATTTCACCCGTTGACTTGGAAACAACAGAAACTATTTTTGGTGTATAAAAATATTCAAAGCCAAACCAAAAAAACGCAATACACCACCCATGGTATGCAGTACTCTCATGGTGTACCAAATGCTCCGTCAAATATATTCATACTCTATACATATTGTCTATCTTTAATATTCTGTATATATGATGTACTTTAGAGGATAAATGACAGTTTTAGAAACAGTTTCTCTCTATCAGAACTTAATCTGTCAATATTTTTAACTATAACTTTAAAATGTGGTAAGCTATGGTAAGCACTGACATGGCCATTGACAAGTAAGTTTAACTAAGTGCAGATTTACATCGAATGATATATTTCCTCAAGTATGTTCCAAAACAACTATAAATATAAATCAACACTTTAGCACACTGATTGTAGCACACTGTGCTAGGAAACAAGTGTGTATAGTATAATAATGTATATTATGACATAGTCCCGTGGCCCCATATGAGCTTCTGATGGTGGAATTCCACTGTATACTAATGTTACTGTCTTCAGGTATTATTATTATTAAGTTAAAAGTGAATCTATTGTTCTATAGCATTGCTGCCATGAACCCACAGAAAACCCAGCCAAACCCCAACAAACCGTGGCTCCAAAACCGTGATATGAACCGGACCGTGGCATCGATATCGTTACACCCCTATTTAATTGTCATAAAATTAAACTAAACAGCATGAATTCAGCCTTTGAAAATTGTGAGTTTATCATGTACTCACTATATAAGAGGGTCTTTTCTATAGGTGAGTCTGGAATAGTCCTAATTCTCCTCTTTGGATCTGCCTCTCAAACACAAGCGTAACACACGCTGGTAATGTACTGAAGAGCGCAGTGGAGTGAGAGCATTACATAAGGAGTTTAATTAAAGTGGCAAAACACATGGGAGCAAATGAGTGTCTGGAGAAGAGCTCATCAGGCTAATCAATACATAGACAAGGACTATTCCCCTCCTCTGAAGCATAAACAGTCCCCAGACTTCACATTGACAAACTCTCACTGCAGCCCTTAACTAAGACAACACACTACGATGTCCTATGTTTGCTAATTCATTTTCAATAAAAAGCAACACTGTTACATGATACACAAATTGTACATTAAATTGCTGCATCGCAGTTGTAACTACAGCAACGGTTTATTATCGCAGTTGTTTTTTTACTAACAAAGCAATGAAGCAATGGACAGCTAATGGAGGCTTTTGGAGTAAGTTTCCTCCTCAGATGTCAATTTAGAAATCTGGGTCTGCTCTAGAAGAGATCTCAGCAATGTCAATGAGATTTCCATATGAGCTCATACAAGTCTCATCAGCAGAAATTCTCCTGCAATCACATTTCAATACGAGCTCATACATGTCTCATCACTCAAATCAAATAATCCATGCTTATGATATCGACACCTGTTTTGTCTCACTTGTCTCTATTTTTTATATTCTTAAGGAATTTTAAGAGAAACATTTGAGACAAAATTGATAATTAAATTGCTTGAATTAAACATGACAAAGAACCCCATTACATCTCTTTAGCTGTAAAAGTGCTGTAATTGTTTATGTCCTTGTTTCACTCACACAAATCAAGAGTCAGAGAAAGCATGGACAACACTTACTAAACAGTTTAAACATGGGCTGCATTGAACCAGAGACACTTTATTCATTTTCTGTGAGAACGCAATAAACTTTCGGAAAGAAAGGTTTAAAATGATGCTTAATGTTTTATTTCTTATAGATTTTTAACAGTGTTTAATTAATAAACATGCTCTGTGGCACATCTGCTGACAGATAGGTCAGAAGTCAGGGGCCGGATATATGTAGCATGTGTTCTATAATGCTGAAAGACCCTGTCGAGAGGACCATGTTGCTGTGGTAACAAGGCATACATCAGACCACCATACCAGACTTCCAATACAAGAAAACAATAATGATTGTGGCTCTCATTTCCACTCTGTAATGAAACTAAAAAAAAATTCTGTGCTCCAACTTGCCTTAAAGTGAAGGATTTTGTTTTATTTTCCTCTTCATCTCTGTGTTATGATAGAAAAAGTCCTTGAGATCAGACAGACAATCGTTTCCTAAAACCCTTTTCTGTGGACGCACGTGGTTATACTGCCTGGTATGTCTAACCATAAACAAGGGTTTCAGTGTGAACATTCACAGTGTGTATTAAACTGTGTCAGTGTTGTCTTCACTGTAAATAAGGTATGTGTTCCTTTGAGTACAAAAAGAGATCAACCATTAGTTATACAAATTGATTTAACAGTCAGTTATTTTTATAGAAAGTGATCTGACCATCAATTATTCTAATAGGAATTGATTCAAGACTCAAGTCTTTCTTATAGAAAGTGAATCAACTGTCTGTTCTTATATTTGTATTGTAAACTTGATTTTAGAGAAAATGACTTCTATCATAGCCTGTTTGGATCTAATGGCCCTCACAGAGCAGTTCCTTGTTTTCTCATTTTGGATGTCCTTGTATTCTCTTTCCTCTCTGCCCACCTCTCTGGCCTTTCATCCCCATCCCTCATGAACAGGAACTCTCATCCTCCTCTATCTCTTTGGAGTCTCTCTAGGGCTGTTTCATACTCTCCTCCTCATTTATTGACCCCTCTTCCTACTTTCCACAGCATTCCACCCACTCATTCACTTAATTAAAACAGCAACTGTTTAGACATCTGTGTGGGGCTTTCTAAGGTAATGAATTAGCAGGCTTTTTGCTCTTGTTGGGGAAATTTCACGAAAACATGTTCAGGTCACGTTTCATCCCCAAATTCGAAAGGTTAAAAGAAAGTGCTTTTTGCATAAAAAATCTAGTTTTAGGGCCATTAAGAATTTTGTGCATCGTGACATTATTGACATGAAAATACAGCTGTTCAGTCATGCCGTCAATTTGTAGACCAACCCGGAAGGCTAATTAGCCATAGGACCCCTTCAGAATTTCTAATGGGTTTTTAGAATGATATTTTTGGTTTAGAAGCAAAATAAGGGTTTAGCATTGCTTTACAGTTTTGTTCTGCGTCACATTACACAAAGACACAGCTCAAACATGAATTTTGTGCTATAAAAATTATTCTGCTAACAAGCTGATACATAAGGACTACAACAGTTTTCAAATCCTCTTTGAAGTTGTAGTTCTTACGTAGCAACAAAGCACCCAGAAGTTTTAATGTTCTTGTTTGACGCATGACTGTGTGTAAATAGAACAATGTGTTATAGTATTGTGAAGTATTGTTAAACACAGACCTTTGTTTCACTGGAAAAAGCAAACATCGATTAGTAATTTCCAGAGCCAAATTCACTTCTTGGTTTTAGGACTACAAACTGAACAGCTCTATTAAGCACCAAAAAACCATTACTGCAATGTATAGTAATGGAAATCCCTATTATTCTGGTGATGATGCTCATTACTGATTCTCATTACTAAAACTACATTACATTTATGTATTTGGCAGACACTTTTATTCAAAATCACAATGATTCAGAGTATACATTTAACAGTTTTTTTCCATGGGTATCTAACCCACAACCTTTGCGCTGCTAATGCAATGCTCTACCAATTGAGCTACAGTAACAGGAAAATTATTACCAATGAATACTTCGCATTTTACCTAATATTCATATTATTGTTTTTTTGCATTACAGTCATGAGAATGACATTTTTTGCATTATGCATTATTGGTAATTAGCTGAGAAAATGTACTTAATTGTAATGAAAACAATAGCACACTGAAAAAGATTGTTAAATTTGTTTTAAGTTGACGGGTTTCATGTGATTCACACAGCTTCCTCCGCTGTCATTTTGATGTGGCTGTGTGTATCGCTGCCATTGTGAATGGACTTTGTGAGTAAGTCAGTCAGGAACAGACAGGACCAGAGGGGAGGAAACAACTGAGCAGAATCAGATAGAACTCAACGGCCTGCAGGTCTTTCCAGTAATCATATCAACATGTTCATCCAGCCTGGCAACTGCAATGAGCAAGAGCTCCCCATGGAGCTATATCAGCAGGAGCGGTCTGAGCTCTGCATGGCCGACTCATAACACTGCTTGTCTCTGCTCAGAGACAGGCCAAGACCCATCCTTTAAGATAAAGAGGCCACATACACAGCGCAAAGGTTTGGGAGTGACAACTGCATTTAAATGTGAATCCTGCATATTTTAATTCTGTCTGTGAATGGAATACAGGCATCACTCAAGAAAATGCTGTTGTCAACACCTGTAATGAGAGGTGCAGGAATAATCTGAGTAGATGGAGACACATTTTAAACTTTTTTACCTGGCTTATGAATATTAATTAGGTAACATAATATTTGACCTGTAATTGTAACTGATTTGCTAATAGCAACTTGGAACTAGCCATATTAGTGTTACCATCCATGTGTTTGTTCACTAAATTGTTTAAATAACTGCTAATCCAACCAGTTGGCAGAGGCTTCTGCTTCGGTTGTTTTATGCAAAACAGCTAAAAAAAATTCTCGCACTGTGGTCAAGCAAAACTAAGCTCCTTAAATATGATTATTATTCAAAAATGAAAACTCTGCATGTACACAACAGCACTAAGCACTCAAACTAGTAGTGATAACCATTTTTAGTTGTGTATGTGGTCAGAGAAAAAGACCAAAGGAATGAAAACTACCACAAAAAATAGATACATACAGGGTTGATCTCATCCACTGAGCACAAGAAGTGAACACAGATGTATTTAGATTTGTTATGTTTCATGTGGCAAGAGTTTCTGACTTGGCACAGCACGCCTGGCACTTTCAATATTTTTTACTGTGGAACGTAGGAGTAAGTACATTGTGAAAGGGAGAACATCACGTCAGCCCCAAGCACCACTTCTGCTTCCTCCCCTCTGCCGTGACCTCATTCATTCTGTCCTTTAAATGCCTCAATTCCACTTGTCTCACTCACTTTCGTCTCTATGGCTGTTGGAGATGTTGCTTCACAGCAGATTTAACTGTATGAAGCCCACAGTAACAGGATGTGTGATGACCGGCTCTGTGTGGAAAACCCTGAGGGGGGCTGCGTTCTACTGTTACATGTTCAAAGCCCTCTTGACAGCCCAAAAAACAGCAGACGCAATGCCACGTTGAATCCCTTTATACTTTTTAAACACCAAACGCATGTCATCTCCCTAAGTAATTAAAGTTGGACCTCACAGGGAGCCGGCCAGAGCTGCCTTGCAGTCTGCATGGCGCCTGAAGACGGCTAACCTTGCAGCATCTGCTGGATGGGACTGAATAAGATGAGAAGACATTAAAGCAGGTCCTACATACAATCTCAACAGGGCTACATCTAGCAGGTATTCAAAGTTTGTGCTGAGATTGAATGTTCACAGAGAGAACATCACAGAGAGATTCTAGAAAAACAGAACTATAAAACCCTACTCATATTGTTGAGACTTGACAGTGAATTCTTTACATTTTAGCCAAAAAACTCCCAGGTTCAACAAACTGGAAACACTTTACATTATGGCAGAGAGTTTTACAAATGAAAACACAGCTCAAATTTTCTTCAGAAAATGTAAAATAATCTAGGGTCCATGAATAAGTGATCTGAAAATGTAGAAAAAATATCATAAGAAATCATAATTATGAGACAGGATTAATTAAATTAAATTACCTCAAGTTCCACAGGTGCTCTTTAAAGAGATATCAGGGTTTTCTTCTCATTTCACCAAAACAAAAGCTCTGACAGAAAATCCTAAGATCCTTTTTGTAACAATTATTTACAAAGGAAATCATGCTTTTTCACTACTACACAAAAAAATATATGCAAATAACTATTGAATCTCGAACACGCCTCCGCCTGATAGCAGCCACCAGTGACAGCCAATTTGGTCAGAAATAGCTGTCCTTCTCAACTGTGTTTACCCTTTAACCTATTGATTCGTCTCTTAGAACACAATGCAGCCATTTCATTACACTACAAGTGGAAACAGCAATCACACAAACTTTTTTCATAAAGTCAGTTCCTGCTGCACCAAGTTATAACTGTCACTCTGTGAAAACAAAGTCAGTAAAGGGAATAGAAACGTACAGGAGAAAAGGGAAATATCAAGAAAAAGCCATAAGTAGATGTTGGATTCTCTCTGGTAGTATTAAAAGGCACACAAAGACTCAGCCTCAGATTCTAAAGGGTCATTAAGGCCCTTAATATGAAGTAGAATCTGATGCCATATAAAGAGCAGGCCTGTGGGCCATGTTTCTTAGCAAAAGATGTTAAAATTCTTTATTTAATTCTCAGACTTTATCTTTTTTTAAGTACTAGAGCTGTCCTGCCTTGCTCTTATCTTACTCTCCTTGCTCCGTCCTTTGATATTTTTTACCCTACATCTGTCCTGTACAAATCGTTCTATCCTGTGGTATGTCACAGCAGTTGAATCTTAACATCCCAATTTCCCAGTTAGATAGTGCTCTCAGTCAGTCCCTGTTCACCCCATACACTCATTCATATTCATATTAATTTAGTTTGTTTTTACATTTTTGCTGTGATCTAAAACAAAAAAGCTACCTTCTACATTTACAAATCTTCTTAAACACTTCTTACTTAAACACATATGTAAGGTTTTGCTGGTATTTTGTGTTTTAGACTGCACTATGGTATGGAACATGCTGCAATAAGTCAAGTAGTCAACAACTGTTCTTGTTTAGTTCATTCATTAAAATCAAATATACATTTTATTATCTTCAACTCATCCAGTCTAAAACCTATAACTATCTTACTTTCTATGTAAAAGCGAAATGTGCCCTAAAATCCAAGTCTTGCCAGTCATACAATTGCTTTGCATGATAACAATTGTGTCCTTTTTAACAGCATGAACCAACATTGACATTGTATGAGAAAGAGCAGCCAGGACATTCTGATACATTATTCATTTGGAACATGAGGATGAGTAAATGATCACAGAATTTTCATTTTTGAGTGAACTATCCCTTTAATAGCCACGTCTGGCTCAGAATATGGAGTCAGAATATGGAGGCTCCCCTATGCATTCACTTCCTAGATATTAGAATAGATATTGGATATTAGAATGCAGATCTTGTTTCACCGGCAGGATTTATTTTTTAATTTCTCGACTGCATCATTCCCTCCACTGTCTCGGTAAGTCCCGTGGGTATCTCAGCCAAAGGCGTGAGGCGAGACCCAGAAATCTCTGCACTTGCTATTTATGCCTTTCTGCTTGAAGATGACAGAAGAGCTTTAAACTGCAGAACTTTGGCAGGCTGGGCATTGGGAGTCTGCTCACGTTCAGGAGATTCTTTATCTCAGTGTGACACAACTGTCCCCAGTGCAGTGCTAAGAAGAGAGTGTATCTTCTCCACCCTCGTGCCTCCTCTACTCATTCTCATAAAAGCTGGAGCTTTGGAAAATCTGGGATGTGACAACTGTGCAGATGTTAAAGACAGATGGAAGAATATACTAACAAAAACTAAGATGTTTTGTCAGGTAACCTAAAAATGTACATCTAATATTAAAATATTAATTAAATAGTTAAAAACATTTACTAAGACTGAATTAATTTGATTAGGTATGTAAAAATAATTCTTTAAGGAAACATTTATGCATTTGCATTTTATCCAAAGCAACTCTCAAGGTATACATTTGTTTTAATCAGTATCTATACTCCCTGGGCCTCGAACCCATGACCTTTTGCACTATTAACACAGTTCTTTACTAATTAAGCTAAAAAAACACAATGACAGCAGCATGCTAGCACTTTTTACAGTGCACAGTGTAAACAATGTTTTATGACCGAACTGTGCTTCATTTTGTAACATTTATTGCAAGGTACCACTTTTTGCAGTGTAGTAATGTGTGAAGCTAAAAGAAAAGCAATTGACTGGTTGGAAATGACTGACAAATACACATGACGTTTTAGGACAACAGCTGCTCGTTCAAATTCCAGATTTTGTAAATTACCTCAAGCGCAGTTTTTAGGTTTTCACTGCAGTCAGGGTCTATTTACATTTCTTGCCAAAGGGTCTAATAAAAAATGCATTAACTATGTTTGTGATATTTACCAAGGAAGGTGGCTGACGATACAGAATTAATGCTTAGATACATCATGTTTTATTAAAGCACATGGGGAGCTGTTACGTGTATGAAATTACACAGCTATGTGTATAACTTCAAGAAGCATCTAGAATGTAAGCAAATTCTCAAACATTTGTACTGAAACATGCTAGAATCCTACAGATGTTCTTGTTAGTTTTATTATAAATATATTACAAAATTACTTTTGGCATACAGACATTCCAATCTTCCAAATGTAGGGCCCTATAATCATAATGTCCATTTTCCAAATTGATAGGAAATTGTTCAGTTGGCTACTAGGTGATTGCTGCTTTGTGTTTTGAGTATTAGCATGTTTCTTTGCAGTTGCTAGGGTCTTGATAGATGGTTACTAGGGTATTCTCTGTGGTTACATAAAGTCAAAAAAGGCCAAATGAACACACCCCTCCCCTCAATATGCCTCAAGAGACACACTTACACCATAAACTGCTACCATTCATTATGATTTTTCACCCATTTCATCGTCCATCGGATAACAATTCCATGGTCACAGAAGTAATAGCATGTCCCTCCTTAATATGTCCCAAGGTTTAAAGTGTGTGTGGGACAAGTGTGAGACTATGCACTTTTAGTTTAATACCAAGAGTTGACAAACCACTAATAATCTCATTTTAGAAGAAAGATTAGGATCAGTTTTATAACAACATATGCCATACAATTTTTATCATTGCTACACTGAAGGCCAGCACCAGAAGCAATTTTTAATACTCCAAATCTGCTTCAAAAGAGGCAAAAGCCAGCAGCACAATCAGACACTGTAGCACACAGATGCTATCATCCCTGCTTCTGTCTCTTTATCTCTCTCTTTCTCTCTCAATACAGGCCACACACATGGTCTTAAGCGGTTACCGTTGCTCAGAGACACAGTCTCTGCCCAATGCTGTCTGTAAAGAAGGGCAAAACCACAATGCACGCGTCCATGTTCCATTCAGGTGTAAAACTATAATATCCATTTTTAAGGTGACTTTGAAAGGCTGACCCATAACAGGCAGTAAAGCAAGACAATGTGTCATGTTTGTAGTGAAAAATACTTTTTGTCAGCCTGATGGAGCATTGTAGGCCATGTGGATTCCCAAGTCGATTTGACTGTCAGATACACCTGTGTGGCTGAGGAAGGCTGTGTTATGAACTGTCATCCAGCATCAGGGACAAAGACCTGACCTGACTAATCTATCTGTCAGAGTACAATATTTTCATTCATGAACCACAAAGACTGGCAACTTTGTTCCAACACTCATGCACCTACACAAAAGGAAAGCGCAAGATAAGCTGCCATGAAGCTTTCAGGGCTAAAATGACATCTCACACTGGAAAGAACAATATACTTGAATACTTTAATCATGTTTAATGTCTGTTTTGTGACAGGATGCCATTTACTGTACTGTTGTTATGATGCCAAAGAACTAATAGATGACTAGGTTGTCATGGAAACTAATGTTCACTTGGGGCATAAAGTGCTCCACTAAATTTGGACATAGTGGATCTTTTTTATTTAGTTTGTTGAAATGCTATCGATTAAAGTGTTTTAAAAGCAGCACAAGATAACTGGTTTGTTGTAAATTCATCCAAAATCGAATAAAGTAGCTCACCCAAAAATGAAAAATTCATTATTTACTCAACCTCATGTTGTTCTGATTCTGAACCCATATGCTGAACACAGCAGGAGAACTATTACTTTAACATACAATCTCCATTCTGACTTTCCCAGATTAACAATGTTATAATATTCAACATTCAAATTGGAACCAACTGTGATGAGGTCATTGCAATATTTGCATGCCGACGTTCGATTGCCCTCTAATTGGTCTGGTCTTCCTTGCATATATTTAATTATTTATAGCTGACTTTACACTGCACCGTGACTGTGTGTCGATACATACATGTAGCTGTCAGAGAACAAGACTGTCGTTGTCATGACGACAGCAACACAGCCATAATGTGCCATTTCATTTACACAGAACCAAAAGATCCAAACTTTACATAAAAAATCTTATATATCCTTAAAGAAATGCAAATCTCATTTAAAATGCTCCCTTATTTTAATAAAAAGGAACAGTGACAAGACAAACACAGACACACACAATATCAGAATTATATCAGTCTACTGAGTAATAAATCAACAGCTAAACTGATGGTTAGCAGCGCCTGGCCTAAAAGAGTAATGCGATAAACTCAAATTACAGATTGGATGTTGTGTCAGTGTTGAGGAAGGACATCCAATCATTCGCTGTGCCTCTCATGCCTCAAAGTAACAAGATGGTTGTGCAGATATCATGGCAAAAATATATGAGACAGCCAACCATTTTTTAGTACAGCAGATACTATAATGTATATTGTTTTAAACATTATGCTAATAGACATAATTTAGACAGTTTATATGATTTTTATCCACATAATATAATGAACACAATCCATCAATGCACACTAAACATTACTGCACAATTTAAAGTAAATGTTCCTCACTCTGTACATCCACACTGCATAAACTGCGTGTTTATTGGACTTGTGTAGGTTTATTGTTGCCTTGGGAGCAACTCACCAAGTCATCTTCCTTCCAAGTGGAAACTTACATGGCAGATAAAGTCTGATTGTGATTCCAATAAATTCTGATCCTGATCCAGTAAATAGGGTCACCATAGCAGGGTGTTTATCAAGAGGGATAAATGAGAAACGAGGGGGGCCCGCTAAACATGTCTTTAAACTGCTGAGTGCATGGATACTGGGGGCCACCCTTGCAATTTTGTCCTGGACTCCATGAATTCTAGCAGCAGCCCTGCACCAAAAATATATGGCATCATATGTATATGCCTAGAAATATCTGTATCTACATGTCACAACACACTCTCTGATGCACAAGCAGGTCTTATCCTCAATTGTCTTTCCCATCATTTCACATTTCTTCATGGGATCCTCATGAATCCAGGCTCCCCACAGCTGTATAACTCAGCATTTATGGGGAGCCTACATTCCGCCAACCCAAGTCAATTGTTTCACTTCACAAAATGGCCAGCTGTCCAAACTGACATTGTGACAGTAATTAGCCAGCAGGGGGTTTGAACTGGCAGGGAGGCAGTTAGCCTGTCTGCCCGCAAATGGAGGCGGTC
>JAZGTH010000089.1:4607500-4609003 GCA_036877525.1 Chromobotia macracanthus | reverse complement strand
CCCTAACCCTAACCCTAACCCTAACCCTAACCCTAACCCTAACCCTAACCCTAACCCTAACCTAACCCTAACCCTAACCCTAACCCTAACCCTAACCCTAACCCTAACCCTAACCCTAACCCTAACCCTAACCCTAACCCTAACCCTAACCCTAACCCTAACCCTAACCCTAACCCTAACCCTAACCTAACCCTAACCCTAACCCTAACCCTAACCCTAACCCTAACCCTAACCCTAACCCTAACCCTAACCTAACCCTAACCCTAACCCTAACCCTAACCCTAACCCTAACCCTAACCTAACCCTAACCTAACCCTAACCCTAACCCTAACCCTAACCCTAACCCTAACCCTAACCCTAACCCTAACCCTAACCTAACCCTAACCCTAACCCTAACCCTAACCCTAACCCTAACCCTAACCCTAACCTAACCCTAACCCTAACCTAACCCTAACCCTAACCCTAACCCTAACCCTAACCCTAACCCTAACCCTAACCCTAACCCTAACCCTAACCCTAACCCTAACCCTAACCCTAACCCTAACCCCAACCCTAACCCTAACCCTAACCCTAACCCTAACCTAACCCTAACCCTAACCCTAACCCTAACCCTAACCCTAACCCTAACCCTAACCTAACCCTAACCCTAACCCTAACCCTAACCCTAACCCTAACCCTAACCCTAACCCTAACCTAACCCTAACCCTAACCCTAACCCTAACCCTAACCCTAACCTAACCCTAACCCTAACCCTAACCCTAACCCTAACCCTAACCCTAACCCTAACCCTAACCCTAACCCTAACCCTAACCCTAACCCTAACCCTAACCCTAACCCTAACCCTAACCCTAACCCTAACCCTAACCTAACCCTAACCCTAACCCTAACCCTAACCCTAACCCTAACCCTAACCCTAACCCTAACCCTAACCCTAACCCTAACCCTAACCTAACCCTAACCCTAACCCTAACCCTAACCCTAACCCTAACCCTAACCCTAACCCTAACCCTAACCCTAACCTAACCCTAACCCTAACCCTAACCCTAACCCTAACCCTAACCCTAACCCTAACCCTAACCTAACCCTAACCCTAACCCTAACCTAACCCTAACCCTAACCCTAACCCTAACCCTAACCCTAACCCTAACCCTAACCCTAACCCTAACCCTAACCCTAACCCTAACCCTAACCCTAACCCTAACCCTAACCCTAACCCTAACCCTAACCCTAACCCTAACCCTAACCCTAACCCTAACCCTAACCCTAACCCTAACCCTAACCCTAACCCTAACCCTAACCCTAACCCTAACCCTAACCCTAACCCTAACCCTAACCCTAACCCTAACCCTAACCCTAACCCTAACCCTAACCCTAACCCTAACCCTAACCCTAACCCTAACCCTAACCCTAACCCTAACCCTAACCCTAACCCTAACCCTAACCCTAACCCTAACCCTAACCCTAACCCTAACCCTAACCCTAACCCTAACCCTAACCCTAACC
>JAZGTH010000089.1:4420000-4605000 GCA_036877525.1 Chromobotia macracanthus | reverse complement strand
CCCTAACCCTAACCCTACTTCTTTTAATTTTACCCCTAAGGTGAATAACCTTATCCCTGGTTGGTCTCTAGTGGTGGTTTGTCCTGGGTGAGGGAAGGACAGAGCACAACCTCGCCTCAGACTCTTAGGAGCCTGGGGTTTGGAATTTCGTTCCCTAACCCTAACCAAATTTACCCTTGGCTGATGAAACCTAACCTTGTGCCCCAACCCAAACACATATTTTAAACCTAACCAAAGTAACCCCTGTTAAATAAAACCCAATTGATTACCCCAACCCAAATTTCGGCCTGTCCTGGGTGTGAATTGTGGGGAGGAAAGGACCGTGCACAACCATGTCCCAGACTCTTTGAGTTTAGGACCTGGAATTTCCCAAAACCTACCCCTAACCCTAAGTGTGGCATATCTTACCACCTCTTTCCAGTGAGGAACTTTACATAGCAGGTAATCTTAAACTTATGTAGTAATTACTTCTCTGCAATGTCAGTTCTACCCAACTGTTAAATCCAGATGCAACACTACAGGTAGATAAATACAGAAGTACAAAGCACACCTAGCAAAAACACAATTAACATACAATTCATAAGACAACAGTGACCACTGTCATAACCAAAAAGGTAGTGAAATAAATCTTGAAGGTAAATTTAGATGCATTTCAGCACAGGTTGACACATCAAGATATACTGCCAAATTGGAAGGCAGTAAAATAGAAGGCAGAGATGACTGCTAGATTGTTACTGACAGAGGAAAAACCAAACGTTAGACAGACATACCGCAGACAAACAGGTTACAGACAAAAATGAGAAACTATCAGGTTTTGCAAATTACCTTTTTTTAAATGCTGTGCACACCCAAGACAGCTGTGAAGCACCAAGACACCTGACACAAAAAGACCCAAATATATGATCACTTCAGCCCAGTTCTTGAAGTCCTACAATCCAAGGTAACCCATTTCTTTAGCATACCATGGCTTGGAACAGCACTTATAGGCAAGACAACCAGCAGCTTATGATAATGCCACTCAGCCCTAACCCTAACTCCGTAATAAACTACAAAACCAGCTGCAAAGCCAAACAGAACTATAAATTAACTTCCAGAAGGTGCTATGAAATGACCCAAGGACTCAGAAATGCAAGTACTGAAGCATGGTAACTGACAGCTACAAAAATCCACTGATTTAAAGAGACTTTCCTCAAAGCTATAGAGGGGACACCAACTTACCAACAGAGCACCTAAAAGACAACACACAAACAAAAACCTGTACATCACGTTATACTTACCAGGCCTGTACATCACGTTATACTTACCAGGCCATGCAAAATGATCAGTAAAATCAGAGACACTTACCATGCTACAGCATTTACCCATCAGAAATCTGCATAAAACCCACACTATTCAGAGAGAGAAGTTCCTTAAGGCTTAAAGGAAACACCACCTTACAAATTGTAAAGTAAAAAACAAAAAAATCTGTATCCCAGATTAATTTCAGTCTGAATCTGGTATACAGAAAGTGTGGCTTAAAAAAGTATAACACTCAGAGACATTTTTCCTGCGAGTGAAAAACTATGCGCAACATTGCACTTTTCAGACAGACAACAGTAAGACCAACACCAACAAAGCTAAAGAAAAATTACACAAAGAAACCCCAAGTATGACAACTGCAGTACGACCCTTTGACAAATAGCTCAATCAAGCGCAGTCATGCAAGTTTAAGATTTACACAGAATTCCAAATATCATGAATTTAAGTATAACACAAGAGTTCAGTTTAGTGAAGACTGAGATCAGGCTTGTAACATCAGCTTACAAAAAGAGAAAAAACAGCATGCAACAAAATAAGGGTACTGAAAATCATTCTGAAAATCTGAACACTGCCAACAAATTAGCTTAAACATTACATCACTGGAAACCATCAAGAAAGAAGTTTGCACTTAATGCAGAAATCAAGTTAAGTTCTATTAAGATTGACTTAGACTTCACAAATTGTCATTACAGAAGCAAATCTTGATAAAGTATTCTTCTCTAGAAGGGAAAACGTACACCAACTGTATCAATATTTTGAACACTGATATTTAAACAGTCCTAATTTAACTTAATGACATTCAGGTGTGGTATCTCTGGTATAAGTAAACTAAATAGACGCAGGGCCATTAAATCCTTAAGTTAACATTCTCATGGGCACCGTAGCACTATTAACAGCGTAAATTAAGAAGGTAATTATCCATCATAAAATACTTTCTACACAACGAACTTTAGATTTAGAGAGGAACAACGTTATAACAGTAAACATCTTCTAGTCGTGTTATTGAATGTGATTTGCACTCACATTGAACAGAGCATTCAAATGGAATAACTTCTTACCTTTCGTTGGTGAATCATTTAATGGCTCGTTCAGACGGACGCTGAACCGCCGCAGCGGCATTTGAACTTGTTTAAAATCCCGCCGAAAGTGGAACTGGAGTCGCTCCTTCCGCTTTTATAACCAATCATTATCAGCGGCGACCTTTCCAGCCAATTAGTTTCAGTGTCACTGTAGTGCGTCATCAAACCCGCTCGAGTAGAAGGTATTCATTAAATCTGACATCACTCAAAATCTAAATTCAATTATTAAAAAAAACCGACATATGTAAGAAAATATATGTAAGAAAGGAATCATATTTAAGGGACATATTATTTAAAATAAAAAACAACTAGTTTTAGTTTAATTTTAGTAAAATATTTAGTCATAAAAATATAGTGTTTGGTACTTTTATGAATCTTAAGAGTGTCTCGGTTGTGACGTCATTTCGGCTTGCTTTCGTTCACGCGCAGAGGCGCGCATTTCGGTCCTTCTTCTTCAGAAATGATACGTTCAGCATTTCCGGATCAGTAATTGAAGTGCGTTTTATTACGCTCATATGTCGCGTGAGTACGACACCGTTCCCTAGAACGAAGTTTAATTCGTTTTGTCTGTGAAAGTGCGATTTTAACAGAGGGACGCAGTGTGGCGTTGTATGTTCGTGTTGAATTTTTTTGTGTCTGTCACTCAAAATTCAGTGTAAACACACAGTGACGGATAAAACACGAAATCATGATTGCTCAGACCCTCCTCTGCCTCTCTGTAAATGAAATGCCACATTACACTTAGTTTATTGTGAAAATTACATTACTTATGAAACTGTAATTGTTGTGTGTCAGTATATTTCTGCTAAGCAGCATAAAACAACAAAATGTCACTCATAGTGTCCTCAGGGAGACCTGTGAGCTGCTGATCAACTGGACTGGATACTGGAAACAATCAACTGAGCTCATCTGTCTCATATGAGTGTGTTACTGATGACTGTGACAGCTGCCATTAGCTCATTTTTAAACGGTATTTTGTGTTGTTTTATGTGGTGACTGATATTAGCTGTGTTGTTCTCTTACAGGCAGCACATTTAAGTCTAGCTGATCTTATTATGGTTCTTCATATGTTGTTCATGTCAGGTGTCACAGACTAACGAACCCAGACACAGACAGCGTTAAACTGAAAAATCTCTCTTTATTTATAAAACAAAACAACTGCCCACGAGGGGGAAAAACGTGAACAAAAGAGCTCCAAAAAACGAGAGCTTAAAATGAAACTATAAAACCGGGACAAAACGGACAGGGCAGACACGGGACAAAAACACAACCAGACAAGACTCACTGTGACGGGGGACAAGACTGCAAGACAAGATGAGCGGAACAAGATTAAACAACACACGGACGGACAGAACACACGGGGCCATTAAATAACACAAGAACACACGGGGCCATTAAATAACACACAGACAGAGAACACACGGGGCCATTAAATAACACACAGACAGACGAACACACGGGGCCATTAAATAACACACAGACAGACGAACACACGGGGCCATTAAATAACACACAGACAGACAGAACACACGGGGCCATTAAATAACACACAGACAGACAGAACACACGGGGCCATTAAATAACACACAGACAGACAAACAGGACACAGGGCCATTAAATAACACACAGACAGGACACACGGGGCCATTAAATAACACACAGACAGGACACACGGGGCCATTAAATAACACACAGACAGACGAACACACGGGGCCATTAAATAACACACAGACAGACAGAACACACGGGGCCATTAAATAACACACAGACAGACGAACACACGGGGCCATTAAATAACACACAGACAGACGAACACACGGGGCCATTAAATAACACACAGACAGACAGAACACACGGGGCCATTAAATAACACACAGACAGACAGAACACACGGGGCCATTAAATAACACACAGACAGGACACACGGGGCCATTAAATAACACACAGACAGGACACACGGGGCCATTAAATAACACACAGACAGACAGAACACACGGGGCCATTAAATAACACACAGACAGACAGAACACACGGGGCCATTAAATAACACACAGACAGACAGAACACACGGGGCCATTAAATAACACACAGACAGACAGAACACACGGGGCCATTAAATAACACACAGACAGACAGAACACACGGGGCCATTAAATAACACACAGACAGACAGAACACACGGGGCCATTAAATAACACACAGACAGACAGAACACACGGGGACATTAAATAACACACAGACAGACAGAACACACGGGGACATTAAATAACACACAGACAGGACACACGGGGACATTAAATAACACACAGACAGACAGAACACACGGGGCCATTAAATAACACACAGACAGACAGAACACACGGGGCCATTAAATAACACACAGACAGAGAACACACGGGGACATTAAATAACACACAGACAGAACACACGGGGACATTAAATAACACACAGACAGAACACACGGGGACATTAAATAACACACAGACAGAGAACACACGGGGACATTAAATAACACACAGACAGAGAACACACGGGGACATTAAATAACACACAGACAGAACACACAGGGACATTAAATAACACACAGACAGAACACACGGGGCCATTAAATAACACACAGACAGAACACACGGGGACATTAAATAACACACAGACAGAACACACGGGGACATTAAATAACACACAGACAGAACACACGGGGACATTAAATAACACACAGACAGAGAACACACGGGGCCATTAAATAACACACAGACAGAGAACACACGGGGCCATTAAATAACACACAGACAGAACACACAGGGACATTAAATAACACACAGACAGAACACACGGGGCCATTAAATAACACACAGACAGAACACACGGGGCCATTAAATAACACACAGACAGAACACACGGGGACATTAAATAACACACAGACAGGACACACGGGGACATTAAATAACACACAGACAGGACACACGGGGACATTAAATAACACACAGACAGGACACACGGAGACATTAAATAACACACAGACAGAGAACACGGGGACATTAAATAACACACAGACAGAGAACACACGGGGACATTAAATAACACACAGACAGAACACACGGGGCCATTAAATAACACACAGACAGAACACACAGGGACATTAAATAACACACAGACAGAACACACGGGGACATGTAGATCAAAGAACACACAACAGTAAACACGGGGACATTAAATAACACACAGACAGTAAACAAGACAGAAGAGGACATAAATAACAACACAGACAGGAGTTCAGCGGAGAAGACTAAATAAGACAGAGATCAAACCCGCCGACATAACAGGTGAGTTCAGATCCAGACTCCAAGAAACAGACCAAGACTAAAGAGACAAGAGGAACAAAAAAGAGCTGAGGCCAGATCCAGACCCCAAGAAACAAGAACCAAGACCAGAGAAGTCAGGATCAAAACAACATGGCCTCACACAAGAACAGGGTTCAGATCCAAGAAACAAGCAAGCACCAGAGCATGAGTTCAGATCCAGACTCCAAGAACACAAGACTAGAAGAAGTCAGGATCAAAACAACACGCTCTGACACTAAACACAGAGCATGAGTTCAGATCCAGACTCCAAGAACCAAGACTAGAAGAAGTCAGGATCAAAACAACACGCTCTGACACTAAACACAGAGCATGAGTTCAGATCCAGACTCCAAGAAACAAGAACCAAGACTAGAAGAAGTCAGGATCTAAACAACACGCTCTGACACTAAACACAGAGCATGAGTTCAGATCCAGACTCCAAGAAACAAGAACCAAGACTAGAAGAAGTCAGGATCAAAACAACACGCTCTGACACTAAATACACAGCATGAGTTCAGATCCAGACTCCAAGAAACAAGAACCAAGACTAGAAGAAGTCAGGATCTAAACAACACGCTCTGACACTAAACACAGAGCATGAGTTCAGATCCAGACTCCAAGAAACAAGAACCAAGACTAGACGAAGTCAGGATCAAAACAACACGCTCTGACATAAAAGACAGGGCATGTCAGGACCCTGACACAGAAACAAAGAAATTACTTACAGCCTTGTTATTTGGGTTCCTAATACTTGAATAATACGTCTTACACTTTTGTATTTGTATTTGCACGCATTTGAACTTTTTAGTAGGGTAGATAGGTTTTCATTTTTACTTTTCTAATGAATGTTTTTTACTTAGACGCGTTCGTAATATTTAAGGGTCACACCGCCGCTTTACATCTTACACCAGTTGTAGGCTATTTGCATTACAGTAACAATGAACTTTTAGATGCAAAAGGTTCTCGATTTAACTTTTGATTTAAAAAAAGTGAAAAGATACAGAACTGAGGTACTTTTTATCATTTGTCATGGTAACCGATTGTATACCACATGATTAACGCTGATAATATGCTATTCATACATTGATAACTTGTTTTATGTCATGTTTTACAATTTTATAACAATCCATTTGAGATACAGTTTTCTGCGCTGTTCGTGGGTGTTACAGTTTCGCCACGCATTGCATGGTTGCCCTCAAGTTTCAGTCTCTGTTCTGTTTCTCTGTTACAACAATCATATTTCATTACCATGAATTTCATTACGGCCCCTTTAAGCGTTACCAGGACGACGGTCTGTTGTCTTCCGCCTAAGCGCAGCGCGCATGCGCACGTAAGCAGTTCTGTTGAGGAGTTTCGTTTATCTTCGGAATGGCGCATTACAGAGTAAGTATTTTAATAAACGAGTACATTTATTTACATTTAAATAAACTAATGTGAGAAAGTATGATATAGCATGTGTAAGTAGAATTATAAAAGTATCACACTTAAACTGTCTGTTCAAATGCGATTCAAATATAATTTTAGACAAATAATGCTTGTTTCTGAAGTAAGTTATTTTTGAATAACTTTAAAACAACTGATTTTAGAGTCATTACACGCATATGTAACTCATCACGTTAACTCTGGACATGTTCCATTAATCGTGTCCTTAAACTGAACGAAAGTTTCAGGAATATTTGGAAATGTAATGAAGATATAATTAACGGGGTTAGGGCAAATTTTCAACGTACCTGCCAATGGCTAAAGGATGCTCTCAAGTTGGATGAAGTTGTGCAATTTGCTGTAAACACACATAAATACTGTTCTTAATTTACCTTTGCAGCTTAAATAAAATTTTTGCCTGTTATTTCTCCGGCACATGTAGGTATCCGAGTCGAAGCGAGAGCAGTTTAGAAGATATCTGGAGAAGGCTGGAGTTCTTGATAGCCTCACCAACGGTAGACTCTAAAATACTTTCATCAAATGTGTACTTGATACATACATAAGTATTCTTAATTTTTGTATCTAGCTTATTTTATGTTCCACATTTCAGTCTTGGTGGCTTTATATGAGGAAACAGAGAAACCCAGCAATGCACTGGAGTATCCTTTTCTGCCCTTGACATTGATAGGCATACCCGTAGACCTTTGATACTGACATATTAACAGTACTGATGAGCTTCTTTCTATGTTTCTCCATGTTTACATGTTTCTGTTTAAAGCAGCTGTTCTGATGGAGAAGTTAGCCATGGAGAAGAGCAATGTTCAACAAAAACAGACTAGACTGCTCCTATTATAATCAATGTTATAAGTAATGTTATAAAGCTGTCTACATTGAACATGCAGCATGTTTTTTTGTTTGTAGTTTTTTTTGTGCTGCACCAACTTTATTTTCCCCTTTCTGATGACATGTTAGGGTTAGGGTGAATTGATTGCTTTAAT
Source organism: Chromobotia macracanthus (assembly GCA_036877525.1). Classification (NCBI taxonomy): domain Eukaryota; kingdom Metazoa; phylum Chordata; class Actinopteri; order Cypriniformes; family Botiidae; genus Chromobotia; species Chromobotia macracanthus. The sequence goes on along the minus strand of JAZGTH010000089.1, from coordinate 4,596,861 downwards.
TTTTAATATATTTTTATAAATAACTCCTTACCGTTACATCATAGCTTGCAATGACATAAAGACACTGAATTAAATTACTCTGGATGTAAAATTATGTTCTTAAAGTTATATAACACTTACATAAACAAAGAGTGAAGTGTGGCATTAATTGTATTTCGTAGAGTGAGGCAGAAACCCTAACTAGCCATTCTTCAGCTTTATAAAGCATCATCTGGGTGTTGGTGGTCCTGAGTCAGCCAATGCTGAGAGTTTGCGCCTGGAGTTAAACGATTTACAGCAGAAATGTAAACAACTCATGGAGGAGAACAAAGAGCTCAGAACCAGGGTGAGATGGTTTCCATAAATACTTAAGTATTTAGGGCCTTTACTACTACACAAGAAACTATTCGATGAAGCTAAGGCTTCTTAAAAACAGCCAGACAACAAGAAGGCATTTTTTTCTATAAAGAACAATTATGAAATTAAAATGAAAGTGTGCCAATAGATACATTATCAGTAGCCATGTTACATGATTTCATTTGACATTTGTTTGTGTATGTAAATTTGTCAAATTGATTCTGCATTCTATTTGAATTTAATCTTCAGCTTCTGCAGTATAAGCCTCCACAAGAAGATGGGACGGAATAAAGCATCTTTAGTTAGAGTTTTAAACCTAGAGTTTTAAGATTTAATTGATTCCTTTACATTAGTAAAAAAGTTTTGTTTGTTAGCTTCTGTTTTGTAATAAAATATATAAGATTGAAGTTAAAATGTGCCTGATATTTAATAAACATTTTTTGTTTGTTTTTATTTTTTGCAGGTGGGCTTTTGTTTATGTTGCTTTGTCTATGTAGAGCAGAATCAACTTATTTTAGATGCTATCCGAAAACTGGATTTGGTCAGATTTATATTAAACTAAATAACTTTAATTTGAATACATTTATTGTGCTGTAATGCTAGGTTTGCTTTATGTTAGCATTTACACTAGCTGTGCTTTGTGAGTTCAGGGCTGAGCATGTGGTTTTCAGTAACCAGTATGATAAGGTTTAACAACTAATACTTTGAAATAACCCCAACAGCCTAATACAAAAACCGAACAAATTGAAAACTGGTATTTTTGGAAAAAAAGGTGTAGAATATGATTCTTTTTTATCTTAATTGTTAATTGGCTGATACACCTCCACATGTTCAGCACAGAAATATCAAATATCAATGTGCACAAATTTGTCGTAATTTTCATAATCATTATATCATAGGAATTGATCAATTAAATGTCTCTAAGTCCTTAAATAAACACTTTTTTCAAAAGTTCACAACTAGTTTCTCAACGTTCAGAAGTTCTCAAGCTGCAGCGGAGATCGCAATACAGATCATTATACACACTCAGATATGTCAGGCAGTTACAGAGGGTTTCAGCCATCATTCCTCTTTCTTAAAGTCAAATATTTGGTCACTACAAATGTCTGAAAAGATGTTTCACTAGAGCTTCAAGAGCTTCTACATAAACTCTATATTTTGAGAGATTGACTAGCATGACATATGAATATAATCTCTGCCAGTGCCTTCTGAAGACTTCACAAAACACAGATACGGGCAGTGTTTTAGCCTGATGCCTCATATCTGCAGGTCAGTGGCAGCTCGTCTACTGCTGTTGCTGCTTGCCAGTGATGTTCGCCGGTTGGGTGAGAATGTGGGACTTTCCACAGAACTGTGGTGCCGTGAGGCAGAGCTGAGTTCTGTCACAGAGTCTGACGTCTGTGTTCTGCTGGCTCTCCTCAGGTCAGTCTTGGAAACTGCTCTGCCACAGTGAGTTTTCATCTCCTGGTTTACTGTTTCGCTGTTTGATTCTCCACTGTCTGAACCATTACCCTCCATAACTGTGCTGCAGATCCAGGGTGGGCTCAGTCTGCGGGGTTTGCGCTGCACAACCAGGCAGGAAATTGTGTCAGTTATGGGGAGAGTGGGAAAATCTGCGCTCTTGGATTCCAGATGTTTCAAGAACGGCTCTGGATCATCACGTTTGTGCACAAGTGGAGAGTGAGTCTCACTGCTTGTGTTGTTGGAATTGCTGTTATTTCCCAGAGGATTTAGGATGATATCCTTGTTCTCCAGTCCCAACGGTCCAGTGTGACCCTGGTTCGGAACAAAAGCAGATAAGGGGTTTATAAGTGGAGGGTATGTGGGCCCGTTGCCCTGTGTCTCTAGGATTGTGAATTCACTGGGAACTGTTGGTATGGTGACTTTATGTCCATGGCTTAGACACACCTGATGCACCATAGAGTTTCTCTTGGACTTGGTACCATAATAATCACCCAGGTCATCTTTCAGGTGAGGGTAGTAATCCAGAATTCCCTTCTTCAGTTTTTTATATCCTAGATGCAGGATCTCCAGCAGGCTGAGGAACAAGGACACAGCAGCAATACCCTGCATGAACATCATGAACACACTCTTCTCTGTCGGACGGGAGACAAAACAGTCAACCACATTGGGACACGGTTCCCTGTCACACTTGTATAAAGGGTCCAGGTGGTGGCCGTACAACACATACTGGCCCATCATGAAGCCCACCTCAACCACCGAACGAGTCACAATGTGTGCCACATAGGTCCGTAGCAGTGAGCCCCTGAGTGGGGCTTTATTGAGCTTCCCCTGCTCCAGCTGTCGCAGTTCCCTTTCGATACGCCTGCGAGGTTCTGCCAGCTCAGTGTCCACTGTCTCCAGCTCTCTCCTAAGAGCCACTCTCTTACAGTGACGCTCCTTTTCCAGGGCTCGCAGCTGGTAAATGGCATGACCCATATAAACCAGCGAGGGTGAGGAGACAAAAATGACCTGCAGAACCCAGTAACGGATCAGTGAAATAGGGAAGGCACGGTCATAGCAGACATTGTGGCAGCCAGGTTGCTCTGTGTTACAGATAAAGTCGGACTGTTCATCGTTCCAGACGTCCTCTGCTGCAACGCCCAGCACCAGCATACGGAAGATGAAGAGGATGGTGAGCCATATCTTTCCCACCATGGTGGAGTGAATGTGAACTTCCTCTAAAATTCCACCCAGAAAGTTCCAGTCACCCATCTTTACATGGACATCACAGCTGTAGATGGGGAAAAAGAGGTTAGCTGGATGTTCAAAACCAGCTGACAGAAAAGAATTTGTCAAATTCTTCGCTGTGCTTTGCCACATGTTACAGCTAAACAAAGTGTAGGCACGTGCCAACTCTTCCACTTACTGCATGTGCCATGTCCAATTAACTTCAAGTGAGATTTGTCAGATTATCAATCAATACAGAAATCTGAGAACAAAAGTTGTGAACATTGTTTTAAATTTGAAATGAATTTGAAATTTATACTTAAGATATACTTAAATAGAAAATCCTTATGACTACAGCTAATACCATAAAAAAAGTAAACATTTTTAAAGAGGCTGCTTTTTATTCAACCAGACACTGTTTGAAAATCTAGGTTGCTGCTTAACACAATCAATGTGATTTGTTGCCATTGTGCAGCAATGCGGTCATGCAGTCTGCAGGTCATTCAGAGAATCATGTGCCAAATCAATTATTTTCATAACTGTCCTGATGTAGCAGATGATACTGTTTCAATTATTTGCATCACAGGCTACCATAATGGGAGATTGAATTAGGATTCATCAAAGGGATACACCAAAACTGAAAGTTTGTACTCACACTCATGTCATCCAAAGGAACTTCTCTCTTCTGAAGAATACAATAGATCATTTATGTTTTTACATTTAATATCCAGATTGGTATGACTAACATTATAACACTTAATAAAACACCACAAATGACATTAAGAAATCATGTGCAGCTCACTGGTCTCATTTTCCAGTCTTTTACGGTAAAATTCATGAGTAACTCATTTGTTTGTCTGTATATACTGATTATCCTGATTAATGATCAATCGGTCATGTCCGATTTCATACATGAGCTGTTCTCTGTCAATCCAATCGAAATCTTGCCTCAAGCAGATGTTTGAAAACTCAAACATAAAACCACAAGCACAACATAAAAGTAAAAGACTAAAGTCAGCCTGATTTACTTACTAGTTTGAGACTCAGATAGCATTTAATTAAATCAGACATTACAATGACATACTGATGCACAAGAAATTTATTTCATTTTGAGGTCAGCAGATCTCACAATGAAAACACATTCAAGACACTCATATACACACGTATAGTCATTACTGTTTAACCAAAATAAATATTTCATACAAAAATATTTGGGCAAGGCAAGTTTATTTATATAGCACATTTCATACAATACAATAGTAATTCAAAGTGTTTTACATAAACAGAAAATTAAAATAATCAAAATGATCACAGAAGATGCATAGGAAGTATTGTCAGGCATAAGAAATAAAAATAGCAATAAAAATTCAGAATACAAAATTTAGAGAACATAAAATGTATTAAAACCCTAACAGCTTACAATATAAAAATAGGATACATAAAATATAAAAGCAATTATATTAAAAGCAATTTAAACCTCTTATTGTGCAATGCTTAAAAATGCAGCTCTGCTTGTAAACTCAAACTCATTGACACCTTTCATTATAAACCTTTAAGTATGTCCTTCCTGGCTAACCTGGGGGGTATTCCAGAAAGCAGGTTATGTGACATACCCTGGTAAGTTTAGAAGTAAAGTGGACAGCCTCTACTTTTGGTTCCAAACATGGTGGTAACTTTCAGGGTATGCAATTAGCCATAGCAACTTAATCTCTTAACATAACAAACTTCTCCTGAGCAGCTTATGCTCCAGGGTTTGTTTATTTCAAGTAATGTCACTAAGCATCAGAACTGCTGTTCAAACTAATATAAAACTTGCACTCAGGAAATGTGGTGAGCAGAGTGAATGCTTGACAAACCTGCTCTCCTAAAACACACACACACAAACAGCACTCATGATTCAGAGTGCAAACACACATAATCACGTTTAATTATCTAAATAGGGACATTCCATAGACTATTGTTTTTATACACAGCTGGTTATAAACAATATAACCTTACATTAAACTTTTTTACAATTTGCATGCATTGATAGGTATTTGTAACGCAAATCAAATTTGTATTCATAACCCAATTACAATCCTAGTATCCCTTTACTAATATACATATTATAATGAACAATAACAATTTGCAATAATACGTTTTATGTATTCTGTTGTACATGTTTAATAATTTTTCTGTTTTTGTGTTTTCATTTTTTATTATATGTAAAGCTGCTTTGAAACAATACAACATTGTAAAAACACTAAAATTAAATAAAATAAAAAAAAACTTTATATACAATATTTTATAGTATTTTTACAAAAGTGGATGTCCCCTAAAGGAGGACTTTTGGATGTAAATTTGTTCCTAATTTCTGGTTAAGTAAACACACACACCACAGGCATTTCAGCCAGGCCACTACGCTTGACCATCATGCCTCTGTAGTCAGCATGTGTGGGACACACACCTGACGTACACACAAGCAGCTCTGGGGTTTTCACAGGTGTAAAAAGGGTTCACAGAGGAACAGATCTGATGTCTGATTTCTGGGACAGGAACTCACATCACACCTAACTCCAACACAAATACAAAACCATCAATATCAAAGAACTGATAACCAAATGCATAAATTCATTATATCAAATGTACACTTAAAATGATATCACATATCCGTAGTAAGAACATGATTTTTTTCCCATTACAGCAAATGAAAATGTGAATTGCAAAAATCGCATTCACTCTAAAAACATGCTTAATTTCGGTTGTGCACAATAAGATTTAGGGGTTAAATATAACCTGCATATGTTCTTGACAGGTTTCATAAGATTCACTTTAAAAACATTCGTATCAGTAGAAGTTTTGGAGAAATAATGAAAACAGAGACACATAGATTCTTAGTGATCCAGACATATACTCACCCATTTGAGACAGACAGTTTGTCACTACATTGGCATAGTTCACCTCATCAGATGATTTCTTCTTTTGGAAGGGAAGCCTGATAACCAAAGCATGAGCACATTAACTCTCTCACCTGCTTGTTTAGAAACAGAAAGATTTCTGGCTGATATTATACCTGCATATGTGAAGGAAATTGAGGTTAGGTTTTGGCATATTCTGGATGATCCATCACTTTTTCAGCACAAATATTTACAATCTTAAATTGGGCATCATACACATTATTACAGAACTTCATATCATGGAAAATCAAGTTATGTTTCAAGAAGGAAAATGCAGTACACATAGCTGCAGACATTATTACTCATGCTATATAGTACCCAACACACAATTTAATTTTACACACTATTTAATTAAATGTAATGTAATATGATACATATAGGATACAAATTCTTAATGACATCTTTTCACTTATCACTTTCTTCAACATGAAAAAGTCTCTTTCAATGAGGCCTGTAAATAGATTTATATTCATTTAAATGCCTCACTTCATCAGCCAGTTCATACAACACACAACAGGTGGAAAGTGACTTACAGAAAGAGGATCTTCAAAGAGGTGAATGACTCGAGACGGATCATTGAATCTGACACTCTGAAAAACTGCTATCACATAAATGCAAGAGCAAATTAAACAATATCAGAGTAAAAGATTTCAATGAACGGCTCACCTGTGTCACACCGGACAACATGTGTGATGGGTGATAGTTCACTGAAACTCATGCTCAAATCCTAAACCTCACAACGCTTTATAACGCAGCAGGACGTGGGGTTGACCGACGCGATGTTTCATTGTGCCCGCAACTACCAGGATGGTGACAGGACGCACTCTGGTTGCTATAGTGATGTGTGCAGTTACTGATCAGTTACAGTTATTTTTAACTTATGAATAATAACTAACATCTCCGTCTATAATGTCATGAACATTGATCATCACGTCAAGAGTGAGAGACTTCTATTTTGACATGTTGTTGAGCGGAAGTGTCGTCACTCAGTCAGTTTCCTGCAGCTGTCGCTGAAAAATTCAATGTTTAGTCAGAAAAAAAGAAAAAACGTTAATTCCATTAAACAGTGTTGAACATTATTATCAATGCTGGCGGACTCAGGTGAGAGTCTTAATCATCTCGTATTGAATTCGTGTTGAATGTGGGTCAGTGTGTGCGTGTGTAATCCTGATGAGCTTGTTTAGGTGTGTTTGTTAGTGTTGAAGCTTCAGGAGCAACCTTCCCCATCCCTGGGTCAGAGAGTCGGATTTGTAACCAGAAGGTCACTGTTGTCTTCACAACTCGCTACTCTAATGTGTGTGCACTAACTGGATGGGTTAAATGCAGAGGATTTCTGCACATTTTGAGTATGGGTCACCATACTCGGGCAGCAGGTCACTTTACTGGTCCTCACTAAATAAAAAGAACCAAAAATTGGACAAAACATGTTTTTCTTTCAATCAAATGTCAAAGTTAGGGTCACATGTTTGTGTGAGTGTTGGATTTAGGGGATAGAAATATCATCAGCCTGGTATGAAATCATTTCAAGTCTATGAAATGACCTCACTAATATAGTTAACAAAATGTGTGTGAGATGGATGATGTAGAAACATTCTCTCCAAGTTGCTGTTAAATGCCATTAGCAGGAGAGAATGGGATTTTCATTAGATTAGCTCTTGTTTGTTGAGCCATTTGCCACAGGAGTCTGCGATTTACCTGTCACAGCTGTGGGCTTTAGAAAGTATCATGCTATGTGGACTGGTCAGCAGCCCAGCAACCACCCACAGATACCAGAAGAGACCAAGTCAGACCTAACTGAGAACTCTAACTGTAACTCATGTTACAGTTGCAATCAATTTTTTACCTTTGACATTTATGTGAAGTATTACCACAATGTGTGAAAAGTCCAATAATGACCCTAACCCTTTCCTAAAATATGAGGAATTAAATAATTAAATCTTTGAAATGCATTTATAAAAGTAAAGGAGACATTTGCTAGCAGAACTGGCATATGTGCTTTGTGTTGTCTAAAATGGATGAAACGGCACACTGATTGCTGGAAATAGCATAAAGCCAGCCAATCAGATTGAAACTTGCTGTTTTGGGGAAGCTCCTATCATTTTAGTATGCAGTATACATCAGACGATCAGTGAACAGTGGGCTAATATTGTAGATTTAGAGCCATTCAGTCAGTTTTAACACTGAATGTGTGTGTGGTGTGTGTTAAAATTCATGTTATTCTCCAGTAATAATATTTTATATGGAAATATAGTAATAATATATACTGTCTCTGTGAGTGGGTGGTGGCCGGTGTCGGGGAAGGAAGAGGTCAGCAACAGTGGGTGGGCTGGACTCCAGTGGGCGTGGCCGCAGCATGACACCTGCAGCACAGGTCAGGAGAGACATCAGTGAAGCACAGCACCTCTACAGGACACAAAAGTGTGTGTTTATGTTTAATGTGTGTGTGTTTATGTTGCAGAGCAGAAGAAAAGTCGTTGAGGGTGAGGAAGAGGATGACCAGTCTGAGAAAAAGTTCAGGAAGTGTGAGAAATCAGGATGTCCAGCCACATACCCTGTGTGCTTCGCCAGTGCATCTGAGAGGTGTGTGTGTCCTTCGTCAGTGCGCCTGAGAGGTGTGTGTGTGCTTCACCAGTGCGCCTGAGAGGTGTGTGTGTGCTTCACCAGTGCGCCTGAGAGGTGTGTGTGTGCTTCACCAGTGTGTCTGAGAGGTGTGTGTGCTTCGCCAGTGCTTCTGAGAGGTGTGTGTGCTTCACCAGTGCGTCTGAGAGGTGTGTGCTTCACCAGTGCGCCTGAGAGGTGTGTGTGTGCTTCACCAGTGTGTCTGAGAGGTGTGTGTGTGCTTCGCCAGTGCGTCTGAGAGGTGTGTGTGCTTCACCAGTGCGTCTGAGAGGTGTGTGTGTGCTTCACCAGTGCGTCTGAGAGGTGTGTGTGTGCTTCACCAGTGCGTCTGAGAGGTGTGTGTGTGCTTCACCAGTGCGTCTGAGAGGTGTGTGTGCTTCGCCAGTGCGCCTGAGAGATGTGTGTGTGCTTCGCCAGTGCGTCTGAGAGGTGTGTGTGCTTCGCCAGTGCGCCTGAGAGGTGTGTGTGTGCTTCACCAGTGCGCCTGAGAGGTGTGTGTGCTTCACCAGTGCGCCTGAGAGGTGTGTGTGCTTCACCAGTGCGCCTGAGAGGTGTGTGTGCTTCACCAGTGCGCCTGAGAGGTGTGTGTGTGCTTCACCAGTGCGTCTGAGAGGTGTGTGTGCTTCGCCAGTGCGCCTGAGAGGTGTGTGTGTGCTTCACCGTCTGAGAGGTGTGTGTGTGCCTCGCCAGTGCGTCTGAGAGGTGTGTGTGTGCTTCGCCAGTGCATCTGAGAGGTGTGTGTGCTTCACCAGTGCGTCTGAGAGGTGTGTGTGAATAATGAGAAATACAGTAATGAGAATTTTTAGGGATGTAAATGTGCTTGTGTCATGAAAATAATCACAATTCAATAAATCTCTTAGTTTAAAATAAGCTAGTCTTAACTTTTCCTTAAAGAAAAATCCTGAAGAGTGTTTTTGGCGTGGAGTGTATTCTCTATAAACTGTCAGTCGGACTGACACTCAGCTACACATTTCTCTTCATTAGATGTGCTAAAAACGGCTACACCTCCCGCTGGTACCATCTGTCGTGTGGTGAGCACTTCTGTAACGAGTGTTTTGACCATTACTACAGAAGGTGAGTGCTGATGGGGATTGTTCAGGTCTGTGGCGACTGTCAGCTCAACCAATAACTATTCTGTTTGTTAGTCATAAAGATGGATATGAGACCTTCTCTTCATGGAAGAGGGTTTGGACCAGTAATGGGAAAAGTGAACCCAGTCTCAAAGCCTTTATGGCTGATCAGCAGCTGGCCTACTGGGTGAGACAACAATCTTTCTCAGTACCTTGTTAGCTGCCTTTTAAGGCACCTTTCCTGACAGCTTGGGTGGTCTGTATAGTAGATGCCTTCTAAGATAACCTTATTTTTTTGCCAGAAATGCACTGCAAAGAAAGCACTGCAAAGAACGTACCCTAACCCTATCCTAAATGGATTCAAAATAACATTTTTAATTAATTTACATGACCAGTCAGCATTCAGGACCTCAGCTGTCTGTTTTATAATGCTTATCAGAGTACCATGATCTTAGTGACATGTTACCAACAACACTGAGTCAGTTATTGTGTGTGTTTTGTGCAGGTTCAGTGCACCAACGTGGACTGTGGAAAATGGCGTCAGTTGAGTAAAGAGATGCAGCTAACAGCAGCGGTGGCATTATCATATCGCTGTGGCATGAAGCTCAACAGCATCAAAGTAAAAGCACATCGTGAACCTTCTCATCAGAAAGAGAGAGCTGGACTTTCTGAAGATTTCACCTCGTCATACTTTTATTTTGCAGATTGAAGGATGTGACGCATGTTCTCAGCCAGAAGACGTGGTAAATCATCAATACTTGTTCTAGATCATAGGTTCCCACCTGGTTTTGGGAGTCTGTGGTTGTCACCCGGTTTTGGGAGTCTGTGGTTGTCACCCGGTTTTGGGAGTCTGTGGTTGTCACCTGGTTTTGGGAGTCTGTGGTTGTCACCTGGTTTTGGGAGTCTGTGGTGGTCACCCGGTTTTGGGAGTCTGTGGTGGTCACCCGGTTTTGGAAGTCTGTGGTTCTCACCCGGTTTTGGGAGTCTGTGGTTCTCACCCAGTTTTGGGAGTCTGTTGTTCTCATTTGTTTTTAAAAATGTTTGTTGTTTGTGTGTGTTATTGCTGATGTCATTGATTGTGATGTGTGTTATTATTTTATGTCATTGATTGTGATGTTTGTTATTTCTACAGTCAATGATTGTGATGTGTGTTGTTATTTCTGATATTATTGACTGTCGTGTGTGTGTGTGTTCTGAGCGAGTGACGGGTGTGACCGACAGCTGGTGGCACTCTATGCTGATTCTTCCGCCACTGTTTAAGGACAGTTTGGCCAGTCCTTTTCTCTCAGCGTATTACCCTGACTGCGTGGGCATGAGCCCGTCTGCCTCCCCTAGCAACCAGCGTCCAGAGCAGTGCCGCACCGCACCACCTCACAGTGAGTCACAAACTCCTTTCTGATTTTAGAGAAATTATGTGACATAAGACCCAATGAAACGTCTTGACCAGAACTGCATTTAGAGGAAGAGAAAGTTTTTTTTAATTAAAAATAGACAAACATTTTACATCATAACATACACTGATAAATGTATTTTGTTGTGTGTGTGTATAGTCCTGGGTCTCTCTCCATATTTCCAGCCCTTCTACCAGCCAAATGAATGTGGGAAAGCTCTGTGTGTGAGGCCGGACATGATGGAGTTGGATGAGTTGTATGAGTTCCCAGAATTTTCCAGAGATCCCACAATGTATCTGGCACTGAGGAACCTGGTGCTGGCGGCCTGGCACAGAGATTGCAAGGTCAAACACACTCAGAAAATCACACCATTTATTTCAGAGTCTCCAGTGGTCTGAGTGACAGGAAATAAAATGACACACTGTAGCAGGTTTTCTCTGACACGCTTAAGGCAACGTCTTCATTTCAGGAGTATATTGGACTTATTTCCCATAGTGCTCTGGGGTTTGTGTCTGAATAGCACATGAGCATTCTGATTTCCCCCATGACATGCCATTCTCAGGTCACAGCAGGTTTGGGCATGTGTCTGCCTTTTAGAGCAGGTAAAGATAAACCCCAGAGAAACACTCACTAATTAGCTTTATGTACCTGACACCTGTTGTGACTATAGCAACAACAAGAGGTTATTTGCTGTCATTCTCATTCCAAATTTCAATAGCAATTTTGGTTTTCAAGCTGCTAATTCAAAGTGGATCATTTAAATATGAAGTAGACCACATAAAAAATGACATTCAGTTTGTCCTCACAAAACCAGTATTTTACTGTGTATTCTGTTCGTTAATAGTAATTATGGTGAATACAATAATCGGCCATCTCCCTGTTTCTCAGTGTTTGTTGTAGAGTTTGGCGAAGATTTGGGTTAGTTGGGTTAGTAAAGGTTTGTTGTGGTGGTTTTAACAGCATCCAGAAAGACTAAGCGTAATCACCAACTATACACTAACACTGTGTTACTGTTTATTTAAAACAACTTAAACATTGTGGCTTTTTTAAATTGTCATGATGCAAACATCTGTCATATCAAATTAATAAGATATCTACAGTAACTTAAATGAAGTTAAATTAACAAATATAAACTTAAACTTTGCTCTTCTGCAGACACATTTTGTTGTGGAGATGAACTACTGCTCCCGCTCATGCTCATCTTTTTCAAATGTCTGCTCATTCAATCAGCATGTGCAGTGTTAAAATGCCCCCTATTGGTTAAACTCTCTCTTGCGATTTGAAAATCGCACACTTTTAAATTGCGATTTCGGTTTAAAAAAGATTATTCCTGCAGGTCTAGTTTGTTGATCTCTGTTTGCTCTTACGTTCAGGAGGTTTTGACTCCTCAGAAATGCGCTCCTCACATCATTGTCCGTGGACTGGTGCGAATCCGCTGTGTGCAGGAGCTGGACAGAGTTTTGTGTTTCATGACCCGGAAGGGTTTGATCAACACTGGAGTCCTGCAGGTCAGACAGCCCCTGCTGCCTGCATCCCAGCACACTGTGAGTCACATAACACACAACACTGTGCACACTTCTGTGTGTGCTAATACCAGACTTTACAAATGTAGCGCTCACCAAATACACCCATTTACATGATTCATGAATCATGTAAATGGGTCTATACACGTTTTGCGTCTATACACATTTATAATACCACCTTTTGAATTTGTACAATTAAAAATATTTCAGTATTATCTGAATGAACAAACCACAAAAAAGAAATTGCAGTAGTATATCTGTTTGTCTGCGCAGAAGGTGTTGGTGATTGGTGCAGGTGCTGCAGGTCTCACCGCAGCTCGGCAGCTTCAGAACTTTGGCATGCAGGTGAGACATACACGTTGTGTTCTGGATGAACTTCTGTAGCCTCTTTAAGCATCGTTCTGTATGTTTGGCTCCTAGCAGCTGTTTTCTAATTGGCAGGTGGTGGTTTTAGAGGCCAGAGAGCGAATCGGGGGGAGAGTTTGGGATGATGGGTCACTGGGTGTGACTGTCGGGCGTGGAGCTCAAATTGTAAATGGCTGTATAAACAATCCCATCGCTCTGATGTGCGAACAGGTGATGAACTTGGGCAATTAAAAAAAACATCCCACTTTGAGCCGACGTATGTGTGCATGTTTGAGTGTGAGGATGTGGGCTGGTGTGTGTGTTTGTTCAGTTGGGTGTGAGGATATGGGCTGATGTGTGTGTGTTCAGTTGGGTGTGAGGGTGTGGGCTGATGTGTGTGTGTTCAGTTGCGTGTGAGGATGTTGGCTGATGTGTGTGTTCAGTTGGGTGTGAGGAGGCGGGCTGATGTGTGTGTGTTCAGTTGTGTGTAAGGATGTGAGCTGATGTGTGTGTGTGTGTGTGTGTGTTCAGTTGGGTGTGAGGATGTGTTCTGATGTGTGTGAGGATGTTGGCTGATGTGTGTGTTCAGTTGTGTGTAAGGATGTGGACTGATGTCTGTGCGTGTGTTCAGTTGGGTGTGAGGATGCGGGCTGATGTGTGTGTGTTCAGTTGGGTGTGAGGATGCAGGCTGATGTGTGTGTGTGTTCAGTTGGGTGTGAGGATGCAGGCTGATGTTTGTGTGTGTTCAGTTGTGTGTAAGGGTGCGGGCTGATGTTTGTGTGTTCAGTTGGGTGGGAGGATGCAGGCTGATCTGTGTGTGTTCAGTTGGGTGTGAGGATGCGGGCTGATGTGTGTGTGTTCAGTTGGGTGTGAGGATGCGGGCTGATGTGTGTGTGTTCAGTTGGGTGTGAGGATGCGGGCTGATGTGTGTGTGTTCAGTTGGGTGTGAGGATGCAGGCTGATGTTTGTGTGTGTTCAGTTGGGTGTAAGGATGCGGGCTAATGTGTGTGTGTTCAGTTGGGTGTGAGGGTGTGGGCTGGTGTGTGTGTGTGTTTAGTTGCGTGTGAGGATGCGAGCTGATGTGTGTGTGTGTTCAGTTGGGTGTGAGGATGCGGGCTGATGTGTGTGTGTTCAGTTGGGTGTGAGGATGCGGGCTGATGTGTGTGTGTTTAGTTGGGTGTGAGGGTGCGGGCTGATGTGTGTGTGTTTAGTTGGGTGTGAGGATGCGGGCTGATGTGTGTGTGTTCAGTTGGGTGTGAGGGTGCGGGCTGATTGTTGTTATGGAGAGGTTTGTGGGGATGTGTGTGTGGTCAGTTGGGTGTGAGGATGCGGGCTGATGTGTGTGTGTTTAGTTGGGTGTGAGGATGCGGGCTGATCTGTGTGTGTTCAGTTGGGTGTAAGGATGCGGGCTGATGTGTGTGTGTTCAGTTGGGTGTAAGGATGCGGGCTGATGTGTGTGTGTGTGTGTTCAGTTGGGTGTAAGGATGCGGGCTGATGTGTGTGTGTGTGTGTGTGTCAGTTGGGTGTAAGGATGCAGGCTGATGTGTGTGTGTGTTCAGTTGGGTGTGAGGATGCGGGCTGATGTGTGTGTTTGTTCAGTTGGGTGTGAGGGTGCGGCTGATGTGTGTGTGTGTGTTCAGTTGGGTGTGAGGGTGCGGGCTGATCTGTGTGTGTTCAGTTGGGTGTAAGGATGCGGGCTGATGTGTGTGTGTGTGTTCAGTTGGGTGTGAGGATGCGGGCTGATGTGTGTGTGTTCAGTTGGGTGTGAGGATGCGGGCTGATGTGTGTGTGTGTTCAGTTGGGTGTGAGGGTGCGGGCTGATCTGTGTGTGTTCAGTTGGGTGTGAGGATGCGGGCTGATGTGTGTGTGTTCAGTTGGGTGTGAGGATGTGGTCTTGTGGTGTGTGTTTAGTTGAGTATAAGGATGTGTGCTGATGTGTGTGTGTGTGTGTGTGTGTTGTGTTCAGCTGGGCGTGAGGATGCATAAGCTGGGAGTGCGCTGTGAATTAATTCAGGAGGGCGGGCAGGTCACTGATGCTGCTGTAGACAAGCGGATGGACTTCCATTTCAATGCTGTACTGGACGCCGTGTCTGAGTGGAGGAAAGACAAGTCACAGTGTCAGGATGCATCTCTGGGGGGTGAGACAGTCTTTACTGGTCTGATGCGCCTCATAGTCTCATCCTTATCTCTCACTTTTGGGTCAGGAGTCAGGGGTCTCATTGGGCTTTAAATAGTACACGGGGACATATATTATAAATTCACTTGATATGTAATGAGTCTGCTATAATTATTTCTTTCATCATGTGTTACATTTGTTTTACTCATTCTGACACATACACATTGTTTATAATGTGTATCTCTGGCTGATGGAGACCCAGTTCCTCTTCTGATGACAATTTGCTGTGTTTGGTGATTGCAGTACAGAGTTCTCCCATTCTTCATTTCTGTCTTTCTTTTGTACTGTTTCCACCATAATGAACATATTCATCAGAGATCTGTCTGATCATATAGTTTCCTTTAAACACAGTGAGGCTGTCCTGACGTATAATGTGACTACACTCAATACACACCAGAGTGACTTTCATGTCTTTTACAGTTTACAGTTGACATTTAAGGTCACTCATCTGAACACTCGCAGAGAGATTGTGTTTAAAACTGAGTGAGGAGTTTTGGCAGTCCTGGGCAAATTGATAGAACTATCAAAAAAAAAACAGAGAAACAAAAACAGATTTTAGAGTGGATTAACCAGCGGTCAGGATGAAGGGACAAAACAGAGTGAACTGGATACAGTGAACATATACAGTAAATGGTTAGGGTAAATTGTTTTTATAACACTAATGTTTGTTTGTTTTTATTTTGGTTTAATGTTCAGAGAAGATTCAGGAAGTTTATAAGACATTCCTTCAGGAGTCTGGACTTCACTTCACTGACTTGGAAGAAAAAGTTTTACATTTTCATCTCAGCAACTTGGAATATGCCTGTGGAAGCAAACTGGACCAGGTGTGTGTGTTTGTTTGAGAGAAAGAGCTGGATCAGTGGGTGCGTGGGTGGGTGCGTGCGCGCGTGTGCGTGCGTGTGTGTGTGTGTGAGAGAGAGAGAGAGAGAGCTGGACCAGGTGTGTGTGAGAGAAAGAAAAGGCTGGACCAAGTGTGTGTGTGTTGAGTTGGTGGTTCACATGCAGTAATGTTTCTTTGTGTGTGTGTTTCTGCTTGTGTGTGTGTGGCAGGTGTCGGCCCGCTCGTGGGATCACAATGAGTGTTTCGCTCAGTTCTCTGGTGATCACACGCTGCTCAGTGATGGATATGCGTCTTTACTATACAAACTCGCTCAGGGACTGGACATTCAGCTTAGTACTGCGGTATTTATCTCACACACTGCATCTTTACCTTCAGAAGTTTACTTTCTTTGTCTCCCCAGTAAATGTTGTGTGTGTGTATTTATAGGTCCAGTGTGTGGAATATTCTGGAGAGGGGGTAAAGTTGACATGCACTGATGGCTCTCATTGGAGCGCACAGAAGGTAGCAATACATGTTTTACACAGACAACAAAAGAATATGGTCACCATAAACACCATAACAACATGATGCTTACTCTGTAGTCCAAGTTTATGCATACGTTCAGTGTCCACCCGTGCTGTGTTCTCCACCTGTGCTATGTATTTTTACCTGTCTCTAATCTGTATTGTAGATTCTGGTGACAGTTCCATTGGCTCTGTTGCAGAGGAATATTATTCAGTTCAATCCTCCTCTGCCTGACAGGAAACTCAAAGCCATTCACAGTCTTGGAGCTGGAGTTATAGAGAAAGTGAGTGCGAAGCATGTATACGTTGGACAGAATTTGATTCAGTCTCTCTCTCACACCTTGGCACTGTGTTTCAGATTGCTCTACAGTTCCCTCACCGTTTCTGGGACAGTAAGATTCAGGGAGCTGATTATTTTGGCCATGTTCCTCCCTGTCCAGAGAAGAGAGGTCTGTTCAGTGTCTTCTATGATTTGTGTCCTCAAGTAAGCGCTCGCTACTACGCATTTCCATTAATTGTTTTTGAGGTTATCCATGTGTTTACAATTTTGATCATTTCCTTTTTACAGTAGGTTGGAAGAAATGGTTGTGTAAGTATGAGGATGGTTTCACATGAAACCTGACAAATCTAAGCAAAACCTAATTTTGGGATCCCCTTATTTTATAAAAACGCTATAACAATATAGTAAATAAAGTTTTTTAAATTGTAAAAATGGCAAATGTTTTCTGTTAGGGTTAGAGTGTGGATTAGGGTTAGGTTATAGTCTTTATAACCAGCTGTGTATAAAAACAATAGAGGTCTTTGGAATGTTTAGATAGATACGTAGATTTAGATAAGTAAGTGTGTGTGTGTGTGTGTGTGTGTGTGTGTGTGTGTGTGTGTGTGTGTGTGTGTGTGTGTGTGTGTGTGTGTGTGTGTGTGTGTGTGTGTGTGTGTGTGTGTGTGTGTGTGTAGGGTAAAGAGTGTGTGCTGATGTCTGTGATCACTGGAGAGGCTCTGCTGCTGATCAGAGATCTTCAGGACTCACAGGTGGTGGATCTGTGCATGACCATCCTCAGAGGACTCTTTCAGGAACAGGTGAACAGACTGTTGATCTCTCAAACTTACTGCAATTTAAGGTCAAATACAGACAATCATGTTGCTCAAATTAACAGGATTGAAACAAACTTCTAACCCTAAATATGAACTTGCAAAATATGAAGTTTTGCAAATGAATGCCTTAATTGCTTTAATGTTTTAACAAAGGCGACTTTGGCAAGATAAAAATCCTGAAGCAGATGTTTGGTAGTGAAATGTAATTATTTTCTAGATGAAACCATTACACTAAGTGGTGAAAGTTACATATTTGTCAGATATGGTAACCCATACCCAAAATGTGACATCTGCATTTAACCCATCACTGCAAGTCGTGAACACACACACCCGGAGCAGTGGGCAGCACGCTACTGCGCCCGGGCAGCAATTGGGGGTTAGGTGCCTTGCTCAAGGACACTTCAGTTGCTACCTGCCAGTGCTAGAATCGAACTAGCAACCTTCTGATTACAAGCCCGACTCATTAACCAGTAAGCCACAACTTAGCATTAGTCAGTTATGTGTTAATTTTGTTTCTGTAGCTCTGAACAGAAGTGTCTGGTTTATAGTCCACAGCAATTTACATCAAGTTTTCATGGCGTGTTTTTTAACATGTTCTGTGTGCGTGTCTGCTGTCGGCTCGCTGCCTTAAGTGAAGTAGCACTCATAGAAAAATACCTTATAACAGACTTTACACACCCAGAGAGATCCTGACTAATTTTTAACATTGTCTTTTAATTATGTGCACTAAATGAATATTGCTTTATTATTGTAGAAAGTTCCAGATCCACTGAAATACTTTGTGACTCATTGGAGCAAAGACCCATGGTCTCAGATGTCCTACAGCTTTGTGAAGACAGGGGGCAGCGGTGAGGCCTATGACATAATTGCAGAGGATGTTCAAGGGAAGCTCTTCTTTGCTGGTGAGGTAAGAGGAACCGTATGAGAATCCATCACAATACACACTAAAAACACTTCAACCGATTCCCTAAACCAACGTTTCTTATTCATCTGATACTGTATGTAGTGCTAAACAAGGTGTGTGATGGCAGGGGTAGTGTGTGTAGAAAGACAGTGACAGTACTTAAGCAACTCTTTGTGATAGGGTTACCTTTAAAAGCTTTTTTGTTTCATTAATTAATTTAATATTTTCAACATTCTGGTTTGGGACCCAGTAATTCTTCATAATATTAAGGATACATAGTATGTGAAGTTTATCTCTCAAAATATAATATTTGATTCCCTGCAGGCCACAAACAGACACTTTCCTCAGACTGTGACAGGGGCATATCTGAGTGGCGTCCGCGAGGCCAGCAAAATCACAGCGCTGTAGACCTGTTTTACCATCATACTGCTGTAGAACTGTCCCACTATCGCAACATCACAGTGCCGTAGA
This sequence comes from Chromobotia macracanthus, assembly GCA_036877525.1. Classification (NCBI taxonomy): domain Eukaryota; kingdom Metazoa; phylum Chordata; class Actinopteri; order Cypriniformes; family Botiidae; genus Chromobotia; species Chromobotia macracanthus. The sequence continues at coordinate 4,577,984 of JAZGTH010000089.1, read as the reverse complement.
ACAGTCACAATAATAGTGCGGTAGAACTGTCATCATCACAGCACTGTCGTTGAATAGGCTCACCATCACAGTGCTTGTTGACCTGTGTCACCATTGCACATAACCACAAAACTGCATCCAGCCACACCTAACAAATGTTCTGAAGCTCTTTTATTTGCTAAATTATTACTTTTCTATTTGAACTTCACAGTTCCACATGTCATGTTATGATTGATAATAGAAATGTCATTAATGTGTTGATGTAATTTTCTAAAAGGGTGAAATGAAGATTTATTCTGTACATTTTCTATCATTGACTTCTGTTTAAATGAATAATTGAAATATTTTGCTTATTTAAAACAGACTGTTTGGTTAATTTTCTCTTTATAAAAAATGAAAACTTGTAAATTATTCTACAACTTTTTAACCCTATAGCAATTTTGCATTAGGGTTAGGGTTATTAACTTATTATTAATATTTAAGATTCAAGCATGTAAAGCTACCGTGTCTTGAAATAAGTGTCCTGAAATGTTTATTTTGATAATGTCTCTTAGCAGCACCGGGTTTTTATAACCCAAAGATGACACTCCAGAAAAAGTGTGCTGTTTAAAAGCAGATTTGGGAATTCAGTTTTATTTATATAGGGATTTTTACAATGTTGCATTGCTTCAAAACAGCTTTACATAATGAAAAAAAGTCAGAAAACAGAAAAATGTAACATAGAACACGGAAAACAGAATGTGGTATTATTGCAAGTTTATATTGTTAATTATAAGAATAATTATAAGTATTTTAATAAGTATATTAATAAAACTAATTAGGGATGCTAAGATTATAGTTGGTTTATGAATAAAGAGTTGACTAATGATAACTACAACCCAGATGGAAAAAACCTTGGGAGAAACCAGGTTGAACCAGGAGGGCCAGTTCTCCTCTGGCATGTTAAAGCTGTAATCAGTAACTTTCTTGGATAAAAATGGAGAGCCGACTGATTTATAACACTGATTTATAAACTGTCGGGCCTGATTTTGTGACAAATTACCAACAGAGGCATAATGTTACTATTTGCAGCTATAACATCACACTGCTGTGACTAGGCAGGGAACTAAAATGTAGAATCTAACTGAGCTGGAGGTAGGTAAGTAGATAATAAGAAGTTTAATAAAGTCCATCATATTCTCATTGATTTAGGGTGATACAGGTTATGGATGTAATCTTTTTAAATTGGCATAAGGATGATCAAGTAGCTCACCCGGAAATGGGACTAGCCAGAAGCTGGAGCTGGGTTGGTCTGTCCCAGGGATTGTCCTGTCTCTCCACCATCTGGTCTGGATAAAGTCTGGATCATACTGACTACAGGACCTTGGGCACGTTGAAAGACAGACAGACTTAAAGCCAATACATCTGTTCTTATGGGATGTGTCTGGATGTTTGTAGAATCCCAAAGACCTTGATTAGCCACTTCATCATATGGTCTGTATCATCATATGGTCAACGTTTCCGCTGGTTCGGTGATGTCACTCATGTTATTACTGTATTTGTCCTTTGGGGGGCAGCACAGCTCTGCAGTCTCACACCGGAAGTGAAAATTTAATTTGCTGAAGTTCTCAAAGCTGCTGCTGAAGATTGCTGGAGATTTTCATGTAGCACATGCAGTTCCATTCTGCTGATTATCATGCTGCTGTCTGCGGTGTGTTTGTCTGTTTCTGCAAGTGTGTGGTTATTTCTGCAGATGTGTCTCTCACTTTCTGCAGGTGTGTGTAAGTTTATATAGTGTTAATTGTATTTTAAAAAGGCACAAATGAAAGTGTTTCAAATTAAACAGCAGTGCAAACAGCAACATGTTTAATATCCTGCAGCTTTTAATCTGGGTGATTTTTGCTCAGTACAACATCAGCCTATTAGAGCAACTGAAGCCATCAGAACTTTCTCTCTGCAGGCTGCTGTGTGCGTCAGAGAAAAGCCAAAGCTGCATTAATATAATAGAGCTGCGAGACTCTATAAACGCTCAGGGCAGCCAGACATTTGTCTCCATGGCAACAGCAAGAGACTCCTGTTATGGACTTCCTGTGAACGGGATATGCTTGAGGCACCTCATCTCTCTTTCTGGAGGATGTGTAAATATAAAACAGATGATTTCAATAGTGCTTGAAATAATGAAGGTTTGATGGAAAGACTAAATTTTTTGTTGCTATAAAATTGATTATATTGGTTGTGCTTAAACATGTTCATGTATGTTTACAAAGAAACATGAAGTGACATGCATGACATTGAACTGGCAACCTTAAGCCTGACTCTCTAACCAGTAGACCACAATGCACAAATGCCCCAGGCTAGTTGTCAGAGCTGTGTCATAACTTTAAATGAAACGGTTAATAGCGATGTGCCTTAGTACTGTTTTCGTTTTCTTTCACAGTAAATATTTCATATGATTTTACCTGAGATACAACTCAATGTACAACAAATGACTAACACATACAAGAAGACCTAAACAAATACAGGTTTATTTTGGAAAATGTTTGTTTTTTTACTCAGTATTTCATGTTGTGATGGTTTTCTGATAAAGAGAGCCAGCCGTGAACTCAGACACACACTCAACAGTGTTGTTCTGTATCTCTGAAGTCTATAAGAAGGTTAGCAGCTCTGTGGTGTTGTGTATGAGATCAGTGACACAAGAGGGCAAGAAGCTCTGTTCTCATGTCAAGCACACATTCAGTGCTATCTGTACCCACAGCACCCTGCCTTTATTTTTGCATTTTCCCATCCCAAGTGCCATAAATAATATGTCAGGACCCAGTGGGTGGACACCCCGTGCTCATCTTGGCAAAGCAAAAACATGTTGCTAAAATTGTCTGTTATTGAGATAAATAGTTGCCTGAATTAAGCAGAAAGTCTTCCACATTCTTTATAATGATGTCAGCAATTACTAGAAGACTGTCTTTGGGCTTTATTAGGCCTTGTGTATGAGCCAAAGAACATTTATAGACTTCTTGATTATGGTATTTAGCCTAACCCTAGAGCTGTAGATCTGATGTTGACTGGAAAACTGAGAGGAGTGGAGCAGATCTTGGTGACTCAGTGTGGAAATGTAAATATACATCACTGATGCTTATAATGGAAAATGTATGGACTTATACAAAATTTCTCATTAAATCGCATTTTAGTGCTTCATGTTTGAGGCCATAATTCTTTATCCTGCTTTTAGATGGTCATCTATAATCCAAGCCAAAGCAAAAACATGAATTTTCTAACTGAGACAATCACCTCATGGGATTTGAAAGGTCTCTAAGCTAAATCTTTTAAGAAAACACAATGCCAATCAGACAGTATTTATGAACTTGCTTATCTTTTACTGACTCACTGAAATTTAGCATTGAGAGGAGGGCATAAATATTCATAAGGGCACGGCTTTTGTGGGTGTCTAAACAAATAAACACTAATAAGCTCTCCATTCATTAGCCAGTAAAGCCAGCCAGGGCGCTTTTCATGCATCACGGAATGGCAGGATGTGTTTTCAGTTACTGTGTCTCCAGGGTAACAGCTGATCAAAATTCAGGGCCTGAGATCAAATGGCTTGGGCAGAAACTAATGGTTTTTCAGTTCGATTCAAATTTATTTATATAGCGCTTTTTTACAATGTTGCATTGTTTTAAAGCAGCTTAACACAGAATACAGGAAAATTATGGCATATGTATAACACAGAGAATACAAAACATATGGTATTATTGCAAATGTTACTGTTCATTATAAGATGTATATTAATAAAAACTAATTAGTGATACTAACATTGTAATCGGTTTATGAATGTAAATTTGACTGAACTGATGATAACTACAATACATTTGAACCATTTGATTAAATGGACGTGCATCATAGATACCCATCATTGTGTGTTAGGACTCATACCTCTCTCAGTGGTTTATGAGGGTGTAATGTATTCAGACTAAAATGTTATTTGACTAAATGTGACATTTAGTCAATTAACATGATGGCATTAAGCATTAAGCAAGACATGCCATTCCAACTTACATGGATATGGTGCATAGAAAGAAAAGAAAATGTTATAGAATAGAAGTATAACATGCATAAATAATGTAAAAGAATAAAATAATGAGAGAATAAGACAATTAGAGAAAAAATAGTGAAACAGTTAAGTCTTTAAGACTGTACTTAGATCATTAAACTAAAATCAATATTAACAATTTACAAACCCTAGGCCAAGTTAAATATCAGCAGTCTCCCAGTAAGCAAGCTAACAGGGTGACAGTGGCAAGGAATCAAAATTCAATTTGGGAGGGCCAGTTGTCCTCTGGCATGTTAAAGCTGCAATCCGTAACTTTTTTGGTTAAAAACAGAGCTTTTATATAGAATTTTATATTGATTTAAAAACTGTCGGGTCTGATTTTGTGACAAATGTCAGGAAAAGGAATGTTACAGAGATGGTGACAGAAGCATAATTTTACTAATTGCAGCTAAAACATGACACTGGGAATAAAACTGTTGTAGAATCTAACTGAGCTGGAGGTAGATAAATAGATAATGGGAAGTTTAATAAGGATGTCAGGAACGGGAGAAAAGAACCCAAGTGCAGACAGCGTTAAACAGAAAAAAAAATCTTTATTTAAAGAAATAACCAAAACAAGAACCCGCGAGAGGGCAAAACGAAAACAAAACACAGGCTTAAAACACTCCCAAAAACAGTGCAAAAACACGACAAGACTAGACCACTTGACAAAACCAAGAAGCAAAAATCCAAAATGCAAAACACCAAGAAGCAAAAATGCAAAAACGAATCAGCACAAGACAGAAAACACGAGGGCATTAAATAGCACAAAGACAAACGACTAACAGGTGCACGAAATGAGCGCTGACAAGACAAGAGAACGAGGGGGTGGGGTCAAGACGCAAGACCGGAGAGCACATGGCGAATGTAAACAAAACAGAGGCCATGTGCTTCCACACAAGACAAGACCCAGAGCATGAGTTCAGATCCAGACTCCAAGAAACAAGAACCAAGACTAGAAGAAGTCAGGATCAAAACAACACGCTCTGACACTAAACACAGAGCATGAGTTCAGATCCAGACTCCAAGAACCAAGACTAGAAGAAGTCAGGATCTAAACAACACGCTCTGACACTAAACACAGAGCATGAGTTCAGATCCAGACTCCAAGAAACAAGAACCAAGACTAGAAGAAGTCAGGATCAAAACAACACGCTCTGACACTAAACACAGAGCATGAGTTCAGATCCAGACTCCAAGAAACAAGAACCAAGACTAGAAGGAGTCAGGATCCTAGCAAGATAATCTAGAAACTCAGAAACAGGAAACCAGGACCCTGACAAAGGAAGTCCATCACATTCCTATTACTTTTTGGTGAGGTTATGAGGTTTTCAGGTTATGGATGTAATCATCTTAATTTGGCATGAGGATGATCAACTAGCTGAATTGGTTTTCCTATCCTGTTATCCTGTCTTCCCACTATCTTGTCTGGATAAGGTCCAAACCTTGGGCAAATAAGAGACAGACAGACTTAGAGCTAGTACATCTGTTCTTATGGGAAATGTCCCCAGTTCTGGTTTAACTAACTAATGCAGCTTAACAATCCTTTAAGAGATTTGAGTCATAAAACCATAGTACTATAAGTAGGTTAGGAAAGTCTGTTCCAGAGTTTTGGCACTAAGTATGAAACGGATCTACCACCCGCACTTGATATTCTAGGTATTTTCAGCTGGCTGGAATTTTGAGATCACAGAAAACATGAAGGACTGTAATGAGACAGGAGCTTGCTCAGATACTGAGGAGATTCAGGGCCTTGTAGGTAATCAGCAGAATTTTGAAGTTTATACAAAGCTTAACAGGCAGCTAGTGCAATGTTGACAGAACCAGACTAATATGGTCGTACTTGTTTGTTCTCGAAGTCTGGCTGCTGCATTTTCAGACCAGCTGGAGTTTTTGTACTAGGCACCCAGTAAGGCATTGCAATGATCAAGTCTCAATGTCATGAATACATGATACAAAAACTCTGATAGTGTAAATAAAGGCAACAAACAGCAAACAACCACCCTATAACATTGTAGTGTAATTAATGCATGCTGAAATGCATGATGGGAGCTCATGCACCATTCTTTAATATGAAACTATTTGTTTAGCTCACGCTAGTTTATTATTTATATAACTTATACAAAGTGCACTCAGTGAAATGTCCTCATATTTTTTATTTTACTTTGAGCAAACAAAGTCTTAACTTGATTTCACAAATCAACAGACTAAAACAAGCTAAAGATAAAGTAAGATAAACTGATTCAACTCAAATTTTATAGTAGAATGAGGAAAAAACATGCAAATTGTTCAGCAAACTCAAAGCATTGACTAATGGACAGAATATTTTAAGATTTGTTTAGTGTACTTTATTTGGGTTAAAACAACATCAGGGTTAACAGTGTATGTATATATATATGTGTATTTGTTTGTTTGTTTGTTTATGCCTTTTTCTTTATCTTTGCATAATTTCCTTGCATCACATCACTCAAGACACTTCAAAGCAACAATAATTACTGATCATTTTTATTAATCATTCAATATTTTAAAAAACTTTGCATGACTTAAATGCATCACTTAACATTTTCTTATTTTTCACTGTTTTGATTTTATGACTGTTTTTGAGTATTTCATTGTTGATTTGCTGTAGCTTTGCATGTTTAATATTTATGAAGCAAATTCAGTAACTGAAACCTTTATTTATCATTTTTGTATATGCAATCCAGCAGTACATCCAAACAAGTTTATAAACATTTCAAAGCTATTATGACTAAGTTTGTGCTTTTCAAATTATTATAATTGGCATTATTTTCCTCTTAAAGGATTCAGTATAATGTAATGCCAGTCGACAGCATTTGTTGCATGAGATTGAGTGGCACAAAAAAGTATTTCGACTTGTCCCTCAGTTAAATAAAAGAAAAAAATGACAGTGAGACTCTTACAGGGGCAATAAAATATTCCTGTATTGATGAGAAAGGTTTAGGGTCTTCAATAAAAGGGTTAGGGTCAAACTGTAAGCAGTCTCTGCCTTCAGACCAGGAAATGTTGGAATGAGTTTCATCTGTTCCTGAGACCACACATAGAAAGTTAGATAATAAAGTGATAGTGTAAATTACTATTGCCTGTTTGTTGGACAAAGGTGTGCATTTGTTGTGTTAGTGTGATCATATCACAGATAAACCGTGAACATTTCATGTTTTCAAACACATACAGGAAATATAATCCCATATGTGTGTAAAAACAGCACTGCTGTGACTCTTAAGTTAAGTTTAGTCTCATTTCAGGTGGCTGCATTTATTTGCAATACAGAAAATGTCAGAATGTTCAGAAATTGTGAGTCATTAGTTTAAAACTTAATAAACTACACAAGTACAAAGAAATTTGTTTCAACACAAACTCATCCTGATAGGAAAACATTAATGTTTAAAAGATTTACATACTGTAGAAGGGCATAAACCATTAGTTTAAACAGTTGTAAATTTTATTTGAAGAATTGTATGGTGTATATTTTGTTTGAATATAACAGTATATTAATTCAAATAAAGTATAAAAGTATATTAATGTTCTGAAATAATCTTGAAAAACACGATTGCTGGGAAGAAATAACTATCTCACAGAAGTTGTGATATTGGGTTTCTCGTGTCTTGTAAGGGCTCGAGTCTGTGATGGTATTTTGAGAGTATTTCCCCCACCAGCAATCAATTTTCACTTCTCCAAAAGAAAGAGAGTGTGTAAAAAAAAGAGTCCTGTAAAGTCCTGTAAAGTCCTGTAAAAAAAAAACTTACCACCATTTTATATATTTGGCACAAGCGCTGTGTGAAGAACTCATAATCATTTAGTGATACAGCAGTAATGACACAGACAGCAGTTGTATGTATATGCTTCCATAGAATAAAGCCAGACATCAACACAGATAATCAATCTCTGCAGCTTCACTTTCACAAACATGCTCATTTCCTGTCATTCAGTTGGTGTTTGTGTTTTGAAATGATTTTTATTATGTAAATGAAATAGCTGTACTTAATTATGTTATGTTGTACATAATCACCATGGTGTGCTAGGTGTTAAATCAAATATTCACAATAATTTTACAGGTGAGATATTTTCTGACCACATTGTGCATGTGATTTAATTGTGCTTTTATTTGACTATTAAGTTCTCTAAAGAACATCATCAGACTAGTTTAACGACCATTTCTCATTTTTAATATTGTCTCTCATTTAATCTTCAGTAGCCAGTCTGGTGTTAGACTTCATTTCAGAGAATAAAATCAGACTGAGGATTTCAGACAATGTTTTCAGTAAAAACTTGTTGAATCTTCCTGACAATAGTGTCTGTTTAGTTGAAATGATGACATCTGACACAACTGGTGAGATATTTAATATTGTCAAAATTCTCCTGCATTATAACTCATTTTTTTTAATTTTTATTTTTTTTATTTTGCTGTTTTTAATAGTTTTGTCTGTATTCTAGCAGTAGTAAAATATAATTTGTGACACAACTGACTGGGTGAGTTATAAAATTAGGTTATGCCTATGATACTAATGACTGGACTTTATGACTCATAAATGATGTCATTTTTATAAGCACAATCATGTTTATGTAATGAAGACACATACCTTCAATCTCTCCATTTCTCTGCACTAATGACCAATAAATTGAGCTTCCAATCATGTGACTCACAGCTGAAATATTGTGTCAAGCGTCTTTTCAGGAGTTTGTGGCTCTCAGTGGAACTCTGCTGACGTACATTTCATTTGTAGTAGATATGAGTCATGAAACTTTTGTTCCTCACAATAAACCTTATGACATGAAGGTAGTTGTGAACTCTGAAGTGTTTCACACTCACGCAAAAGACAAGAACTGATTTCGCAGGTACATCAGCTTGACTTCCTGAGGTCCTTGTGTCCCCATTCAACACTGTCCTAAAACTTCATCTGGACAATTACAAAACACATCAGCTAACGTGAAGTTTGAACTGTGCTCTGATTGGTGGAGAGTTTGGTCTAAATCGGGGTTAACAAAATTCCTACTGTTCTGCCCTGCATTACGTGCAGTGATCACCACACCCTAGCAACCATATAGCAATGACCCGGCAACACCTTAGCAAGGAGGTTGTAGCAGCAAGTTTAGCATAGGCAAATATCACTTATATTTAAACAATAGATTGGCAGTTCTAATGAAGCCTCTTATTTTCCAAATGTATAAATAGTTTCTTATATATAGTTTATATTTATTTATAGCCAGCGTGTGCCAGCCGTCATGGCTGCCACACCACAGTCCCCAGCCTGAGGCTACCAAGGCAGTTCCTATGCATTGGAGACTGGCTTACAGTTTGGTGGATACACCAGTGTCATCGGTGCAAGCTGTTGGCATCTCCGCGGTGGTATCTAGTCTGAATATAACTGAATTGTGTGTGAATTTTTAATACTGATATGAATGTTATGAATAAATGATACACCTGTTATAAATCTAATTTTTATATCATCATAAACGTCATTAGATTAAAATTTGTCTGAAGCTCCTAGTCCCAGCATTCAATATCAAGGCTGGACTAATGCATTGTCCTACTGACAGCCTTCCACCCCTGGAAATGATCCAGAATGCTGCAGCATGACTGATCTTTATTCAACCAAAGAGAGCCCACATCACACCCCTCCTGATCTCACTCTACGGGCTACCCATAACTGCCCACATTGAATTTAATTCTCTGACCCTGGTCTTCAGGATGCTCACTGTAACTTCAACCTCCTACCTACCTCAACTCACTCTTTTAGATATATATCCTCCCGCCAACTAAGTTCTGTAAGAGAGTGATGTCTGATTGTTCTCCTCACAACGAGGCACCAGATCACTCTCTGAGACATTCACCTATTCTGTTCCTTCCTGGTGAAAGGAGCTCCCAGCCTCCATTCAATCTGCTGAGACCATCACAACCTTCAAACAACTGAAAACACACCTAGTTCACAGACACCTGACTAATCCCTAACACTCCGCTGTTCAATCTTGTATAACTATGTATGTAAAAACTGTTCATCTACTGTCTCTAGCATCAGAACTATTCACACTTGTAAATATAGCTTTGTAAATCTAGGCTTGTTAGTTCTTAGGGCAAAATGTTAAATGCTCTCTCTCTCTCTCTCTCTCTCTCTCTCTCTCTCTCTCTCTCTCTCTCTCTCTCTCTCTCTCTCTCTCTCTCTCTCTCTCTCTCTCTCTCTCTCTCTCTCTCTCTCTCTCTCTCTCTCTCTCTCTCTCTCTCTCTCTCTCTCTCTCTGGATAAAATTGTCTGCTAAATTAAATGTAAATCTGAAATGTAGACAGAATAAGGTGTGTGAGGATTTAAGACCGTTGTTTAAAGTGTATCTGAAACATGTCTCAGATCTGTTCTGATTCATCATGGTATCTGCTGCTTTGTGTAGCCAACTCCCTGGCTAGTCATTTAAATAATTAGAAAATGACACCCTACATCCCTAATAATTTTCTCTTTTTCTCCTCCCCCCTTAAAAGATGTTTGTTCTGCAACAGGAAATGAGGTCATTATGTGTTCATGAGTCATAGCTGGGCTCCATCAGAATGCTTTAATTAAACTTTAATGCCCTGTAAAGTCTCATTAGACAAACACATTTGTAAAGACAAATGTCTTTACAAATGTAAAGACATTTGTAAAGACATTTTTTTTTCATTGATGTGTCGCTTTTTTTTTTTTTTTTTTTCATTGATGTGTCATGTATATATCTGAGGGATTTCTCACACATTTCCTTGGTTTTCTGGAAAGTGCTAACTGATAACATAAACTAGAAAATCTCCTTTTAATCTCTTTCATGGAATCTTGACATATGTCTGGTTGGAAATGTAAGGGTTTTCTGTTTCAGCAGTGTAATTCCCCCCACCCCCCACCCCCCTAAACATCATGTAAAAACTCAACTGTGATTAGGTGTTTCATGTGTCAGTCAGACAGACTCTTCTTGTGTAATTCATTGGATATTTTCCAGAACTACACTGCATTACCGTATGTCACAAGGACTCTGAAATAAAACATGAGCATTTTCGCTCTTGCGTGATGGGACATCAGTATTCTGTGTGCTGTCTGCAGATGTGTGGAGAGACCGAAACATTATACATTTAAAATCATGTGCTGTGGTGAGCTGTGATGTGACACTGTAGCACTTCAAGTGACCGGACATAATTTTCACATAAAGTCAAAAATACATAAAGCATAAGGTGGAAGAAAACTGCATGGACAGTAAAAAGTGTGATATTTGACTGCTGATAAAGGCAAAAAAAAAAATTTCTTTGTAGCCCACTGAGATGTTTTTGTTACTGCAGTGAAGCAGATGAGTGAGTTAGTCCCTTTAAACTGAGCTGTGACCTCTTCACTCATTGACAACCTTTGTTAGCATGAACATTCCTACAGATCAAACAACATTCAACTATAATCAACAGTGTGTCCTCTGAGAGCTTTGCATTATTTACAAGAGCAGCAATCAGTGTGTATTGTGTACAGATCAGACAGTGGATCTGATCAGATCTCATAAACACCCTGCAGCTTCAAGGATGAATGTTAGTGTGTTTGAGAGAGTGTGATTGGTATGGAGGTGAGGTTTTCTTTGTACGTAAGTGATGACGTCAGAGGGGTCTGCCTGCGTATACACAAAGATTATCAATCCCACAGATGTCTGTCTCTAGACCTCCCTCCTCTCATGCAGACACTGATACAGCTGATTGTTTTTATTACTGAGAGTGTAAAGTGTTTGTGTGTTTAAATGTAAGGTATGTGTGTTGAAGCAGCATAATGCAGTATCATTAAATTAGCATCTTGAAGTATGATTGATGCTGCAGCGTGCAGTATGATTGATGTAGCAGCATGCAGTATGATTGAAGTAACAGCGTGTAGTATGATTGAAGTAACAGCAAGCAGTATGATTGATGTAGCAGCGTGCAGTATGATTGAAGTAGCAGCGTGCAGTATGATTTATGTAGCAGTGTGCAGTATGATTGACATAGCAGCGTGCAGTATAATTGAAGTAACAGCATGTAGTATGATTGAAGTAACAGCGAGCAGTATGATTGATGTTGCAGCATTGTAGTATGATTGATGTAGCATGCAGTATGATTGAAGTAAAAGTTTGCAGTATGATTGCTGTTGTAGCATACAGTATGATTGAAGTAACAGCGTGCAGTATGATTGAAGTAATAGCATGCAGTATGACTGATGTTGCAGCATGCAGTATGATTGATGTTGCAGCATGCAGTATGATTGCAGTAAAAGTGTGCAGTATGATTGCTGTTGCAGCATATAGTATGATTGAAGTAGCAGCATGCAGTACGATTGATGCTGTAGCATGTAGTATGATTGATGTAGCAGTGTGCAGTATGATTGAAGTAGCATGCAGTATGATTAAAGTACAAACACACACTGGATTACTGGAGCCACACTGCCTCAGTACACAAACACCCATGCCCGATTACTGGAGTCACACGCATCAGTACTGTACACACACACACTTGATTACTGGAGTCACACGCATCAGTACTGTACATACACACGCTTGATTACTGGAGTCACATGCATCAGTACTGTACACACACACACTTGATTACTGGAGTCACACTGCATCAGTACTGTACACACACATGCTTGATTACTGGAGTCACATGCATCAGTACTGTACACACACACACTTGATTACTGGAGTCACACTGCATCAGTACTGTACACACACATGCTTGATTACTGGAGTCACATGCATCAGTACTGTACATACACGCTTGATTACTGGAGTCACACTGCATCAGTACTGTACATACACACACTTGATTACTGGAGTCACACGCATCAGTACTGTACACACACACACACACTTGATTACTGGAGTCACACTGCATCAGTACTGTACACACACACACTTGATTACTGGAGTCACACGCATCAGTACTGTACATACACACGCTTGATTACTGGAGTCACACTGCATCAGTACTGTACATACACACGCTTGATTACTGGAGTCACACGCATCAGTACTGTACATACACACGCTTGATTACTGGAGTCACACTGCATCAGTACTGTACATACACACGCTTGATTACTGGAGTCACACTGCATCAGTACTGTACACACACACACACTTGATTACTGGAGTCACATGCATCAGTACTGTACACACACACACTTGATTACTGGAGTCACATGCATCAGTACTGTACATACACGCTTGATTACTGGAGTCACACTGCATCAGTACTGTACATACACACGCTTGATTACTGGAGTCACACTGCATCAGTACTGTACACACACACACACTTGATTACTGGAGTCACATGCATCAGTACTGTACACACACACACTTGATTACTGGAGTCACATGCATCGGTACTGAACACACACTTGATTACTGGAGTCACACGCATCAGTACTGTACACACACACACTTGATTACTGGAGTCACATGCATCAGTACTGTACACACACACACTTGATTACTGGAGTCACATGCATCAGTACTGTACACACACACGCTTGATTACTGGAGTCACATGCATCAGTACTGTACACACACACACACACTTGATTACTGGAGTCACATGCATCAGTACTGTACACACACACGCTTGATTATTGGAGTCACATGCATCAGTACTGTACATACACATGCTTGATTACTGGAGTCACATGCATCAGTACAGTACACACACACGCTTGATTACTGGAGTCACATGCATCAGTACTGTACACACACACACACTTGATTACTGGAGTCACATACATCAGTACTGTACACACACACACTTGATTATTGGAGTCACATGCATCAGTACTGTACACACACACACACTTGATTACTGGAGTCACACTGCATCAGTACTGTACACACACACGCTTGATTACTGGAGTCACATGCATCAGTACTGTACACACACACACACTTGATTACTGGAGTCACACGCATCAGTACTGTACACACACACACACTTGATTACTGGAGTCACACGCATCAGTACTGTACACACACACGCTTGATTACTGGAGTCACATGCATCAGTACTGTACACACACACACTTGATTACTGGAGTCACATGCATCAGTACTGTACACACACTTGATTACTGGAGTCACACTGCATCAGTACTGTACACACACACACTTGATTACTGGAGTCACACGCATCAGTACTGTACACACACACGCTTGATTACTGGAGTCACACTGCATCAGTACTGTACACACAGTTGATTACTGGAGTCACATGCATCAGTACTGTACACACACACACACACACTTGATTACTGGAGTCACATGCATCAGTACTGTACACACACACACTTGATTACTGGAGTCACACGCATCAGTACTGTACACACACACGCTTGATTACTGGAGTCACACGCATCAGTACTGAACACACACTTGATTACTGGAGTCATATGCATCAGTACTGTACACACACACACACTTGATTACTGGAGTCACGCATCAGTACTGTACACACACACACTTGATTACTGGAGTCACACGCATCAGTACTGTACACACACACACACTTGATTACTGGAGTCATATGCATCAGTACTGTACACACACACACACTTGATTACTGGAGTCATATGCATCAGTACTGTACACACACACACACTTGATTACTGGAGTCACACGCATCAGTACTGTACACACACACACACTTGATTACTGGAGTCACACGCATCAGTACTGTACACACACGCTTGATTACTGGAGTCATATGCATCAGTACTGTACACACACACACACACTTGATTACTGGAGTCACACTGCATCAGTACTGTACACACACACACTTGATTATTGGAGTCACATGCATCAGTACTGTACACACACACACGCTTGATTACTGGAGTCACATGCATCAGTACTGAACACACACACGCTTGATTACTGGAGTCACATGCATCAGTACTGTACACACACACACACTTGATTACTGGAGTCACACTGCATCAGTACTGTACACACACACGCTTGATTACTGGAGTCACATGCATCAGTACTGTACACACACACACTGATTACTGGAGTCACACTGCATCAGTACTGTACACACACACGCTTGATTACTGGAGTCACATGCATCAGTACTGTACACACACACACTTGATTACTGGAGTCACACGCATCAGTACTGTACACACACACATGATTACTGGAGTCACACGCATCAGTACTGTACACACACGCTTGATTACTGAGTCACATGCATCAGTACTGTACACACACACCTTGATTACTGGAGAATCACATGCATCAGTACTGTACACACACACATTGATTACTGGAGTCACACGCATCAGTACTGTACACACACAGCTTGATTACTGGAGTCACACTGCATCAGTACTGTACACACACTTGATTACTGGAGTCACATGCATCAGTACTGTACACACACACACACACTGATTACTGGAGTCACATGCATCAGTACTGTACACACACACACTTGATTACTGGAGTCACACGATCAGTACGTACACACAACGCTTGATTACTGGAGTCACAATCAGTACTGAACACACACTTGATTACTGGAGTCATATGCATCAGTACTGTACACACACACATTGATTACTGGAGTCACAGCATCAGTACTGTACACACACACACTTGATTACTGGAGTCACACGCATCAGTACTGTACACACACACATGATTACTGGAGTCATATGCATCAGTACTGTAACCACACACCCTTGATTACTGGAGTCAATGCATCAGTACTGTACACACACACATGATTACTGGAGTCACACGATCAGTACTGTACACACACACACTTGATTACTGGAGTCACACGCATCAGTACTGTACACACACACGCTTTGATTACTGGAGTCATATGCATCAGTACTGTACACACACACACACTTGATTACTGGAGTCACACTGCATCAGTACTGTACACACACACACTTGATTACTGGAGTCACATGCATCAGTACTGTACACACACACACGCTTGATTACTGGAGTCACATGCATCAGTACTGTACACACACACGCTTGATTACTGGAGTCACATGCATCAGTACTGTACACACACACACACTTGATTACTGGAGTCACACTGCATCAGTACTGTACACACACACGCTTGATTACTGGAGTCACATGCATCAGTACTGTACACACACACACGCTTGATTACTGGAGTCACACGCATCAGTACTGTACACACACACTTGACATTACTGGAGTCACATGCATCAGTACTGTACATACACACGTTGATTACTGGAGTCACACTGCATCAGTACTGTACACACACACATATGGAATATTGATTACTGAGTCACATATCAGTACTGTACACACACATTGATTACTGGAGTCACAGCATCAGTACTGTACACACACACACTTGATTACTGGAGTCACATGCATCATACTGTACACACACACACTGATTACTGGAGTCACATGCATCAGTACTGTACACACACACACGCTTGATTACTGGAGTCATATGCATCAGTACTGTACACACACACACTTGATTACTGGAGTCACACTGCATCAGTACTGTACACACACACGCTTGATTACTGGAGTCACACGCATCAGTACTGAACACACACACGCTTGATTACTGGAGTCACATGCATCAGTACTGTACACACACATGCTTGATTACTGGAGTCACATGCATCAGTACTGTACACACACACACTTGATTACTGGAGTCACATGCATCAGTACTGTACACACACACACGCTTGATTACTGGAGTCACACGCATCAGTACTGTACACACACACACTTGATTACTGGAGTCACATGCATCAGTACTGTACACACACACACTTGATTACTGGAGTCACACTGCATCAGTACTGTACACACACACGCTTGATTACTGGAGTCACACTGCATCAGTACTGTACACACACACGCTTGATTACTGGAGTCACACTGCATCAGTACTGTACACACACACACTTGATTACTGGAGTCACACTGCATCAGTACTGTACACACACACACACTTGATTACTGGAGTCACATGCATCAGTACTGTACACACACACACGCTTGATTACTGGAGTCACACGCATCAGTACTGTACACACACACACACTTGATTACTGGAGTCACACTGCATCAGTACTGTACACACACACGCTTGATTATCGGAGTCACATGCATCAGTACTGTACACACACACACACACTTGATTACTGGAGTCACACGCATCAGTACTGTACACACACACGCTTGATTACTGGAGTCACACGCATCAGTACTGTACACACACACACACTTGATTACTGGAGTCACACGCATCAGTACTGTACACACACACGCTTGATTACTGGAGTCACACGCATCAGTACTGTACATACACACGCTTGATTACTGGAGTCATATGCATCAGTACTGTACACACACACGCTTGATTACTGGAGTCACACGCATCAGTACTGAACACACACACGCTTGATTACTGGAGTCACATGCATCAGTACTGAACACACACACACTTGATTATTGGAGTCACATGCATCAGTACTGTACACACACACGCTTGATTACTGGAGTCACACGCATCAGTACTGTACACACACACACGCTTGATTACTGGAGTCACACGCATCAGTACTGAACACGAGTCAGCATCAGTACTGAACACACACACACTGATTACTGGAGTCACATGCACAGTCGAACACACACACACTTGATTACTGGAGTCACACGCATCATATGGAGTCACATCAGTACTGAACACACAACGCTTGATTACTGGAGTCACACGCAAGTAGACACAACACATTGATTACTGGAGTCACATGCATCAGTACTGACACACAGATTACTGGAGTCACGCATCAGTACTGAACACACACACATTGATTACTGGAGTCACAGATCAGTACTGTACACACACAACTTGATTACTGGAGTCATACGGAGTCACAGATCAGTACGTACACACAAGCTGATTACTGGAGTCACACGATCAGTACTGTACACACAAACTGGAGTCATGCATCAGTACTGTACACACACACACTTGATTACTGGAAAAGTCTGTACACAAGCATCAGTACTGTACACACACATTGATTACTGGAGTCACAGCATCAGTACTGTACACACACACTTGATTACTGGAGTCACACGATCAGTACTGTACACACACACCTGATTACGGAGTCACAATCAGTACTGTACACACACACTGATTACTGGAGTCACAGCATCAGTACTGTACACACAAACTTGATTACTGGAGTCACACAGTACTACAGTACTGTACACACACACGCTTGATTACTGGAGTCACACGCATCAGTACTGTAACACACACACGCTTGATTACTGGAGTCACATGCATCAGTACTGTACACTGATTACGGAGTCACACGCATCAGTACTGACAACACACACCTTGATTACTGGAGTCACATGCATCAGTACTGTACACAACACTGATTACTGGAGTCACATGCATCAGTACTGTACACACACACATTGATTACTGGAGTCACATGCATCAGTACTGTACACACACACATTGATTACTGGAGTCACACTGCATCAGTACTGTACACACACACCTTGATTACTGGAGTCACAATCAGTACTGTACACACACACATGATTACTGGAGTGCACACTGCATCAGTACTGAAACACTATATGGAGTCACCATCAGTCTGCCCCATACTCATCAGTACGACACACACAACATTATGGAGTCACACGCATCAGTACTGTACACACACACGCTTGATTACTGAGTCACACGCATCAGACTTGGAGTCACACGCATCAGTACTGTACACAAAAAACGCTTGATTACTGGAGTCACACGATCAGTACTGTACACACACACAATTACTGGAGTCACATGCATCAGTACTGACACCATTGATTACTGGAGTCACACGCATCAGTACTGAACACACACACACGCTTGATTACTGGAGTCACACTGCATCAGTACTGTACACACACACACTTGATTACTGGAGTCACACGCATCAGTACTGTACACACACACGCTTGATTACTGGAGTCACATGCATCAGTACTGTACACACACACGCTTGATTACTGGAGTCACACGCATCAGTACTGTACACACACACAGCTTGATTACTGGAGTCACATGCATCAGTACTGTACACACACACACTTGATTACTGGAGTCACAGCATCAGTACTGTACACACACACGTAGAGTCACAGATCAGTACTGTACACACACACGCTTGATTACTGGAGTCACAGCATCAGTACTGTACACACACACGCTTGATTACTGGAGTCACATGCATCAGTACTGTACACACACACGCTTGATTACTGGAGTCACATGCATCAGTACTGTACACACACACTTATTACTGGGTCACATGCATCAGTACTGTACACACACACACTTGATTACTGGAGTCACATGCATCAGTACTGAAACAAAGCTTGATTACTGGAGTCACATGCATCAGTACTGTACACACACCACACACACACAATTGATTACTGGAGTCACATGCATCAGTACTGTAACAACACACTGATTACTGGAGTCACACATCAGTACTGTACACACACACGCTTGATTACTGGAGTCACATGCATCAGTACTGTACACACACACATTGATTACTGGAGTCACAGCATACGGAGTCACACAGTACTGTACACACACACGCCTTGATTACTGGAGTCACATGCATCAGTACTGTACACACACACACTTGATTACTGGAGTCACATGCATCAGTACTCTACATACACATGCTTGATTACTGGAGTCACATGCATCAGTACTGTACACACACACACTTGATTACTGGAGTCACATGCATCAGTACTCTACATACACATGCTTGATTACTGGAGTCACATGCATCAGTACTCTACATACACACGCTTGATTACTGGAGTCACACTGCATCAGTACTGAACACACACATGCTTTATTACTGGAGTCACACTGCATCAGTACTGAACACACACACACTTGATTACTGGAGTTACACGCATCAGTACTGTACACACACACAATTCTGTACAATGTGTGGCATCATACACCTGAAGTGCAGAAGAGTTAGAAACAGGAAACTGAATATGTCTGAATAAAACAGATGAAGGGCAGCAGAAGAACACAGAGGTGAGATCTGAAATATCTGAAATATTATCTCTCCATGTGTTGAGACTCTCTAAAGACAGATGAACTCAGATGTTCCTCAGTCCTCCTGAAGCTCACAAAGAAACAGGTCAATCAGACCAGGCAAGATTATTCCGCTTCTACAGTTCTGTGTGGGTCAGAGCAGCAAACTCCTACCGAACATTCACCTGTCTGTTTCTCTCTGTCTGTCTTTCCCTCTCTCTCTCTTTCTGTCTGTCTGTCTCCACTTGACTCTCAACAGTTAGACCACTCTTTGTGTGTATGTATGTGTGTGTAAGAGAGAGAGAGATGTGTGATTTTAAGATGGATGTTGGTGGAATTTCGAGTAAATGAATCATTAACACTCACAGCAGCAATTAAAGTCAAGCACTGAAAGCTCAGACCTCTCAAGGTTACCTGTCTCTCTGTCTCTCACTCTCTCTCTCTCTCTTTCTTTCTTTCTTTCTTTCTTTTCTTCCTCATTCACAGCAGCTCCGGAAGTGAACCTTCTGAGACTTACTGACCAAATATGAACATCCTGATAAAAATAATTGCATTTAACAGTGCTTGTATCTCTCTTTCTCTGCCTGTCTGTCTGTCTGCATGTCTTTGTCTGTCTGTCTGCCTGCCTGTCTCTCTGTCTTTCTATCTGAGCAAACCTAGATATCTGTTTGCCAGTATCTTTGTCTCAAATTTACATACTGTAGCTTTATTGACATAGTTCAAAAGATTTACTTTTCAAAAGCATTATATTTCTCTTATTTAATGTGAATCCCACACAGTTTTGTCTTCTGTATGGACATAATGTTTGTAACGCCACATCCGCAGAGCCAAAAGCACAGTATCACTCAATACTCAGTTACTGCAAAACTTCCATACTTACTACATTTGTTTGTTACATGATACTTTTGTAAAAGCATAGTCAGTTATTATAGGCCCTGCTTTAAATATGACAGACAGAGAGAGAGAAATGCATCTCTCTTACAGTCCTGCAATTCCTCTGATTGAATCTCTAGGAGGTGCTTCAGCTCTGTGTTTGTCTTCTTGTGTTTGTGTGCAGTTAGTAACAAACTGAAAAGATTTCAAAGTGAGATATTATTTTTCAAGCTTGATGACTGAATCAAGGGAGTGTATATGATATATTGTGGAACACAGTACAGTACAAAGTGTGTAAGCACATGACTGTGGTTCTGATGTAAACAGACATCAAATGTGTACAGTGATGTCTAGAAGCTGATTAGTGCTTGTGTCGTGCTCTGATCATTTTTGTGTGAAATATGCATCAGACACTCATATTTAGAAGTAGCTGTACTTTGTGTAAACTACAGTCACTAGTGAAGCAATTGACACTGTGTTCTTATGGTGCTATCAGCCAACCAGCTTATAATGCAGATAAGTGTTTTATAGTGTGCAGATAACTGTTTTATAGTGTAGATAAGTGTTTTATAGTTTGCAGGTAAGTGTTTTATAGTGTGCAGATAACAGTTTTATAGTGCAGATAAGTGTTTTATAGTGTGCAGATAACAGTTTTATAGTGCAGATAAGTGTTTTATTGTGTGCAGATAACCATTTTGCAGTGCAGATAACTGTTTTAAAGCATACCCATTAATACTGAATAATGGAACTGTGTTTGTGTGTGTGATATGTGTGTTGTCTGCTGTTGTATGCATTTGTGGTTGTGTCTGTGAACTGTTTAGTTAGAATACTGTAGTTAGTACCAGCCAGGCGTCCCCGTGACCTGTAGCTACACACACATGTATGCACTGTACAAATACATGAATGCACTGTACACACACACATGAATGCACTGTACACACACACACACACACATGAATGCACTGTACACACACACATGAATGCACTGTACACACACGCACACACACATGAATGCACTGTACACCCACAATGCACTGTACACACATAAATTAATGCAGTGTACACACACACACACACACACACACACACATGAATGCAGTGTACACACACGAATACACTGTACACATACATATGAGTGTGCTGTACACACACACATACACACACACACATGAATGCACTTTATAAAAGTGTCTGCCAAATGCATACATGTATGTGTGTTGAGTTCCACTGAAACACACACAATTCTGTAAACGGATCATGTACTGACTATAAAATGTTACTGTTTGCATTAGTCAGTTGCACAGCACTCAGACACCTGTGTGTCTGATGTGTGTACTGTTATTCACTATGTTGTGGGGACCAAATGTCACAAGTATACTAATTCCAGTGCATTTGGTCCTTGGGGATACATTTTTAGGTCCCCATAAGGAAATAAGCTTATACAATCATACTGAATGATCTTTTAAAAAGTATATATAAATGCAAAAAGGTTTCTGTGATGGGAAGGTTTAGGGGTAGAGTTAGTGTACTAGGACAGAATAAACAGTTTGTACAGCATGTGTGTGCTTGTAAATATACACTGATTTCTATTAAAGTATAAAGCTGCAGCCTGTATGTTTTGTGTGTATTAGTTTGTCATTTGATATTGTGTTTAAAGAAGGAAACAGCTTTAAATAACTCTCACTATGATTCACACACGGCTGCAGTGACGCTCTGATAGTGGTTTAGGCCTCCAGTGGGCGACACCACAGGACACTCAGATTTATGAATGAAAATTTACTTCCCACTGTAAATCTGTGCTGCTCACACACATACATTAATTCATTTGGCAGACACTTTTATCCAAAGTGACTTACAGTGCATTAAATGTATTTAATTTATTTGTGTTCCCTGGGAATCGAACCCACAATCTCTGCCATTAGTTGTGTACACTGATGTGCGTGATGTGTCATTAGTTGTGTACACTGAGTTATGTGTCATTAGTCGTGTACATTGAGTGATGTGTCATTAGTCGTGTACGTTGAGTGATGTGAGTGATGTGTCATTAGACGTGTACACTGAGTGATGTGTCATTAGTCGTGTACATTGAGTGATGTGTCATTAGTCGTGTACACTGAGTGATGTGTCATTAGTCGTGTACACTGAGTGATGTGTCATTAGTCGTGTACACTGAGTGATGTGTCATTAGTCGTGTACATTGAGTGATGTGTCATTAGTCGTGTACACTGAGTGATGTGTCATTAGTCGTGTACACTGAGTGATGTGTCATTAGTCGTGTACACTGAGTGATGTGTCATTAGTCGTGTACACTGAGTGATGTGTCATTAGTCGTGTACACTGAGTGATGTGTCATTAGTCGTGTACACTGAGTGATGTGTCATTAGTCGTGTACACTGAGTGATGTGTCATTAGTCGTGTACACTGAGTGATGTGTCATTAGTCGTGTACACTGAGTGATGTGTCATTAGTCGTGTACACTGAGTGATGTGTCATTAGTCGTGTACACTGAGTGATGTGTCATTAGTCGTGTACACTGAGTGATGTGTCATTAGTCGTGTACGCTGAGTGATGTGTCATTAGTTGTGTACACTGAGTGATGTGTCATTAGTCGTGTACACTGAGTGATGTGTCATTAGTCGTGTACACTGAGTGATGTGTCATTAGTCGTGTACATTGAGTGATGTGTCATTAGTCGTGTACACTGAGTGATGTGTCATTAGACGTGTACATTGAGTGATGTGTCATTAGACGTGTACATTGAGTGATGTGTCATTAGTTGTGTACACTGAGTGATGTGTCATTAGTCGTGTACATTGAGGGATGTGTCATTAGTCGTGTACGCTGAGTGATGTGTCATTAGTTGTGTACACTGAGTGATGTGTCATTAGTCGTGTACATTGAGTGATGTGAGTGATGTGTCATTAGTCGTGTACGCTGAGTGATGTGTCATTAGTCGTGTACACTGAGTGATGTGTCATTAGTCGTGTACACTGAGTGATGTGTCATTAGTCGTGTACATTGAGTGATGTGTCATTAGTCGTGTACGTTGAGTGATGTGAGTGATGTGTCATTAGACGTGTACATTGAGTGATGTGTCATTAGTCGTGTACGCTGAGTGATGTGTCATTAGTTGTGTACACTGAGTGATGTGTCATTAGTCGTGCGCATTGAGTGATGTGTCATTAGTCGTGTACACTGAGTGATGTGTCATTAGTCGTGTACATTGAGGGGCGTGATGTACATTGAGTGATGTGTCATTAGTCGTGTACATTGAGTGATGTGTCATTAGTCGTGTACACTGAGTGATGTGTCATTAGTCGTGTACATTGAGGGTCGTGATGTACATTGAGTGATGTGTCATTAGTCGTGTACATTGAGTGATGTGTCATTAGTCGTGTACACTGAGTGATGTGTCATTAGTCGTGTACATTGAGGGGCGTGATGTACATTGAGTGATGTGTCATTAGTCGTGTACACTGAGTGATGTGTCATTAGTCGTGTACACTGAGTGATGTGTCATTAGTCGTGTACACTGAGTGATGTGTCATTAGTCGTGTACACTGAGTGATGTGTCATTAGTCGTGTACATTGAGGGGCGTGATGTGCTTACTTGCCGGTTGCCATTCCCAACGTCATCAATGCAGGACGTCATCGTGCAGTACGACGTCATGACGTTGAGTGTAGACCTGTGTGAAAGTCATTATTGTTTCCTGCAGTTGCGTTTAGTGCCGCTGGGTCTGCAGGCATGAAGGTGTAGCACAATCGCTTACATACAGAAACATAACAATAATATTTCACATATAATGAGATACTGCGGCCAACAGTCTGTTAAAGTTTGAGGGAAAATCATTGAAGTTTCGTAGTCACAGTAATGAACAAGAAGCTAACCGCCAATAAACATTACAATGTAAAGAAGATGGTGAAGGGGAGAAAGTGACACCTGCTGAGGTTCTGAACATTTCTGGGTTTGGGTTAGGGTTAGGGTTAGGGAAATATGAGAGTACTTTGCTTTTATGAACATAGTCTATGCAGACCACTGGAGAAGCTCCAGGACTGGTGTTTGGATCAGCACCACTGAACGACTTTATCAACGTTGTGTTGGAGTTTATTTTCTGTGGATGGATTCAGTTTAATGGATTATTCAATAGACAGATGACCTTTATAATGTAATTAGTTTAATTAGAGTCTCTTTTGCATAACACACTTATGTGTGCTGCTGTGGGTTTTTACTGCAGTAGTTTTCTATTTCCTCTGGGACATTCGGTTGGGTTGCATGAACTTAACTTCATTAAACAACGCATCTTAAAAGCTGCTGAAAATTCAGATCAACACAATCAAGCAGCTTAAAATCTCTTTCGCTGCATCATTCTCATTATACAGGGAGAGCTTGACTCTTGTTTGTGTGTCAGGATGAGAGCAGCTTCACGTCTGTGTCTGTCTGTTTGCTCTTTGTAGACTGTTGTGAGACTGGTGTGTGTTTGGGTGTATCAGCATGTTAGTGAACACACGTTACATATGAAGCCTTTATTTATGAAAGATGCCCGCTGTATGTTCAGATGCGTCACACACTTACCAAGGTGTGTGTGTCTGTGTGTGTACTAGTATTCACTATATTATGGCGATCAAACCTGCCCCCTCAGGTATAGTAATACCAGTAAAATTTACCTCGTGAGGACATTTTTAGGTCCCTATGGAGAAACAAACTTATAAATCATACAGAATGATCGTTATAAATGTAAAAGAGCAGATAGTTTTGGGTAGTGGGTTTGTTAGCATTTATGAGCCATGATGCCTGTACGTCAGTGTGGTGACACAGGAGGACAAAATTGTGTTTAAATGTCGTCTGACTCATTTTACATCCCAAATCGTCTGACTGTCTTTCTCAGTTTCAAATGCTTGTTCCTGATATTTACTCATTATGTTTATATGAGTATTTTTATGAGAAGACCGTTGTGGAACTTTGTAAAGATTCTTGTGAAAGAAAGAACATAATGTGTATATAGTAGAAAGTCTTCAAACAGATTTTCTGGTAAAAACCCACAATATTTTAACCTGTGAACATCTCACTAACAATATTAGATTGCTGTGGGTGATTGCTATTCAGTTGCTAAGGTGTCTTGGCTGGTTATTTTCATGTTGCTTTGTGGTTACTAGGCTATTATGAGTGGTTGCCATGACATTTCTAGTGTGAGGTGAGTAATTGTAAGGTAATTGCTTACTTGACCCTCGAATTGTGGATGAACTTAATTAGACAATTAATTAGACAAAAAAAGCAAAAACGTTTTTTAATGCTGCTTTCATAATGACTGCTTTAATGCTTTCCAAATCCATGACATGACAACTGACATGACAAGTATATCCTTATAGCCTCCCTATATTTGGCTTTAATGCTCTTAATTTTCCACTGGCATTGCAGCCAGGTTTGGAACATGTGCAAAATGAAGACGTTCAACGCAATCCGTCGTGGAACAGTCACGTTATAACCAAGGTGAATCTGTGTTTAGATGCAGGTCGGATGTCTGGATATCGGATATGGAAAAATCGGATCTTGTGTGTTTACATGTGCAACAAAATCTGTGTCAGAGTGTGTGCTTAAAGTGCACACACTCCCAGAATGTGACTGCAAACTGACTGAGAGGGACCACTGACCGACTGTCTATATGTCTGTTTGTCTGTCAGTCTGCTGTAGACGTTTAGTCTGAGATGAGCTTTCTGCTGTAAAACAGCTTTAATATGTCAAAGTGATTTTCTATTCAGAGAAACATTTTAACCTTTGTGAAACAGATGTTGCTTTTCTTACAGTCCTTGTAACCATGTGTGTGTCTGACAGTGTTTGTTTATGTGTATGTGTGTGGTGTCTGTGAAGAGCTGATCTAGTTAAAAAAATCACTTCTATAGAACATAGATATTATTATACAGAAGATTTCACTCAGAATAAGCAAAAATGTTGTGTGTGTTTGCAGGGGCATTGCAATGCGGTTGCTAGGCTGATCTGTGCGTTTGCTAGGACATTGGTAGTGACGTAATTCCAAAGAGGCACACTTCTTTGTGAGTAGATTTGGTTCAAGTCACTCCTGTTCTGTAGTCTGTTGTATTGATCATTCATGTGTGAGTGCTGTAGTTTAGTTCCCAGTTTAAAACCATATGAGCAAAAGTAATTCTTGATTAAACTCCCAGAAAATATTTCTCACAAAAGGTGTTTCTGAAATTGCCTACTTCTATACTATATAGTGAGTGGAAATCATTATGTGTAAGGAATGGTATGTACAAAACCTCAGTTATGCATAAAACAGTAGGCGAGAAATACTGCTTCCGGCGAGATTTTTAAGTACCCGTTGGATGGATAATATTTTGTCCCATGGGGCCACAGGGTTGAGGAGAAATTTAAAATATTGAAAAACGGTGTGCCAAGCAGTTCTTTTCAGTGTAAGTGATTTAAGACACCAAACATATTCCTCAGGGTTAAATTGTACGTTTAACAACACCTGAGTGAATTATATATGCGACGAAATTATATTATTATATAATAATATAATACAAAATTATATTATTTTGTTAGTACATTATAGGTGAACAAACATATGGGTCATATGACAATGAAAACATGAGGGATGTAGTATGTCTGCACCCACACATACTATAAAGAACAACTGTTTTATCGGTCAGTAAGTAGGGACTTTATCCAGTTCAGTACGTACTGTCACAGTACGCGATTTTGGATGCAGAGAAATTTTTTTGAATCTCAGACAGTGTTTAAGAAAGTGGATAATAATGAATGTCATAAAACGGTCAGGTCAGTTTTAGTGGATTGTGGGTAAGCAGATGTTGTGGAGGTGCAGCGAGGGCAGCAGACGCAGAGGCAGCAGACGTCATTTACACAGTCAAATGTCAGATGGAGGCATGACATCAGAGTGATTGACAGACCACAGATGCTGTCAGTCCCATGAAAAACACTTCTGAGCTTCATTGTTCTGAAGTTGAATGTCACACTGCTGCTTGTGGCCTTTTCACGTGTGATAGTGGATGTGTCACGTATGTACAAGCCGTACGAGTCATGTGACAGTCTGTAGGACTCAGTGAGTCAGTCTGAGAATTAAGCTTCTAAACATGGAGTGTTGAGTGCTGATGAAATCCACCTACACTCCATCACTGATTCCCCATCTTCAGCCATCTGCTGTTATGAAGGAGAATGTCTTTACATGTCTCTGAGCTGAAGGATCATGAGTCTGTGTGGTGGTGAGTCAGCTGTTGTTCTGCAGGAGATCGGAGGTGTTTTCTTCTGAGCACTGATGGAAACCTGAGTTTGGAAGATTTACTCCAGCTGCAGAGTAGATTATAAATCTGAATGGATTTTATTTAATAGATTATATTTTCACATTTCAGATAATAAAAGAAAATTCTGCAGAATACATTTAAAAATGCTTTGGAAAAAATTAAGCATTTTATGAATTAAATTGATGTTTGTGTTTGAAGTGTTTGAAGATTATGCAGTTCTTCTCTGTGGGTGATAGTATGGATTTAATTATTGTTACTGCATCATATCTTTTAGCACCACTGACTGTACTGACCAGTCAGCATCCAGGACAACAACCCTTCATTTTATAAAACAATGGAACTGTAATCTGTGTATAATTTAGAACAAAACTGAAAAGTAGGTAGGAAGCAGCACGTTTTTTTCAAAGACAACATCAGTTTATTACCTGAAAGATCAAGTCAGATTAAAATAGTGCCATAAAGTCCATTATGACATAAATAACACACACAACACAGAGCGTAATAGAATGAGAGAAACACTTCACAGAACCTGCAAATTGCAGCCAATTTTCTTGTGTTGTTTTTATAGTCTTCTCACTCGTCCAACCAAAATAGCTGATTGATCAGAGACTTTTGTGAGTTTATCTCAGGCTGCTAATTTTAATCTCGCCGTTATTCTTTATTTTTTCCAACTCAATGAAGATGATATTTACAGAAATCTTTGCTTTGATGATGTGTTATTTGAAGTCATACTGTTTGCTGGAAAATAAAGCAGCTTACTGTAGCTGTGTTGTGTGTCTCTCTGTTTTGAGAGTTTGTTTATTTGGTATTAGTCATTGTGTTACATGTTGTCCAGTTAGACATGCTCACTCCTGTCCAAAAATGCAGTTTGACTAGTTAAACAGTTGACTAGTTATCAGACAGAATATCTGGAGTTTATGTTGTTTTTGATTTCCAGTCGCTGCATCTCTTTTACTAAGGAGACTTTGCTACCTTTTTCAGTGACTCTTCAGGTTCTACAGGTGGAAATATCTGAAGACCTCTTCAGTGTTCGTCTGGAGATCAGTAAATGTTTGACAGATGTTACACATAATCCACAGAAGTAAACACACAATTACTTCTGTGGATCTGAAGGAACTTTCCCCTCACTGATCTTCTGCTGTTTGATTGATTAAATCCCACATGATCATTTTGAACAGGTTTGTTTGGAAAGTTTGTTTCTATGGCAATATAAACACTGAGGATTATGGGATTTCTTCTCCTTCTGTTGTTTTGTTTTGATGCATGTTTGTGTGAGATCTAAGCCTCAGACACACTGTTGTGTATGAAACACTGAAGATATGAACACACTGGAAATGAGCTCTTGAAACACGCACAACCAAATTCATGCAAACCAATGGACTTGTTTACATCAAAATACATCAAAATCGCAACAACCACTGCACACAAACACACATGCTAACACATTTACATTTATTCATTTAGCAGATGCTTTTATCAAAAGCAACTTACAAAGAGAGAGATAGAGAAAGCTTTTAACATTTTGCCATAGGAGCCAACAAGCATAGTGACAAGACTAACAAAACTACAAAGCTACATTTACAGGTAGGAATAGTTCTGATACAGTAGAACATATTATTTTAAAATAATGTTAAACAAGGTTAAACATAATATTGGAGCATGTGAGATTAGTCCGGTGCCTGCATAACAGGTGTGTTTTCCATCTTTTCCTAAAGGTTGTGATGGTCTCGGCAGATCTGGTGTCTCTTTGTCTGTCTGTCTGTCTGTCTGTAGCAAATTATGTAGATTCATGTGTAAGGCTGCAGGTGAGATTCACAGCTTACCGACACACACACACATTCATCTGTTGTCTGACATTTAATGCTTCATTAACATGAATCCACTGCATAAGTGAATTCAATGTACACATACAGTTACGAAGCACATATTTTTACTGTCATAAACATTTTGAGTGGAGGTTTCTGTAGTTATTGTAGAATAGTTGCGTATTTCTTCAGAAAGCCACAGTAAATTTATTTCATAAAAAGTGTAAATACGGTCCTGGACATTCATAAAGACTGGCCATGCATGTTTCTTTACCTATTAAAGTGGATGTCGCTGTAGGTTTTTAAAGTGGAATACACTACAGTAAAATCGTTTCACATGAAGTGTGCATATCGTAATGGAAAACATATTTAAAATATATAATATATATTATATATTAAATATATTGACTTATATATAAATATACTGACCTAAAAATGGTGCAACAAACAACAAATAATTTATGACTTTCAACACAATATATGAATTTATTGAATATTTATATTGATTTCACATTATTTTTTCACATTAACCATGCCAAGAAGGGTAGGACAAAGTTCTTTTTGTTAGAACACTTAATTGATCTTGTTATTTAAAAGTTGATCTGCATTAACAGGGCACAGTACAAGACTTTCTTGTACTAGTACAGTAATGCACTATAAACAGGGCCTGAAATGAGGGGAAATTCCCTGTACTGTTGATAACTGTTTGGAACAGGACTTATTAACTTTGCGGAGGACTTAAATACTGTAAGACATTTCAAAACTAAAATACGCAGTCCAGTAGCGTACGCTTCATTTAAACACAATATAGACACACATCAGTATTTAAAACGCTACTGGTTTGACCATGTATTTTTAAACAGCTAGCTTGACTGCAGTTCGACTAAAGAGACGAAGCATCTCTTAAGACTTTAAATGTATGAGCGATCAGTGAGTCTGTGTGTGTGATCTCTGATCTCAGACAAGTGAGCGATCAGTGGGTCTGTGTGTGTGATCTCTGATCTCAGACAGTATGTTTAATACAAGCTGTGTTTATTATGTGTGTAAAAGAAAAGTTGCATGTGCTCAGTATGTTAGTAGACAAGGATTAATGAAGTCTAACCAGAGCCGTTGAGATGCAGGTGGTGATGGGCTGTGTGGTTGTGGATAGCAGCTGACGTTCAGCAGTGTGGTGAGGTGAGAAGGAAAAGGAAATGAAATCATGTGAGATCTTCTGTTAATAACAGTCAAAATGTAAATGATAATTCCACCTCTGTTTATAGAGAGAATTACAAAACATTACACAAAATTTAAGGAATAAGAAAAGTACATAAGTTAAGTAAATAGAGTTCATGTTAAGTAAACATAGTTAAGTAAATACAGTTCATCTTAAGTAAAAGTCAACAGCAAATGTCCCAGGTGCAAAACTCTTCCTGCTCCAGTTTGGGGTCCTGATCACCCTGTCAGGTTTATTTTGGGATATTTTTTTGCTGTCTGTATATTTTTTCTTACTTAGGCAAAGAAAATTGGCTACATTTTTGGTTAGGATTAATTAAGGCTGTTTGTTTGATGAAGACTGAATGTAGCTGGTAAGGTTTTTGGTAGTTTAGGAGTGTAAAGGATTGCTCAGATTGACAGCAATTAAATTACTGGGGAATGTCTGTGCTTCTGTTGGTGGATCACATGACTGTTCTCATTAACCGTTATGATCTAATTGTGTGTGTGTGTGTGTGTGTGTGTGTGTGTGTGTGTGTGTGTGTGTGTGTGTGTGTGTGTGTGTGTGTGTGTGTGTGTGTGTGTGTGTGAGTCAGAGGAGTGAACACAGAATTATAGGATGCCCTTTAGAGAACTAGAGATGCACACTCAACTAAGCTATAAGCTAATCACTAATAGCATGTGGGAGTTTATGATGCACTTCAATGTCAGAGGACTATAAACACATTAGATGATCTGAATAAACCACAATGGTAATGAGCATAACACACACACACACACTGTAGTGCTGGTGTAGAGGTTAAGAGAGCTTTAGGGTTTAATGAGAGAGAGAGAGAGAGAGGGAGAGAGAGAGAAATTTAACACACTCATGACAGAGTGACACATACTTGTCAGGAAAGATTGACGCTTAAGTGTACACTGTAAGTGACACTGTAATTCTAATGTTGATACTGATGGCTCCGAGAAGCTCTTACATTTACACATGCTTATGATCCAGAGTCACACTGATTCCCAGCAGAACCTCTATCAGAACACTCTTACTGTCAAGAGAAAAGAGTTCATCTTGCCAGAATTCAGTGTCCATTAAACACATTATACTGGACTGTAATTCTTCTATCTCTGTGTGATTTTGTTCTGTTGATGCTTTTGAAAAGGTTTTCAATCAAGTAAACCCAAATGTAGTCGTAAAGTTAAAAAAATATCTTATTTAGTGTAATAAACTGGATTAATAAAGCAGAAGCTTTCCAAGTGTGTTATAGATGAAGAGTCTGTCCTCAGGGCTGCAGTCTTCCGGATTAGCGGCCCTAAGCTATATCTGCTTGATCGCCCACCAGCGCGGGGAACCTCCTGATGTAAGCAGTTACAGTTAGACAAGCTGTGTGATGAATTTCTCAGATGAGAACACCACACAGCAGATGGAGGAGGGTGAGAAACCAGGAGAATGAATGTGTCTCCCAGCCGGAGGATCAATTTTAGAATGATGTGTTGTTCTTTATTACGTTTACGGTCTTGGACCACTCTCGTCATCTGACAGACGTGAATAACCTCCTTTAATACTCAAGCAAAGAAAGTTCTCTGGCCAACTGAATGACTGTGATCTGTGTGTGTGTGTGTGTGTGTCTGTCATTATCTGTTCAGGGGGCATTTTTTAGGTCTCAATGAGGATGCAAGTTTATAAATCATACAGAATGATCTTTTTTAGAAAATCTAAAACAGCAGAAAGTTTTGTGAGAGCGTTAGTTTTAGGGGTAGGGTTAGTGTTGGGTAAACAGGTTTTCTCTTTTGACTTGTTACATTTTGACACTTGGCAGGACCCCTCAACTTTTAAACAAGCATGGTATCCCTTTGGCACCATTTTTCGATGTTCGGGGTGCTCTGTTACCTTGGGTGGTTGCCTGACTTTTATGTCAAGACATATTTAATTCTTTGCGTTTGTAAAAGTAGAAATGTCACATCTAAACCTACACTCTCTAAATGTATCTAAACCTACATTTCTCAACAATATAAAACACGTAACAGGCAAATAAAAGGTACAGTCACAAGCATTGCAACAACTAGCCAAAATGATGAATAAAACTACAACAAACAACTTGTGTTGCATTGCAGGTCTTCTGAAACTGGTAACTTTATATGAACATAGTGAAACTTAGGAGTTTAATTGCTGAAGCGATCCCACTCTGAAAATCACACCCAATGTGCCGAAATGACAAAAATATATCCAATATGTAATTTCATCATGACAATAAAATTCCTGTGCCAATCGTGTCTGTATATTGACGGCAAAGGTTTCTCTTGAAAGCAACATAGTACACTGCACGTCAAAAAATGACACTAAAGGGGTAATCAGCAGTAATCTGCAAAGCAATGCCCAGGGGTCCTGACCAAGCATCGGTATGTGACAAGTGGAAACATGTTGGTGTAGGGGATAGAATATACAGTTTGTACAGTATTAAAAAGATTACATCTATGGAATGTCCCTATAAAACATGAAAACCTCAGGGCAGTATTACACACGTGTCTGATTATGATGGAGAAAATCTCAGTGTCTGAACAGCTGAGCTCAATTGAGTCCAGCCCAAACTTTGTTGCTATAGAAACAACCAGCTTCACAGGGCTGCTGCAAACTCATTTGTGTTTATTGTGGCATAATGTGTCTGGTATTAACACAGTGTTTGTGTTGATTTGCTACCATTTAGTCAGAAATGACTTTCCTAATTTGGTTAGTTAAGGTTTGGAAGTGAATGTTGCACTTTTGTTTTTTTGCACTCCAGGCATAAGCATTTGCTTTTTGTCACTAATAAAACATGTTAAGTGTTGATGAGTGTATGTTCAAAGATCCAAAAATCCATGACTGCTTAAGTGCAGAAATCTGTGTGTGATGTTTGTGTGAATGTGTCTGCTATCTGGGTCAGAGGTCTGTGGAAGTTCTGGTCTCCATGGAGACTGTTGTGTAAGTCAATACCTGTGAAGTTCCTGTGTCCATGGCGATGAAAAGTGATGTTGAGTGTCTGTGTGGAAGGTAATTATGAAAGCTGAGCAGGAAATGATGTGAACACGAGGTTAAACAGGTACAGAGCTGCCCCAGAGAACAAAACATAAGAGCTGTGAGACCGGTAGGTCCAGACAGGTCAGGTCAGTGTTAGCCCTCATAATACATTAGAGAGAGTCTCTGTTAGACCAACAGCCAGGGGACATAAAGCACATTTAGTTTGATGTAGTTGATTTTCATTCAATTACAAATGTCCTGCTGGGACAAACTAGTAAAGATCTAGAACATCTGCAGCTGAACTATTCAATCATTTAGTTCATTTGAGAAATGTAAACCTGAGACTGAACTATGAGGTTTATAGACATTTGAATAACCTTGTTGCTGTAGTGTTTGTGCGCGTGTGACCATGTCTGTTGGTAGGTGAACATAAGCAGCGACTGGACTCTTTTGGTTTTTCCAGTGATGAATGGGCATATTCAGTAAACACTGAAGAATAGATGTTTTAGTTCAGACCTTTCAGTGTGTTCTCATGACTTTCTCTTTCATCTTCATTTGATCATAAAGGGCCTCTGCAGATAAAACCCATCCGACAGCATTTGTGCTGCAGAAATAAAGGTTGGACAGGAAGCGTTTAGACTTACAATTTTCCCCCAACAGTAAACCCACCAAAAAACTGCATGTGTTGATGTGTGTGTCTGTGTTTGTGTGATACATGAAGATTGTATTTGTTGTGTGTGTGTGTGTGGGTTGGTATACTTAAACATATATTGGGGACAAATTTGTACCCAAAAGTCAGCAAAACCTGACAAATCTGAGAAAAACTTCCTTTTGGGGACATCCTCATTTGTAAAAACACTAAAAATATAGTAAATAAAGGTAAAATTGTAAAAATGCTGAAAGTTTTCTGTTAGGTTAGGTTATATTGTTTATAATTAGCTGTGTATAAAACAATAGAAGTCTATGGAATGTCCCCATTTAGATAGATAAGTGTGTGTGTGTAAGAGAGAGTAAGATTGTATGTGTCTGTGTGTGATGCGCTTGTGATGTGTATGTGTGTGAAGTGTGTCTGCGTAGTGTGTCGGTGTGTGTATGTGATGTGAAACATTTTGATAGTCCATCAACTGTTTTATAAAAGCAATAAATCTGTCTCTTATTATTCACTTTACCTTCCATTGTGTGTAACAGTAAATTTGATCGTATATGTAAAATTTTATATCATATCATGTATTTACATTATAACACTTCTCGTACCTTATTGTTTAAGAAACTTTGAATAAAACTGTTTAATTTAATACAGCAGAGCCATGAGCTGATGTCTGATTGGCTGTCACTGTGCAGAGTGAGTGATGCATCAGCAAAATTTAACTGTCGCCTCTTTAATTGTTTGTGTTGAATGAAGCTGCCAGAATCTCAGTCAGATACAACCCACCCAGCCAACCACCCCCTGCGAGGCCGCAGACCACTGCCGAGCACCCACGTCATACAGCCCAAATTAGGATCTTGTTGTCCAAAAGAAGCCTGTATTTATAGTCATAATCATAAATACAGCAACAGGCGGATGACATCAGCTCTTTTTCATGTGTTGGGTTGTAATGACAGATTCATGCTGCCGTGTTCTGCTTCTGTGGGTGGCGTAACATAGAGTGACAAATAAAGACGTTAAGATGTTTTCTTCAACCATTGCTCAGGAACATGGGCATATCCGTTAGAATTAATAAGACAGACCCATCCCACACATTTTGACCGAAAAGAGCTTTCCAGAAACTTACCAAGCCATCTTAATACAATCTAAATAACGTGGGTATTATAACAAATCCCGCATGAGTCACAGCCTTGAGAAGTGATTGGTGTCTTTAATATCAACACTATGACCTGTGATATGGAGACACAAAGATAGTTCATCATCTCTCTCTGCCACACAATGGCAGGGATTACTGCAGTCATTTGAGCAGTGACTGTTGCATTGTGGGTAATTTCAGCATCTTATTTAGGTGATTATGGTCAGATGTCAGAAAAACACCCCTGGACACGAGAAGTCCTCAACCCAGATCAGACACTTCAGGCAACAAAACGAGCAGAAACTGAAACAGTTTGCAGCTGTCAGAGGTCAACATCCAGTTATAGACACTCAGGATGTGCTCGTGTGTGATATGTGTTCAAGTTCACATGTGTTTGTCTGTGCATACATGTGTGTTAAAATGTCCCTGCAGAGTCAGTGACACTCCACCATCTTCTAGAATGCCTTGCAGTGATCAAAGACAGAAGTGTCCAATAAAATCAGCCTCAGAAACAAGGGGGGAGGGGGGTGTGGGGGGAGACATCGTGAGAGGAAGAAAGCAGCAGGGTGGCATCTCTGCGTTGGCCGGACGCTAATTTAATCTCAGTTGTCATGGATTTATCACAGATATTGTTTATAAGGTTTCCTTCTTTCCTTCTTCACACACAGACTGGAGTTGCACACACATTTAACCATCTCAATGAGAATAATAGACTTCTGCTTTTTTATGTACAACAAAATTGTAGTGACTACAGTCTAACCCAAAGCTTCTGAACAAAAATCTGAAAACATTACTTATTTTATTTGTGAATTATTTGTTGCCTTGTGTTCACAAAAAAATTCTGCAAATTCCCAATAGGAGATTTAATCAGATTCAGCTCACTTCAGCGTCATTTATTCTTTATGGTGAAGGCAATCCCACAATACATTGCAACAAACTCAGTGAATAATTTAATTTAAGACAGCAGATGAGAAATTTTTATTATAAATATAGTTATTTTTTATCAATAATTTCAGTATTAAATTAAATACATGATTTTTGTGTCTATATATGTAATTGTAACTTTTCATTTGAAAGTAAAAAGGTTTAGTTGCAGAATTCCCAATAAAGAACCAAACTTCCTATGATCCTGAAGAGAGAGACTTCCAGTCAGAGAAGTCTTTGAGTTCAGCAGCATCCCACACTTGACATGACACGCTGAAAATATCTGCTTATATCCTCAAACTGCTACATCTGCTGATGCCTATGTTAAGCATTTCAGATCAGTCTCTTATAAGAGTTTCTCTTCAGCTGGATGCACTTTTTGAAGACAGCTGTCTATGTAGGCAGTAGACAGCAAGTCTAGTGTTACTTTATTATATTGTAATATTGTATATATATATATATATACAATATAAATTGTATAAATAAATTGTAAATAAAGGTTTTTTATTGTAAAAATGCAGGACGTTTTCTATTAGTGTTAGGTTATGTTGTTTATAACCAGGAGTCTGTTAAAACAATAGAAGTCTATGGAATGTCCCCATTTAGATAAAAAAGTTAACGTGTTTGTGTGTGCCTCCATTCAGTTACACAAAGTCAAATCTGTCTCATTACCCTCTCCAACATATTTGTCACCCTGTTTCTGCTCCCAAAGATCCACTTGATGTCTGTGAGTTCTGTTTTCCGGAAGACCAGGTGATGTGTCACATTTATTGTCTATGAAAGCTTTAGGAACTTGTTTGCTATTGATAAAAGTATCCAAACTCTAAAGAAATGAAACTGTTGTATTGTTGTGTAAGTAGAAACATAAGCCTGTGTGAATCTGTGAGACACTAACAACGCAGACAGAATCCCGATGAACTGAAATAAGTATAATCAGATGCTGGTGAAGTGTGAATGTTTGCGGTGTTCTTTTTAATTCAAGTAAAAAGAAGTATAATCTTTAATAATAAGAAAATCTGTTAGAATTAATTTACAGCTTTTTTTATGCATTAATGTTTCAGATCCAAGTAAGAAAACCTGAAAACCTTTTCAGGTTGTTATTTGCTGGTTCCCCACAGAGGCACTGGAGCTGCTGAGTAGCTATTGCGGTTTGGTGAATAAAGACACAGTGGTTGCTAGGCTGTTGTCTGTTGTTTCTAAGTTGTTACTTACTGGTCTAGTAGAATTTCCAGCAGTGATGGATTGGTTAAGAGTCTCTGCTCAGCATTAGCATGAGTGTGTCTGTGTTCATCACCTTCATTTCCTCTGTGGTCCCGGATGGCAGGAGGTGAAGTGTAGCACACCGAATCCCACTGTGTGTGTACTCAGTATATTAAAGCCTAGCGGAAATTGAAGGTCATTTTTAGTAAGATCAGTGGTTTTGGGTTTAAGGCAGGTTATATTTTTGTCATCCGACTCACTGTGACTTCAGAGGTGTTTGCGGCTCTGATAATGGAAACTTCTGCTAATAAAGACCTGTGTGAATGATTGTGTGTGTGAAAAGTGGAAGTCTATGGAATGACCTTACTAATATATTAATACAACGTGTGTCTTTTTGTGTGTCTGAGCATGTTTGAGTGTGATGGTGTGTGGAATTGTCTGTGTAATTGAATGTGTGTGTATGTGTTCAAAATGTAAAGTGTAATAGGCTGGCATTTAGTGTATAAGTTGGAATGTCAATAGAATTGACAATGTTGAACAGTTGAAATATACTGTAGATTCAAGATTCAATGTGTATATACACACACACACACACACACACAGAGTAATATATTGTGTAAAGTGTGCATACAAGACCAAGTGAACAGGAACTTGTAATAAAAAAGTTCCTGTTCACAGTATGAATGTGTAGTGCAAGTAGCGATAAAGTGACAATGTTAAAGTGACAAGTGGTGATAGTGTCACTGTAAAGACTAGTGTTTAAAATTGTCCAAGCTTATCAGTCGAATGTGTTTTGAGTGTATGATGGTCCAGCAGGTAAAGTGCAGAATGCCATTGAACAGGCTGAATTTATCCTGATAATACAGGTGGTAGTGGCAGTGAGTTTTGACTATTTATCTGTCTAATGGCCTGGGGATATAAACTGTTCTGGAGTCTGGATGTTCTGGCCGCAGTGCTCCAGTAGTAGACTTTAAAGAAATTGTGGGGAGGAAATTGTGTATGGGATGGGTGGTTTCTTTAATGATGTTGCAAGCCCATTTACAGATGCTTTTGTTGTGTGTCCTGCAATGAAGCGACATCTGTCCCTGTGATTTTTCAGGCCAGCTTTAACACCCACTGTTGCCAAACCA
Source organism: Chromobotia macracanthus (assembly GCA_036877525.1). Lineage (NCBI taxonomy): Eukaryota > Metazoa > Chordata > Actinopteri > Cypriniformes > Botiidae > Chromobotia > Chromobotia macracanthus. The sequence continues at coordinate 4,538,634 of JAZGTH010000089.1, read as the reverse complement.
CACAGCAATGCAGAAAGTTAACACACTCTCCACAGTGCTTCTGTAGAAGTTATGGAGTATTTGTGATGACATGCCAAACTTCCTTAGCCTGCTTAGGAAGTCCATTCTTTGATTGGCCTTACCTACTAGTTTCACTTTGTTTTCTGTCCACTTGAGGTCCTCACAGATGTGTACACCAAGGAACTTACAGCTGCCCACTCTCTCAACCTCAGTATCTCCGATCAGGCCGGTAGGCTCGCTCACTCCTCCTCATGTCCACAGCCATCTCTTTGGTCTTGCTGATGTTCAGTGTGAGACGCTTCAGACACTGTAGTTCAATACAATTGCTGTAATGCAATTCAAAGAAATTCAACATTTCGTTTACCAAACACAAGTTTTGCAACACAATTACATCATTAATCATGATTATGTATATTTATTTACATTCTTACATTTTTTAATTATAATTCATGCATTATAATTACGTCACCTCATATGCATCTCTTCAGATATCACACATACAGAAGTGTTTGATATCTAAAATATAAAAAAGCATCAAATGAATGAGCCCAAAAACAGAAGCATTCTTATGCTACAGCAAGAAAAAGCAAGTACACACAGCATGCAGTGCTGGACACACACAAACTGCACACACATAATACATTGTAGTGAAAGCACAATTCAACACAAAATGTCATTTAGTCTCTAGTCTGCAGTGTTTTGTTTTGATATGATTATTAGTGTCTTTCTAGAGAACACGCATAAACATGTCCTGTTATTGAATGCTAATGAAAATGTTCAATACGAAACAAACTATTTTAGACAGATTTATTATGTGGTCACCATAACAGCTCTGAGACCAGTGTTTACACACAGCACTAAGGATAAACAATCTGATTACAGTGCTTTACCGCTAATAAAAGACGTGTTGTGCAGTCAGTTCAGAGAATTCACCCTCCTCCTGCTCCTTGATCCTGATTTAGCTGATTTTACTACTACTGATCCCAGAACAAAAACCTAGGTTCTGACCTAGAATATCAGCCTTCAGGAATATGTCACACTGACAGAACTGACAGAAGACTGCCTCCATGTTGTGCTAGTGATCGTAGCTCTGCATGTTAAGAAACTCTGACTGGAAATTTATCACATAATTGGTTACATTTGATTTTGTTTACACTTGATTAACGTCTCTCATTCCAGCTTCATACAATCATGAGTTGTTTATTTACTTAATCATCTCCTCTGTTTAAAACTGTTGGATCACGGAAGGAACGTGTGTTGTAGTTTTACTTCATGTTGCAGATTCTCTGTTGTTTGACCTTCTGGGGGGATGAGTGGACCCCTCCCTCAAACTGATTGCTTTTGGTTGGTTTATGACCCTGATTCGTTTGAATACTTTATGGCTGTATGTTTGTTGGCCATAATAATAATGATCATACAGTGAGAATCATGTATTATAACACGCTGCATTATTACGCTGTTCAATGCAAAAACATGTACTGCAGGAGATTTTGTTTGTCTTTCTCATCCTGTGCGTCTTTCTTCCGCAGACCGCAGCAGTGACACACACACACACAGAGCTCAGCAGCAGAGGCTGTGCTGACTCATACTACCTCACCTCACTTCCTGCGGCCCATATTTGGTCTGACAGGAAGTGCAGCTAACACACACAGAACGTGTCTCTCTCTCCCATTTTTCTCTGTGCGTTTCTTTCTTCTGTTTCTTCAAGGTGAATCCTTGAATCTTGATGAACCCATTGTGTGTGTGTTGCTCATCTTTTTCTCAATCTCAAAATCTCATCTGTACATATATTTGTGCACATCATATTTCTCACACTTTGAGACCATTGTGTATTTGTGTGTTTCATTTAATGGATCAGGAATATTTACACACCGGAAGCTGTCTGTAAGAGTGTGTGTGTTGTCTATCAATGTTCCTGCTTTCTTATAGATATGTTTATTAAGTTAAAATGAGTCTACTGTTTAATTATGACTTGAATGAATCTCACATTCAGTTCTTTTCATTTAATGAATCAGGAATAGTTACACACCAGAAGCTGTCTGTAAGAGTGTGTGTTTATGTTCACTTAAGCATAGACTGGGGACAACTTTGTACCCAGAAGTCAGAAAAACCTGACAAATTTGAGCAACACCTCATTTTGGGGATGTTCTCATTTGTAGAAATACAGTAAGCAAATGTTTTTCAAAAATGGTAAAAATTCAAAAGGTGTTCTGTTAGGGTTAGAGTGTGGGTTAGGGTTAGGTTATATTGTTTATAACTAGCTGTGTATAAAAACAATAGAAGTCTATGGAATGCCTTCATTTAGATAGATAAGTAAATATGTGTGTATGTGAGCAAGTTTAATCCTGGGGAAATCCTGGGAATGACCTCATTAATATGGTCAAAGAAACGTGTGTGACAGAGAGAGAGTGAGAGTGAACCTATCTGTGTGTGTTAATGGAAATACGGTCAGTTTTTGAAGGTAGAAAAAATAACCACAGTAGTTACCTGTATGTCTAGGTATGTCTACTACAAGGACATCACTGAACTAACAATACAGTTCATTTATACTGTTCTATTGACATTGAAACCTATAATTTTTATTATAGGTTATTTATTATAGTTTTTCCTATAATAATCATTTTAGGCAGAGAAATATCCATCAGTACATTTAAATATTGGTTGATTTAAGATAATATTTTGTTTTTAAATATTTGTTTTTCTATCAAAAGCATAAAACCATCACAATTTAGTTTTGCTTGAAAGGTTTTGGGTTAGGATTGAGTCTGCATTGAGTTTGTTTTGGATCTATGCTTGGTCTGTGTTGGGTCAGTGTTAGAGATCTTTTTATGTCTGGTGTCCTAAAGCTAAACCAGTTAGAACCACTGATCTGCCTTATTTGAGTCTTAGGGTTAGGGTTGCACTCTCAAAAAGGATGTTTTAATTAATAATGCAATTATTGTGTTATGAATATTTTAACATGTTATGTCTTGATTCTGCAAAATAAAAGCAACACGAAATGTTTGTCCAACAAAAAGACTTAAGGTAATTTATCTCCCATTTTGATAGAAACTCATTTTAATGCGCAGTCTCCTTTGTTTGTATTGTGAAATATTTCAATGATTAGTGAAAATTCTCATGAATAAAACTGACAAGCAGTGCAACTTTGCGGCCCACCACCTCACGCCCATTAAAACTTAAGGGAGATCTCCTGTTAAGATCATTTAAAATGTGCTTTAACATTAACATGCTCAATAAGGCTTAGGTTTTATTACCTTAACAGTTAATGTTAACTTGTTTTATTTGCGGACAGACAGAGATCTATACCTGAAAGGAGAAACTAATCTGGACAGCACCAATAACCCCACCCAAACCACACACCGGCATAAAACTTGTTAGTATAATACACAGTGCCTCATAAGTATTGGGACAGTAAGAGAAAAATGGCCCTGTTTGCTGTGGAGTCAAGAAATCTTTTAAGATTTGACGTGTGAACGAAAATTGAAATAACAAAACATGACATTCTGTACTGTTGCCTCATATTCATCTTTTAATCATAAAAGTTTTGTTGACTCCACAGCAAACAGAGCCATTTTTTTCTTTACTGTCCCAATATCTATGGAGGGCCTTATATATAATAAGTAAATACAAAATCTGTGTTTCATTATTGCTTAATAACAATTATTTTTTTACATAGCGAATGTTAACACTGTACAAAGTTGGTTTATATGTACGTAAATGGTATTTTTACTCTTGCAGCTTCAAATGGAAGACGCTCTAAACACATGTGGCAGTTCCGGTGAATGGCAGAGAGCCATGCTAAAAAACTACTATTTAAGTTTTAATAAATTCACGTTGATACAAGGTGTCTTTTATTTATATTTTGTTAATTTGGGTAAAAAGCATACCTTTGACACAATATGTATAAATATAATAATAGTGTGTTCAAAATCTTAATACACTCTCTGTGTTAAAAGGGACAACACTGGTTGAGTTACAATTAACACAAAATGTGTTTTTCTTATCTAGACACACAGATGTGTTATGAAATGACAGATTGTGTTGTTTTTAACACAGCTGAGTGTCAGGTTACAGCCTTGCTTATGCTTTCATCATTCATAAGATTTTGGCTCATTTTTTTTCTCATTTCATTCATGTTATTTTTACTTTTAATGAAGAGTGCAGAAGCACCTTTGTGAGCTGCTGTGACACAGAGACTGAGATCTTTATTTAGAGCAAAGATATGACATAAAAACATCAGTGTCTGTGAGAAATGAGATCCGGGTTTTGAGGATATTTCCCACCTGTAAACAGCTGCAGGTCTCTGTGAATATGAATGACGCACAGCTGAAGGACAGCGAGAGAGAGAGAGAGAGAGCATGCTATTACTGTCCATTCAGAGTGTTAGAATATCATGATATTCTGGAACATGAAGAGTTTTCTTCTCTTGTGTTATCAGGACTCCTCTGTCCTCACTTTCTTCTGTTCTGTTAAGCCCAGCTGACGCCACACATCTCTTGTTTGCTTTGCACATATTAATGATGTTAATGATAATAATAATTTATTAATGACAGATATAGATATGACAGATATTCTGCTCTACACAAACACATGAAGCACAGTTGAAATGTATTTTTCTTATCTCTTAGGGTTAATCACATTTCAGAGGATCTTTTGAGAAAACTGAATGGTTTGTCGTCACAATCACTCCGTTTTTGGCTTGTAGGGCTCTTGTTTGGAGTGATGTGAGTGGGACAGCAGGAGCAGGTCTTTCTCACAACTCATCCAGGAGCTTCCTTCATCGAGTGGGCTGTCCTCTCTCTCCTACACATACACATGCATCCAGTAGTGAGTCATCCTCACTACATCTTACCCCACAGTCTCTTCCTGTTTCCCTTTCACTCTTAGATACTATTACAGAGGTTGTTAAACATTGAAATGCTGCTCATTTATCGACCCATTAAGATTTTTCATGACTTGTCATTTTTTAATGACGATTAAGTAAATAGTGATTCACATTTTGAAATAGTGATTCCAAAATGTTTTTGTATGTGAATCTGTTTGTATGGACAATGAGTCTTTACAGTCTAAGAGTATGTGTGTGGGGGGTGGGTGGGGGGGGGCTTGGTTGTCATGAAAATGTCACAATGCAGAAAATCTTGGTCTTATCCAACCTGTGGTCCTTAAAAGAGTTTTTATTTTCTTGAAGGAGAATCTAATGCTGATTTTTTCTGGGGGGTTCAGTGTGGGAATGAATGTCACTCCTCACAGAAGCAGACACTTTGAGTCCTGTGTTTTGCCCTCTTGTGGCTACAGTGAAGTATGACGCCGCATCCTCTGTTTGACTGACGGTCTCCCGCACATCCGACCCTGTGCGTCTGATGAGCCTGTGTTGAGTTTGGCTTCATGCAGGCCTGTGATCAAGGGCACAACCCGCCCTGTAGAGAAGTTTGAGCTAATGGGCCTGAAGACGAAATGATCCACCAGCTCTGTCAGCATTGTTGAGAAATCTGGTGCCTGATTAAAAGGCATTTGACTTCTCTTCTGACAGACAGACAGGCACACATTACCTGTGACGCAGGCTCTTGAGCTGTTTGACTGACCGCAGGTTAATCTCAGGTTAGGTCTTCATCTTCCTGTCAGTGTTTCTTTGAAAGCCTCTTTCAGCTGAAGTGAATCATGCATGACTGAATAAGTGTTTCCCTACCTTTGCTTCCGCCGATGAGTAACACACTCACTCTCTGTTCTGCTTTATTCTCAGAGTTTGGCTGAAGTTCACGAGTGACTGTGGGAATGCAGGGTTTTATCGGCGTGTGCTCGCGCACTGGAGGCAGTTACAGACCCCCAGCAGATGCCGAGGGGTATCTGTAGGTATTTTGCGTTCATAGCTGAAAAAGGAGCGCTAGAGAAGGGTTCGAGCTGGTTTTCACTGTGGGCGGGTCTTTGAGCAATCCGCCGACTCTCCGCCCCCGCGCGGCTCTCCTGACGGGAAGCTCGCGAACACCCACCGGCAACGCGCGCCTGTTGGAGATTCTGCTGGCATGTTTCATATGACAATTATGACAGAGATAAACGAAAACATTTTAAAGTTTAATCCAAAAAGTTCGCTCATTTGTCTAATAGTTGCCCCTCCCTCAAACCCTCACAAAATAAAATAGACTTAGAGTTAAAGTATAGTTCTAAGAGTTTCATTTTAATATTGTTTACATATTTTTATAATAGTGTAGTTTTAATTATGGTTCACTGTGTCGTTGAATATGTTTTTGCTTAATTAAATAATTGTTGTTGTGGGGTTGATTGTTGTTTGATTGAGATGTTCCAGTGTGAGTAAACAGCTGTAATGATGTAACGCTCTCTGTGAATGTGAGTTTAATGACAGAAAGTCGCGGTGATGTCTCTCTTTCCGGTCCTGCGTTCGTCTGTGCGCACATCATCGCTTTCCTTCGTCTATCTGTGTGTCCACGGCGCGCACACGCGCTCACGCTCCCCCGCGCGCTGTCTCATTCCCCGGTGCGCGCAAACCACGCGGGGTGGAGGGGTATATAAAGCAGCGCGAGGAGGCCACACGCCACACTCGGACTGAAACCACTTCAGACCGCAAGCAGCAAGACTCCGAAGCCGAGAGTAAAAGTACCAACCGCGAGTGAAGAAACGAGCCCGATCTCCGTACCGGAGCTCCGCGTTCATTCTCCTCTGTTGGGTGTCACTGGAATAGCTGCAGAAACAGAAGCAGAGGTTGGTAGTAAGCTCTCTGGAGTTTGGTCAGAGTCGCTTTGTGCAGTTGCGCTTGTGGAAGTGAAGTGCACCGAAACGTGGAAAAATCAAACCCGGGACGTCTGGACGCGTTTGATCCCGCATCCCAACGTTCCGTGGGAGCCCCGGAATTTCCTGTATGGAGTGCGCTTATTAGACACGCGACAATAACTTGAACAGGTAACTCAAGTGAGGCATCATGTCAAAGCTGCTTAATGCCTGTGTTAGTTTCTGCAGACATGCGTGTGATAAGTGATGTACAGCTTTGTCATCTGTTGCTTCTACTGAACTGCTTTGAGAGATGTTGAGGTTTGGGATGGATGGATGGAAGCAGTCGCTGAAGTTCTGAAGCGGTTGTCGCTGTCCGTGGTGCTGAATATATGATGTGTGAATATGTGATGGTTTGTCGGTCATGATTGTAACCCGATGATGTTACGGTTCTGTATGAATGTGTTTACTGTACGTTTATGGATTCTAAGTGTCTTCATGTGTGTTTTTTGTAGAGAAGCGCGTTAAGAAAACTGTGATTATTTACCGAAAAACCTTACTCTTGTTCACGCATGTTAGTTCTTGCAAACCTTGTCTCATGTTAACTTTAGACAATCATACGATAATGTCAGCATCTCTGGAAGAAGACACACTTAACAAGGAGCCATTTTGTTTAAAATGCATGATAAGTAAAATAAACTACGAATGCATGAACTAGATTTTTAATTTTGACACAATTTTACACTGCACTATTAAATCAGACTGTAACCGTTGTTCATGCGCTGTGGTGTGTTTTGTTGTAAAGTTGTTGCGCATTAGAAAATTCTCGATGTTTCTGAGTTTGGCTGATAAAATCTGAAGCGCGTGCTTGAGTAATCTGCGCGCACGGATACATTTTAACGTTTCACATCGTTTGTTTTTTTTTGTATGTACAGCACAGCTAGTTCTTATTGGTTTCATTTATGTAGATACACGCGTTTACTGCAATCAGTAAACAGATGAATTGTTCATTTTAGTGCACTTAGACTTCTGCGTAAGAAAAAGTGTTTGACACACAAACACACCTCTTATGAATTTTTTTACATTATTAAGCTTTGGCTGTCATCATTGTGGAAGAGTGTGTGTGTGTGTGTTTGGTGTGTTATTGGAGTGTTTGTGATACAGACAGTTTATTATTTTTCTGATAGCAAAAGATGTATAGCAGATCTGAGCTCACAGATGGCTTAGTGTGTTTTGTGGGTTTCAGACTTTCCCAGGATTAAACACAAAGCCTTTGTGTTTGGTCAGATCAGATACAATCTGACATTCATCTCCAATCAGTCCAGCTGGAAGACATTGAGGCTGAATCACTGCTTTACATCCACTGATTCACATGAGCTCTGTATATGTCTCTCTCTGTCTCTCTCACTTCTGCTGTCTGTACTTTAGCTCTCTCGAACATCAGCTATTTCCATAACTACCCATATAATGTGTCATTTCAGCCCAGCAGTTGGAGGAGAGAGAGAGACAGAGTGGTTAAGTGACAAAGCTGAAGTCCACTCATACAGCACAGTTAATGGTTTCCAGTTGCTCAATGCAGAACAAAAGGAAATCCTGTTAGCTATGCATCTGACTGAAGAATGCTTACAAAACAGATTAAGACGAAGTCTGTATGCTGAGCTTTGTATTGTAAATGTTGTTTACATTGTCTGTTCAAGAGCCGTCCACAACGAGAAAGATGATGGTAGGGTCATCAGTGCCCTGAGGAAAGACAACAGAAAGTTTGAGAAAGACCCTACAGCTGCTGTGGCTCTATTTATCCCCCCTGAATGAGTGTCTTTGAGTCATTGGGTCAGATGTGGTCAAATACCAGGGAAGATCTACAATGCAGCTTCTCTCTGTTTTCAGGAGTTGTTGGCTGTAGTCAGAAAACAGAGGGGAATAAAACAGCTTCAGAAACACAGGAGATGTGCTTCTTGGGCACCTGTAGCTATGGCAACAGTCAGAATTTTGTCACTTACAGAGAAAGTTCTGCATACACTGCAGCGTGTTGGGTGGGTGAGTGTTTCTGTAGAAATATCCTGTTCACTCACTCACTCTCTCTTTCCAGTGCTGAACTTTCGTGGGTGTGAGCTGAATCTTCGTGGACGTCAGATTGACGCAATCGGCTGTGCCACGTGTGAAAGCGTAGGAAGGAGAGGGAGAGCGAGCGAGATTCCTGTGAAGGGCACAATAATTATAGTGTAAGTGTAATGGCAGCATGCACATTAGTGCTAGCATTCTGACAGCGCTCAGTCTAATGCAGAGATCTTCTACAGATATGATTCATATGGCAGACATATTCCAATATGACAAATGCAGTAAGTGTTTTACTGACTCCTCAGTAATTAGAGGTGCGATTGACAAACCTTAACGATTGACAAGTTCTAACGTTAACTGTCTCTGTTTTGTCCTACAGACATGGCCCTTTCGGTCTAGTGAAGAATCAAACCCTCCATACACATTTTGTATAGTGAACAAATCAAACCCCTGCCAGGTCTAAAGATCCCCAGCTGAATCCTCTTAGTCCAGTCAAAGCCACCAAGGGTCTATCCATCCTCCTGAAGAAAGAAGATGGAGTGGCGCTTTGTCTCATTGGCGCTGTGCGCGTGTATGTGTGTGATTGTCACTCCGGGTTTCTCCACTCCCTCTGGGCCGGCCTCTGCCACCTGTGCCACCCTGGAGCAGAGCCGTTTCTTTGGTGTGTTCTCCTCTAAGACCGCCCTGCCTGCAGCTCCATGCTCCTGGACACTGCAGAACCCTGATCCTCGCAGATACACTGTCTACATGAAAATCACCAAGCCCACTGAGTCCTGCACCCCACGCCAGATCCGAACCTTTCAGTTTGACTCCTTCTTGGAGACCTCACGCACATACCTGGGAATGGAGAGCTTTGACGAGGTGGTACGACTTTGTGATGCTTCCTCTGCAGTGGCCTACCTGGAGTCCAGCAAACAGTTCCTGCAGCTAAGGAAAGTGGTTCCACGTCTTGGTATGGAGGCCATGGAGGCAGAGGAGGAAAACAATGAAGGTAGCCAATTCAGTGCTGAATTTCTGGTTGTGGGGAAGAGAAACCCAAGCATGCCAGCCTGTGAGATGCTTTGTCAATGGTTAGAAGATTGCCTGGCAACCAGTACCCACGGAAACCCCTGTGGGATCATGGCAACGCCTTGCCAATGCTGGGAGCCACCCAAGAGGAAGCCAGGTGGCTGCTATAAGGGTGGAGTCTACATGGAGAGGTGCACACCCACCGTTAGAGACAGCACCCGAGACGCAGAGATCATGAGTAAGTGTGCAGGATAACAACTGAACTGTGAGCAGTTCAGAACTTTTTTTTTGGCAGCACAAATAAAGCAGAATTTTGTGCAGTTCTGACAGAAAAAATTGTAAAAGCTTTTCTGTCAATGCGGTTCTGTAGAAACAGCTGTTCTATAGTTCTGCTCACAAAGTCTCAGCTGAAGAAATCAATGCCCGCTTGAGGTTGCCATAGCAACCGCCAGGCTCCAAGAACACCTCATCCACAGAGCACCTCGGGTATTAGAGGCAATTCACCCATTCAGATGGTCGGATCATGTGGCGTTGTGGCATTTTGCCATCAAAGCTGCTTTTCATTAGAGAATGTTCAAAAGAGTTTGTTTACATGAGTTATCAGGCCTGCTGTTATCAAGACACTAGACTGGCATTTACAACAAAACAATACCGCATCGATTGTAAATAAGCTGACAGGCCGATTAGATGCCTCTGTTGTTCTTGTAAGGTTTGTCTGCAGATACCAATGTTGACCAGCAGGTGTCAGAACTGTGGTTAAACACCATTATGAGTCATTAGCTGTGAGTTGTTGATATTTTCCTCTATGAACAATGTGTGCTGTGTTCACAGAAGGCTGGAGTGGGTGGGGCCGCTGGTCTGAGTGCAATAATGAGTGTGGAGGTGGAGTCCAGGTCCGCAGCCGTGCATGTCAACCTGAGGATGGTGTCTGCGAGGGCGTGGTGGAAGAGGGGCGGTCCTGCAACCCTCAGCCCTGCATTGGTATGTTCAACATCCAGCAGCACAACCTGCGGTCAGTCGGAGATGATGATGTCACAACTCGCACTGTTTTTGTTGACTTGTGCAGGTCAAGTCCGGCAGAGAAGTCAGGGCCTGCGCTCCATTATCGGCCAGCGGCGAGACACAGATGGCACCATCATGGCAAACCACACCCCTCCAAAAGGTGTGTCTCCATGACAACATTATCCCCATGACTGACAATACTGTCAGTAGAATTCAGAGTACTTAAATGCAAAAAACCTAATGACCTTATGCTCATGACCCTTGTGTGTGTGTAGAAGAATTTCAGCAGGATGAGTGGTCCTCCTGGAGCGTGTGTTCTGTGAGCTGTGGAGAAGGCTGGCAAGCTCGCACCCGCTCCTGCATGATGTCCCGCCACAGTGCACAATGCACCGGCCCTATAAGAGAGAACCGACCCTGCAACAACACTGCTGTCTGCCCAGGTACACTCACGTAGTGAATGATGATTTATGAGTGATTGTGTGCCTGCAGTGATTTATCAGTGATTGTGTGCCAGCAGTGATTTATCAGTGATTGTATGTCTGCAGTGATTTATCAGTGATTGTGTGCCAGCAGTGATTTATCAGTGATTGTGTGTCTGCAGTGATTTATCAGTGATTGTGTGTCTGCAGTGATTTATCAGTGATTGTGTGTCTGCAGTGATTTATCAGTGATTGTGTGTCTGCAGTGATTTATCAGTGATTGTGTGCCTGCAGTAATTTGTCAGCGATTGTGTCCTGTGATTTATCAGCAATTATGTGTCTCTTGTGATTTATCAGTGATTGTATCTCCTGTGATTTATCAATGATTATGTGTCTCCTGTGATTTATCAGTGATTATGTGTCAGCTGTGATTTATCAGTGATTGTGTGTCTGCAGTGATTTATCAGTGATTGTGTGCCTGCAGTGATTTATCAGTGATTGTGTGCCTGCAGTAATTTGTCAGCGATTGTGTCCTGTGATTTATCAGCAATTATGTGTCCCCTGTGATTTATCAGTGATTATGTGTCAGCTGTGATTTATCAGTGATTGTGTGTCTGCAGTAAATGGATCTTGGGATGAATGGGCCCCGTGGAGTTTGTGCTCATCCACATGTGGTCGTGGTTATCGTGATCGCGTTCGTACCTGTAAACAGCCTCGGCATGGTGGAGAACCCTGCCGTGGCCCCACCAAACAGACCAAGTTTTGCAACATTGCTGTCTGCCCAGGTCAGTATCAGCACGGAAAAAACATTGTTATTCAAGCTCTGAACAGCAGGTGGCACTGTAGGCCTTAATAATATAAATCCTTTTAAATCCAATCGTGAGAAAAGAGTGAAAAGAGATACAAAACATTTTATGCTTGTAGCCTTTTTCTCCTTTTTTTCAAATGTAACTCTGCTTATGAAGAATTAACAGCACATGGCTGATGTTGTGTGTCATCTCTCTGTAGTTGATGGTTCCTGGAATGAGTGGTCCACCTGGAGTTCTTGTTCTTCTTCCTGCTCTAACGGAACCATGCAGAGAACCCGTGAGTGTAATGGCCCATCATATGGAGGCTCTGAATGCAGAGGAGAATGGCTTGAAACCAGCACCTGTTTTCTTAGAGACTGCCCTGGTACTGCGTTCTTTTACAAACATTAAAACGTGCTTAAATGTAATTTGATTATGATTTGATTATGAGTACTTATATGAAAAATACTCAAGAAGGCCCATGTGTTACTGCCGTCTAGTGGATGGGAGGTGGCTGTTGTGGAGCTCATGGAGCAGTTGCAGTAAGAGCTGTGGAGGGGGTCACCAGCTGAGGCAGAGAGTTTGTGAAGGGCCGTTTTTTGGTGGAGTGCCGTGCGATGGTGATAAAACAGAACTGCGAAGCTGCAATGAGAAACGTTGTCCAGGTGAGGGAACAAATCTGATGTTTTTCTTAATATGACAGTTTTGAGCAACTTTTAACACTGAATATTGTGTTGCAGAACCTCACGAGATCTGCGGAGAGGAAAACTACGGCAGTGTGGTGTGGAAGAAAACTCCTGCTGGTGACACAGCTGCTGTTCCCTGCCCATCTGATGCCTCAGGTACCGATCCAGTACACTGATATGTGCAGTGACCGTGTCACTCACAGACGTTCATCTGCAGTGTATTAACTCTTCTTTGAATTCAACAGGCCTGATTCTGCGCAAGTGCACGCTGGACGCAGTGGGTCTGGCTTTCTGGGAAAACCCAACTCACATTAAATGTGTCTCCAAAGAATTCCAGGACATCCACACACTGGTGAGGCATCCAGAAAGGCCAGAAAGAGTCTTCAGAAATGTCTTTACAAATGTCTTCAGATATGACCCGATTAATGTCCTTCTCTCTCCAGACACGTGATCACATGACTCAGTCTCAGCACGGTCAGCTGGCGGACAGCGTGTCGGAGGTGCTGTCCAAACTAAGAATAGCATCAGCCGACAGTACAAAGTACAGCGGAGATCTGCTGGCCGTGATGGAGGTGTTGAGGAACAGCACAGACATCTTCAGAGGTTCAGGATCCAGTCTAAGCAATGCTGACGTGGAGGTACACACACATACATCATACACACAGGACTGCAGCATTCAGCAGGTGGAAAACATGAATAAGATTAAAGCATTTAATTAATAACCTATGATTGTTTGACCAACAGAATTATGCTCACACCATCAGTAATTTACTGCAGGAGACAAACAGAGACAAATGGGAGGAGGCTCAGCTGGTGAGTGAATGATTCATGATGAAAGAGTGTATGAATCTTTAGGATGAAATTGTAAACTGAAGTGACCTCAGATTCACAGACCTTCATTGTATTATTTGGTCAACAGAAATCCTCACAGCAGCCTTAAAAAAATCGTTTTACACACACAAACACATATATCAAAGAGCTTTCACCCACACACACACAACATTAATCCACCTCCAGATCGTTTATGGACCTAGAGAGAAACTCGTTAAGACAAAATTTTGTTAATATCTCAGTTGTTTTTTTTTTCTAAACAGTGAGATTCAATGGAGAGAACATAGAGTCTTTAACTGAATGTTCATCTGAATGTTTGTGCGTTGTTAATGTGTCTGTCCTCAGCTAATGGTGTGTAGATTTGTGTAGATTTTATATCTTCCGTACACGTCTCTCTGCAGATGGGTGCAAACATCAGAGAGTTCTTCAGTCTGGTAGAGAACTTCATTGACATGATCGGACGCCAGATGAGAGATTTCCAGGACATCTATGAGGTCACTGAGAATCTGGGTGAGTGTGTAGCTGGTGACGGCTGTGAGTGTGTGACATGCTTAAGTATGTGTGTGTGTTTCACTGGTGTTTTCTCACTGTCCACTCAGAGCTGAGCATCCAAAAGCGTCCTCGAGCAATGACCTCTGACGTGACCTTTCCTATGAAGGGCTGGCGTGGGATGATCGACTGGGTCCGTAATTCAGAGGAGAAGATCACTGTGTACCGCAACGCCTTGAGTCTGGATGTGCCGGGTACACACCACTCAAACATATACACACAGACACACAATCACACACAACGCTTAAACACACACAGAGACACTCACACACCAGTCAAACACATACACTAATGCAGCTCTGGTGATATGTGTAGATGCAGATCAGGCCACAGGCTTTGTGACTGGCATAATTCTCTACAGAAATCTGGGTCCTATTCTCTCCTTACAGAGGTAAAAACACATTTCACACACGTTTCTTTCTGTTTGTATTACTTTTATTACATTCTAAAATACCAGTAAAATCATTGAAACTACAGAAAAGCACAAACAGGCATGTCGAAATAATAGTGACTAAAACATGTCAACAATCTTAAACTTTAGATTGTCTGTCTAGACTACAGCTCACCCTCTCAGTCAGGTGCATTCTGGGAACTGCATTGAAGGAGACTGTTGACTGTTTGTTCTGCACTGTCACTATAGTATAAAACCTTAGTCAAGGGTGAAACTTTTTCAAGAAAGCAACTTTTCCTTTTTGTTATCTATAGTCACAAGTAAGAGTGATTATGATATTTGAACATATATGATACATGTTCTGATTGATGAAAGGTGATATCTCTCTCACAGTAATAGCACTCTGCTGAACTCAAAGGTTGTCACAGTAACAGTGAAGCCCAACCCTGGTTTTCTGTCAGCTCCAGTCGAAATCCAGTTCCCTCACCTGCACAATGTGAGTAACCATGGAAACAGGAAAAGATCTAGGCCACAGATGCTAGTTTCTAGAGTCAGTGACATCATCATCAGAAGTGTGTGTTCACTTGAAGTAAGATGGATGAAGTGACATATGACTCAGAACAAACACCCCCAAATCAGACATCTCATCTCCTTTCTCTCTCAGTCTGAGTTTTAAGTACTTTATTGCCAGGATTGTTTTACATACAATATTGTCAAAGCATTATACATAAAAATAAACAAGTATTGATATGAAATTTACTGTTTTAAAATAGCAACAAACAGTAGTGTGGTGTTAAAATAAGGTGCTAGTTAAAGGACAAAATAAGAAAAATGTCAAGTATATGAATACAAAGGTGGATGTAAATATATGAATACAAAGGTGGTCTCTCTCTCTCTTTCACTAGGGCACTGTTAATGAGACCTGCATCGCATGGGATGAGAGTGACAGGTGGGTGGAACTGAGTGTACTATCACAGCCGTAAAGGTCAACACCATCTCTGCTGTCCTCAGTACAGTGTGTCCTCTCTACACCTCCCTGAGAGCTGATAATCTTATTCAAATGTGCCTCTGCCCCCCTCAACACATCACTTATGGCCTCATGAATATTCATAGCACAATCAAAACCTTTCAGCGATTGTCTTCACACTCTCACTGCCTACACACTCACTGTCTGTCACACACAGATGATTCACTCTGCAGTCTGAGCTCAATCAGTGGCTCATCTTCATTTTTTAATCTGAACAACATAGACACGCTTCCATTCATTACAGTCACTGATAAATACTGTTTGTGCTTCACACTTAAAATGTTACTTAAACTCACTGTTTGTTTGCTGTATTCTGCCTGCTTCAGACACATGCACACAGACTACATTTACATTTATGTTTTTTTATGGCGCTTTAATCCAAAGCCGACATGTAGTGATGTAATAAAAGGTATTTAAGGTATACATTTGATCAGTATGCATTAGGGCTACTAACGCAATACTGTGCAAGCTGAGCTACATGTGTTCCACATGATGTTTTTATAGGTTGTGTGAAGTGTTATGCAGTTTTATCATTAGTGGGCACAAGTGAGCAGCAATTTTATTCAGACAACCCCCAGGTGCTCCACATTACTATAATGTTATTTTGTAACTATTCATGTATTTAATATGTACATATGTGAGATGTGATATCACATTATAAACACCTTTAATTAATTAAGTTTGTGTATGTGATATTATATTATGTTATTCTCAGTGTAGATTAGTGTTTTAATTGACAATACAACATTATTACAGCTGACCAGACTTTGTGTTAGCATGTACCGTGCTGTTTAAACACCGTGTAAATACAATGAATATGATATAGAAGTGGAACTCTTTTAGTAACAGGATGAATATCAAGCTGAATGTACGATAGTAATACCATCTAGCACTGAATGTGTGTTTGGGGGGGTTCGGGAGAAGATGTGTGTGTATCTAATGTAAGTGTGTGTGTGTGTGTGTGTGTGTGCAGCGCGTCTCTGCTCGGCTCTTGGTCCGCGCGCGGCTGCAGATCAGTGTCGCGCGGCTCCAGCACCACATGCGTGTGTGACGGACTGTCCACGTTCGCCCTGATCGCGCGGCCGAACCCCGATCCGGTAAGTGTCCCATTATTACCGTGCGGTGTGTGTCCGTGTATGATTGTGTGTGTTTTATAGTGAAGCCATGGTGATCGGACAGTCACCAGAAATCTTGATGTTTATCGATCATCGCATGAATTTATTCTTCATTTACTGATGTGTTGACAGCTGTAAAGATGTACAATTTTTGTCATCAGTGTGATGATCGATTGTCAGTCTGATCATCTTGTATCGTATATTGTTAAGTTGGTTGTTTCGTTCGTCTGAAGATGATAACGGTCGTTATTTTATGTAGCTGTGGCGCAGAGTCGAGGAGGCAGTTGCCATGGTAACCGCATCCGCAGTCTCTCTCGGGCTTTAATTCGTGTAGTTATAAGCGTAGTGCGCTCCCAGCAGCCTGAGGCGTGAAAACAGAAAGCGTTCGTTTATAATCAGCGAGTGCGTGTGGTTAGGGTTAGCGTGTCGTTGTGTAACTTGTTACTTTCTTTCAATGTGTGTTTGTAATCGCTTCACTTTTCAAGGGCAAATGAAGAGCAGCTCGTAATATCACACACATACACACTTGTGTTTGTGTGTGTGTCCACAGGCAGGTGAAGTGTGTAACATTAATATCTGTCCACTTGTTTCCAAACCTGCTGGACACACACACACAACTGCTAAATGTGCCAATTTAGCCAGTTTCATTTTCATTATTTACATTTTACATTTACGCATTTGGCAGACGCTTTTATCCAAAGCAACTTACAGTGTCACTACATGTACTCCCTGGGAATCGAACCCACAACCTTTTGCCCTGCTAACGCAATGCTCTACCACTGAGCTACAGGAGACACTATATTTTTTTTTTTTCCTATTTTCCTATTTTTTCCTACTTCCTCTACAGCCACAATAAGAAACAATATGAATGCCTATACAAATTTTACCAGCTCCATGTCTCTCTCTGTCTTTGTCTCCCCTTCATGGTTCGCTCATGTGAGCTGTTCTATTTCTGCCAATCATTTAGTCCTGAGGGAGTGTATGTGCATGTGAAATCTGAGCAAAACCTCTTGTTGGGGATGTTTTCATTTGTAAAAATGCTATAAAAGTATAGTAAATAAAGTTTTTGAAATTGTAAAAATGCAGAAATCTTTCTAAAGTGTGGGTTAGGGTTAGATTATATTTGTGTGTGTGTGTGTGTGAAGTGGCACTGATGTTAGTCTGTTTCTTCACAGAACATGGATAAGTCTCTGTTGCCATCGGTTACAGTGATCGTAGGATGTGGAGTGTCATCGCTCACACTCCTTCTTCTCATCATTATCTACGTCTCTGTGTGGAAGTAAGACCTACATTGATTGATTGGTTGACTGATTGAGTAGTTATTGGGTTATTTGACATGTGGTTGGTGGTTGGTTGATGGATAGATGGATTGATTGGTTGTTGTTTTTCTGTTTTTTCAGGTACATCCGTTCTGAGCGCTCTGTTATCCTCATTAACTTCTGTCTGTCAATCATCTGTTCCAATGCCCTTATTCTGATTGGTCAGACACAAGCTCGCAACAAGGTGAGGTGACCCCTGATCCCCCGCTGACCCCTCACTGACCTCTCCTCATGTCATCTGTGATTTCCAGATGCTCACTTTTTTTTCTGTCTCTTGTGCAGGTCATGTGCATGTTAGTCGCAGCGTTTCTGCATTTCTTCTTCCTGTCTTCGTTCTGCTGGGTCCTGACGGAGGCGTGGCAGTCGTACATGGCTGTTACAGGTCGTCTGCGGAATCGCATCATTCGCAAACGCTTCCTGTGTCTTGGCTGGGGTGAGTGTGTGTGCTGCTCATTTATCAGGAGTGTGTGAGTGTTTCTTCAGCGGGTTTGTAACACACTGTGTCTGGATTGTCTCTCAGGTCTGCCAGCTTTAGTTGTTGCCATTTCTGTCGGCTTCACCAAAGCTAAAGGTTACGGCACTGTCAACTAGTGAGTATTATCTGTCTGTTGAACTGCTTAACTCTCTCTGTCTGTCAGTCTTTGTATCTATAAACCCAAGCATCATTATTTTCATTGTAGTGTTGTAGTGATTTGAATAAAATATTAAACTATAGCTGGTATTACAGAGAGAAATAGCATCATACATCTCATGAGTCAGATCTTCAGACAGATTATCAGAGAGATTGAGGATTGGCTGTTTGAAATGAATGAAACAGTTCTTAGCAGCCACTTACAGACATACTTACAACCTAATACACCTTAGCAACCACATAGCAATGCCCTGATAACCAAACAGCAAGTTTTGACATGATCCGGTCATGTTGTTTTTCTGGGAATGCACAGTCTTTATAAAAACATCTGTTCTTCCTCTAGCTGCTGGCTGTCTCTTGAGGGGGGGCTCTTGTACTCATTCGTGGGTCCAGCCGCTGCAGTTGTTCTGGTGAGGAAGTGTTAAACATCACTGCATGATCACTGCATGCACCTGCAGCTTTGAGCATTCAGTGAGATTGTGTGTGTGTTTTCAGGTGAACATGGTCATTGGCATTCTGGTTTTTAACAAGCTTGTGTCCAAGGATGGTATCACTGATGTAAAGCTGAAGGAACGGGCTGGGTAAGAAACACACCCAGACAAACATCAGTCGCATTGCTGTCTGAGCGACTTTTAACATGGCACACGGCAGCAGTCTGACACGGGCTGTTCCTCTGGTGACCTACAGGGCATCACTTTGGAGCTCATGTGTAGTTCTGCCTCTTCTGGCTCTGACGTGGATGTCGGCCGTTTTGGCCATCACAGATCGACGCTCCGCTCTCTTCCAGATCCTCTTCGCTGTGTTTGATTCTCTGGAGGGTTTCATTATTGTCATGGTGCATTGCATCCTGCGGCGAGAGGTAAGCACGCTGCCAATTGCAGTACATGCATGACTGATGTGTATTTGAGCATGTGATAGCTCATACATGTGTGTTTTTAGGTTCAGGAGGCAGTTAAGTGTCGAGTTGTGGAACGTAAAGATGATGGAAACGGCAACTCGGGCAGCTCGCTGCAGAACGGACACACACAGCTCATGGTGAGCAGAGAACACATGGTAGAGCATAGAGTGATGCATAATGCTGCTAACCACAGCAATTGTAGCAAATATTGTTTATTTAAAAACGTATTTCTTGTTCCTTAATTTTCACTCAGTCTGATTTTGAGAAGGATGCCGACTCAAGCCGAGCAGGTGAGCACAGCATATAAAACTCCATATACCTTCTGATAACTCAATACATGTTCTCATTATATCGATATGATCACATAGCATGAGATTAAATCTTTTGATATGATTATATGAAGTAATTAACGTAACTGTACAATTCCCAAATAACACAAAGAAGCTTTGAAAGGAAAAAAATCAATGTTCTCCTTTCTGCTCTTCTTCAGGTGGTATGAAGAGTTCTTCAGAGGAGAAGATGCCCCCCCCTCAGCTTCCTCTGCCCCTCGGTCCAAATTTCCACACGCTTCCATCCAACCCCAGCGGCAAGAGTCACGTCCCTCCCGCCCCCGAATACTCCAGCCACACGCTCACCCTACGGCGAGAGAAGGGTCGCGGGGTCGACCCCACCTGCGGCAAACCCGTGTATGTGTGTGACAGCGAACTGTTCAAGCAGCTGGATGCCGATCTGGCCCGGGCTCAGGCTGAGAGCGTCTGTCCGGATGGAAGCAGTTACGTTCTCCTGCCGAACACGACCTCCACTCTGCGCTCCAAACCCAAAGACGACTCCAGCACATCTGGCAAGTACAACATGAGCACAGAGCTGCCGCAGGCCCGTCTCATGCACCTGAGTGGAACCTTCGCCGAACCGCAGGCCGCCTACGCCGTTAAAACGCTCCCTGCCGACCGTGTGAGCATCTCTTACTCAGAGCGCGATTCACCCATTCAGAACATACACAACATCTCCAGCGAGAGTCACATGACCAGCAGTCTGGGCGATACCTTCGACTCTATGAACTCTATGATGTCCAAGAGCGAAACCATCTCCACGCTCTCCATGAGCTCTCTGGAGGTCAGCGAGGGGGTAAGATGACCTTCACCAGCATTAGATTAATAATATATTATTTAGTAATAATACTAATCTAATAGATGACCGTTGTCATGACACTGAAGTTGTTTTCTCTGACAGAGGCAGAAGTCTCGTTACGCAGAATTGGACTTTGAGGTAATTATTGTTTCCTCTTCAGATATTCTTCAGGGTGAAATGTGTCATTAATTGTCTCAGCTGTTGTCAGCAATTCTTTGTGTCTGATAATGAGACGTCTGAGCAATGAACCTCATGTGCTTCTGTCTGTCTGTTGTAGAAGATCATGCACACGAGGAAGCGTCATCAGAACATGTTCCAGGATCTGAACAGGAAGATGCATCACACTGAGAAGGACCGAGAATCTCCAGCATCCGACAGTAAGGTGAGCAGAAGCCCACAGTCAAATGAACTGCCGGCTTTACCCAGTCAGAACTCTGCTCACAGACTGACTCATGAGAATTTGATGTTTAATGGCTTTTATTTCCACAGTCTGTAAGATGGAGCGTTTCCTCTGCAGGAAGCGACAAAACAAACCACAGTGTAAGTTCCCCAGTTATTCAGCTAATTGTGTTAAAGGACATTTTCTGGTCCATTGTGGACTATAGGTCTTTAACTCTCTTTTACATGTCTTGTCAGGATAAGCAGCAGGGTCAGATGGATCGATCATGGGAGACCATGAGCAGGTCACAGGCATCGCCGCCTGGCTGGGTCAGAAAAGACATGGAGCCACTTCAGGCATCTCCTTTAGACCTCCAGGCTGTGGAATGGGAGAAGGGTGGAGCAACTATCCCCCTCGTGGGCCAGGACGTCATCGATCTGCAGACAGAGGTGTGAGGGCTTTACTTCCAACCCTGAACACCTCTGTCTGCATTTGATTTGGGAAAGAGAGCAGAAAGAAGGGATGTAAAGGGCCATACCATCTGTTGTTTGAATCTGTGTCTCTCTGACTTCAGACATGACTCTCAGCTCAAGATGACACTTACTGAGTCATTTGAAGGCAACTAAACAGGTGAAGGGTTTTCCAGACTCTGTGTAAGAGATTCTGGTTGGTTCATTGAGAGCTTTTCCTGACGCTCTTCCATGTGCTTCAGAAGGGGTGTGGCCTCCTTAATTTCTCTGCACCGCCAGTTGGGATGGGCGGAGCTTCCTTCAGGAGGGTTGATCAGTTTCTTGGCTGCCTGAGTCGGGCACCTCCAGAGCCTGTAGATGTTTTCTTCAGGCTCTGCCACATGGACTCATGTGAACTGCAGTCGCTGTGATCTTTGTCTTTAGTGCTTTGTGTGGAACATTTCTGGATGCTTCCATGAAACTTTGGGGAACTTTTGGAATATAATTGTACTTGAAAAAGACTTGACAAGAACCGAGCGTTTACTGTTAATTATCTCTTCTGTTAGTATAATGAAATATTATTGATATTAATTTGTTCTTATCATGATTTTTTTATCTTATATATTTTGTTTCTTCTTTTGTTGTCAAATCTGTTCATCAAACATTTTCTTGAGTTTCTTTTTAATTGCTGTTTAAAATAATACATTTATCCCCAAATCAGTAGCAGAATGATCACAGCAGGGTTGATGTGTCACAGTATAGCATTCTGGGTAATGTAGGTGGAGCAGCAGGGACTCTCCGAAGACGAGCCGCGTTGTTTCCTCTCTGCTCCACTGGATCAGACAGTCATGTCACTTCATCCTCACTGACAGCTCTGTAAAGAACCAAAGGGTTGCTCTGGCCTGGGGATCCCCAGCACACAATGTGGGTTTCCTGTCCAGCTGTGAACTTCCACAGTGTCAGTGTGAGACTTCAGCAAAGCGACTTTGCCAAACAACAGTGTGACATCAAGGACAGATGCCTGATGCCCGAGTCAGACTGACTCTTGTCAGGTTTTTGAAATTCATTTTCAGAATTTGATACAATGTTTATAGAGCATTTAGACACCTTTGTCAATGTTATTAAGGGACTATATTAGCTAATAAAACGAGATGGACAATAATGGACAACACAAGACACTGTGTCTTGCTGCTAAAAGACATTTTAAGTAAGAAATATATGATATACAAACAGAGTTATAGCCTATAGATTTATTTAACTGCTTTAAGAAAATTCCCTACAGTTTTTTACTTCATTTCTTCATATTGCTGAGACACTGAATCCTTGTTCATCAGTACAATCTCCTGTTTTATGAACCCGTCTGTCTCTGTGTATGTGTGTTGATAACCATCTAAGTTTGCGTGGGCTTCCTGCAGTCCTGCATTCCTGTAAATCTCCAGTATCAAAGCATCTCTGTGTATTTGACCTCCTCTTGTGATTGTACAAGTTAAAGGACTATAGGTGAAAGTGTCTCATTTCTAATAAAATTAAATTAAATGACAGTGTCTGTCTTTTATTAACTTGATTCATAACAAAGTTGTAATTCCTGCACCATTGGTTGACCCGGAACGTGACATGCTGAACCACTCAAACTTACAGAAAGACACAGACTCTAAACACTGAACTAGGTTAACGTTGAAAAACATTTTTACATTTTACTTTGTTTTCCAACAAGTCTATTTCAAAATATATGAGTAAAAGTTTACATAACAGCTACAAGCTACAGTAAAATGAAATATAAAGGCTAAATCAAATGTAAAATGAATAAAGAGTCACAAATAGTTAATATTGATTTCTTTCCCTAACTGTTTTCCTTTGTTTACAGAAAAATTCTAAATATTACTTTTCGTTAATGGTGAGAAGACTGAACTGGTGATGATGATGCAGACAACAAAGATGTGGAAATTACAGTAGCAACAGCTGTCCAACATACCTGACAGTGTGAATACTTACAGTGAGTGTGATTATACACACAAACCACAATACAGTGCAGAGTACTGAGGTGAAAGTGCTGATGAGCGTCTGTTGTTTTCAGGCCTCCAATCATCTGGCCTGCTGCTCATTTCCAGTGACAATGATGAACATCTAATGTCAGAGAGGCTTGAATATAAATGCAGAACACTCAGTGCAGTGTATTTGTGTGTGTGTGTTTACTTAACCATATATTGGGGACAAATATATATTCAAAAAAGAAAAAACAAAGCAAAACCACCTTTTGGGGACATCCTCATTTGTAAAATCACTATAAAAATATAGTAAATAAAGTTTTTTTTAGATATACCAATGCAAAAGGTTTTCTGTTAGAGCTAGAGTGTGGGTTAGCCGATTGGAGGTGGACAAAGTGTGTTAAAGGAGACTTTAAAGGTTTGTATGAGGGTTAAGACTTGGTTTTAGGGTTAAGGTTGGAATTAGGTGAGGGTTAGGTTTAGGGTAAGGGTTAGGGTTAGGCAGTTAGTTGGGATGGTTAAGGTCAGGATAAGGGATTAGAGATTGCATTGTGTTAATTTAATGTCCTCACAGAGATAGCTGTACAAATGTGTGTGTGTGTGTGTGTGTGTGTGTGTGTGTGTGTGTGCTGTGTGTGTGTCTGTCTATCTGTGTGTGAGTGAGTGTGTATGTTAAGCACAAGCCTTTTAATTCTCTTGTGATCCCTGATGTTTGTGCTGCATAGATGATGCATGTGTTGCCACGGTAATCTGCTGCAGAACAGAGGCTGGATGCTTTATGTTGCCATGGTAATGGCTAAGGAGAAGCAGTGAGTTTTCAGATAGTAAAAGGTCAATGCAGAGAGCCTGACATGAATAAATAAATAACAGGATATATGAACATTTCATCTACTGTATTGGAGTTCTGCTTTTTGAACTGAACTTTAGATCTAGTCACTTAAACTAACCACTACCTAACCACTGAATCCAACTATTAACTAATTAATTATGTTATAATAGTACAGCATCTGGGTGCTAAAATAAGAAAGTATCTTCTAACCTGCAGTGAGTCTTCCTCTTACAAAACTGTTGAACAATAATTATTGCTGTAATATGTCACACCAACAATCAATAAACAACAAATTATTGTACAGTAATTCAAATGTAAGGGAACATTAATCTCCTTAAGTGTAACTTAATAAGACACTTAACATAATCCTGATGCTTTGTCTGACAAATGTGGCCACTACAATAAAACAAATAAAGCCTAAATATAGGTTTGTTGGTGATAAATGAAGATGAGTCTAACCATAACTAACCCAAACTGAACTACATAAACACAACACTTAAGAACAATAGATTGACACAAGAATCCCCCAAAAAGCTGTTCTGCATTTAAACACACACACACACACACACTGCACTGAGTGGAGCTGTTCTGCATTTACACACACACTGTACTGAGTGGAGCTGTTCTGCATTTACACACACACTGCACTGAGTGGAGCTGTTCTGCATTTACACACACACTGCACTGAGTGGAGCTGTTCTGCATTTACACACACACTGTACTGAGTGGAGCTGTTCTGCATGTACACACACACACACACACACTGCACTGAGTGGAGCTGTTCTGCATGTACACACACACTGTACTGAGTGGAGCTGTTCTGCATGTACACACACACTGTACTGAGTGGAGCTGTTCTGCATGTACACACACACACACACACTGTACTGAGTGGAGCTGTTCTGCATTTACACACACACTGTACTGAGTGGAGCTGTTCTGCATGTACACACACACACACTGCACTGAGTGGAGTTGTTCTGCATGTACACACACACACACTGTACTGAGTGGAGCTGTTCTGCATTTACACACACACTGTACTGAGTGGAGCTGTTCTGCATTTACACACACACTGCACTGAGTGGAGCTGTTCTGCATGTATACACACACACACTGCACTGAGTGGAGCTGTTCTGCATGTACACACACACACACTGTACTGAGTGGAGCTGTTCTGCATTTACACACACACTGTACTGAGTGGAGCTGTTCTGCATTTACACACACACTGTACTGAGTGGAGCTGTTCTGCATGTACACACACACTGCACTGAGTGGAGCTGTTCTGCATGTACACACACACACTGCACTGAGTGGAGCTGTTCTGCATTTACACACACACTGCACTGAGTGGAGCTGTTCTGCATGTACACACACACACACTGTACTGAGTGGAGCTGTTCTGCATTTACACACACACTGCACTGAGTGGAGCTGTTCTGCATGTACACACACACACACTGTACTGAGTGGAGCTGTTCTGCATTTACACACACACTGTACTGAGTGGAGCTGTTCTGCATGTACACAAACACTGTACTGAGTGGAGCTGTTCTGCATTTACACACACACTGTACTGAGTGGAGCTGTTCTGCATTTACACACACACTGTACTGAGTGGAGCTGTTCTGCATTTACACACACACTGTACTGAGTGGAGCTGTTCTGCATTTACACACACTGTACTGAGTGGAGCTGTTCTGCATGTACACACACACTGTACTGAGTGGAGCTGTTCTGCATTTACACACACACTGTACTGAGTGGAGCTGTTCTGCATTTACACACACTGTACTGAGTGGAGCTGTTCTGCATGTACACAAACACTGTACTGAGTGGAGCTGTTCTGCATTTACACACACACTGTACTGAGTGGAGCTGTTCTGCATTTACACACACACTGCACTGAGTGGAGCTGTTCTGCATTTACACACACACTGCACTGAGTGGAGCTGTTCTGCATGTACACACACACACACTGCACTGAGTGGAGCTGTTCTGCATGTACACACACTGCACTGAGTGGAGCTGTTCTGCATGTACACACACACACACTGTACTGAGTGGAGCTGTTCTGCATTTACACACACACTGTACTGAGTGGAGCTGTTCTGCATTTACACACACACTGTACTGAGTGGAGCTGTTCTGCATTTACACACACACTGCACTGAGTGGAGCTGTTCTGCATGTACACACACACACACTGCACTGAGTGGAGCTGTTCTGCATGTACACACACACAAACAGCACTGAGTGAGAGCTGTTCACACACGTCTTCAGATTTCTAAATATTTTCTAGATCATTGTTATGTCAAGCTCATCTCCAGACCTCCACATGATGTTTAGGCAGATCCTCCAGTCTGTGGATATAACTGCTCAGAGCTCTGATCTCATGTCAGTGCTGCTCTCAACACTGCTCTTAAAACACTGAGAAAACATTCATCAGTTTGAACTTACAAATGCATTCAGAATATTTGCAGGGCTGCATTTACTTTCATGTGGTTTTATGTAAAGACTGATGCTGGTATGACATCACTATATTATCATCTGCAGACAGTTGCCTGGAAACCATTTCCATTGGCAACAGCAGAAGTAGAACACTAAGAAGGGAGAGAACATCATTTGAGGACAGAAAATCTTCCGGAAGTCCATATAAGGAGGCCAGATGAGTTAAACTATATTGCACATTTCTTGTTGTTGATAATGTTTTTGTGTTCTCTGGTGGTTAAAATCATACTGTCACTGTCTTATCAATATCTTCTCTGCTGAAATTGTGGTAACAGGATCAAGTACAGCTGACCAGTTAACTAGACAATTATTAAACTGCCTTTGAAAAGCTCAGTGTTTGATTGTCTAAGTGTTAGACGTTGCCTAAACATCTCTGTGTGAAAAGCATTGGTTGAATATTCTGACATTATAAGATCTTCACTCTTGACATAAACCGTATGAATGTTTCATATGTTTGATGCTTCTGCTATGCATGAGTGCAAAGGTACCAGCAATCTGTCTGGTTTGATAATTGCGTTTCATTAACGTCCCACTGTAGTTTATTGAGAACACTGCCCCCTTCTGGTCACATCAAAACAGTCTCTCTGTTGACGTTTTAATGAGTTTTATTGCCATGATGATTAACTATATATTTGTATTTGTCAAAAATTATATACTTATATAATTATATTTAATATTAATAATATTAATAATAACTAATAAAATACTAAGAATTGTCTTTTAAAACATGTTATTGTGTCAATATGACGAGCATTATTATGACTTAAAATGTTAGAACAAATCACAATGTCACAACTGTGGAAATTTGACGTCAGATTTGAGGCCATCAGCGGCTGTGTGTGGTGACGTCACTGTTGCTGATGATGCGTATCGATGTCAAGGTCAACTGCTTCCGGAACGCGTTGCCTTGACAACCTGTTTTCTATTGTGAGTGAATGATGCGCGCACAAATACTCTCGTTTTTGTTCACAAAAACTGAACTGAACCGAACGGAATTTGATTTTCGTTTTAACTGATTTATTAAAGCATTTTCTGGCAGAAAACGTGTGTTTTATTATTTTATCACATGACACAGAAGAGTTTATTTTGATTGTTTCTTTAAGTACAGAAATTATTTTATTGTAATGAGTTTTACAAACTTAATCACTTTAACCTGATCACTCTAAGCAGTTTAGTTTAGTGATTACTGAATAAATCAGACATACAGCTAGAGGGGAAGAAACAAGGAGATTTCCATTTAATCATTTATCAGATGTTTTGATCCACTTACAAATGAGGAGAACAACAGAAGCAATCAAACCAGCAAAAGGATGACAATGTGTAAGTGCTGTGACCAGTCCAGTTAGTACACATAGCAACTGTTTTCATAGTTTAATAAATAGAATAGATTGGAAATAGAAATAGGTGCAAGTATGAAAATGCAAGCCACACAAAGACATGTGATCAAGATAAGACATACTCAGATAATTCAAGGACCAAAAAAGTTTAATAAACTAACCTCTGAGAAGTGAAACCTACTCAACACCAATGGAAATCATAATACATTTATGTATCTTACAGAACCTCCCAAACCCAAACAAACCACTTTCTGCCTAACATCAGCATCACGCTTACGCATCTGGCAGACACTTTATCCAAAGCAACTTACAATGCACTCAGGGTATACATTTTATCAGACCCACAACTGCAGCTAACACAATGCTCTACCAAATGAGTTACACCAATATTTCACCAGTTCATTCATTTACATGTCTGTCAGAAAAATATGCAGTGTTTCTGAGAAATACCATGTGTGTCTGACAGGCCTGACCCTTCAGAGCTAGCGGTCATTTCAGACGGGCTGCTGGTCAGTGAGTGCAGTTCGTCTCCGGGGCGGCAGGTGTCAGCAGTGACGTTGAGCGCCGTTCTGTCTTCTGTTTGTTCTCTGCTCGTTTGTTCCGTGTTCCGATCCGCACAAGGACAAATTGATCAAAAAGTGTCGAAACTCCTGCGGTTAGATTATTAGACGGTACATGCCATGGCTCGACTGCTGAGGAGCAGTTTGAGGGGATATTTCACTACTCAGATCCGGATGGGATCCGACCAGGTACTGAAGTCTGATTCCATGCGCGTTTTATTGGTCAGAACATCTTATATGTGATCCGAGCGTGAGTAAAGCGTGATCAGCTACAGAACGTATGAATGAACCACAAGCCCTTAATAGCAAATGGCTCACATCCACTTTCGGTTTCATAGTACTGATTGTTTCACGTACAGTATTGCCAAAGTAACACACACAACAGAAGCAGGACAGGACAAGACACGGTGTGAATGATAATAAGTTGTCAGTATCTCTCTCTCTTTCCCTCTTTCTCTCTCTCTCTTTCCCTCTCTCTCTTTCCCTCTCTCTCTTTCCCTCTCTCTCTTTCCCTCTCTTTCCCTTTCTCTCTTTCCCTCTCTCTCTTTCTCTCTCTCTCTTTCCCTCTCTCTCTTTCTCTCTCTCTCTTTCTCTCTCTCTCTTTCTCTCTCTCTTTCCCTCTCTCTCTCTCTTTCTCTCTCTCTCTCTCTTTCCCTCTCTCTCTCTCTCTCTTTCTCTCTCTCTCTCTCTTTCTCTCTCTTTCCCTCTCTCTCTTTCCCTCTCTCTCTTTCTCTCTCTCTCTTTCTCTCTCTCTCTCTAGTTGGGTGAGTTGGGTAAAGGAGCGGGTAAAGGAGGGGGCACAGGCGGGGCGGTGCGGGAGGCCGGAGGAGCGTTTGGTAAGAAAGAGGCAGCGGAGGAAGAGCGTTACTTTAAGTGAGTTAAACTTATTGATTTCAGTCTCTTCTGTATTTTCAGTCCAATTAACTATGTATTTGCATTGGTCAAGATGTTTAGAAAAACTGTTGACCATAAAGAAAACATTGGTGATTCTACATCTGCTTCAGAAAACCTCATTTATAACCGCGTGCTGATGAGGGCTGTTGTTTCATCCATTCCTTTTGTTTAATATACTTTCCCCATACAGCGTATAGCAGTAAGTTTACTTTATCAAATACTGAATGAATTGAAGGAGTAAAAGAGTGACACGTCTAAAGGGTTCAAATGTCTAGAGTGTGCAGTACAGTTTGTTGGAGGGGTGAACAAGAACAAACAAGGTGTCAGTAATGGTGATAATGACCCAGTGTTGATTGACAGGCAGAAGGAAAAGGAGCAGCTGGCCGCCCTGAGGAAACATCACGAGGAGGAGATCGATCATCATAAGAAAGAGATTGAGCGTCTGCAGAAAGAGATCGACAGACACAAGGGAAAGATCAGAAAACTGAAACATGACGACTGAAGCACTACCATCACATCTCAGATCTCTGCGTGTGCCTGAGGGACGACTTCTCTCTGCCTGTACATTGTGATTAGCACGATTAGGTGCTTTATAAATAAATGTTTGAAAAACTGCTCTCTTCTGTCATGAATGATCGAACCAAACCATGTTTGCTATCTTTTAACTCCTTTTGCTGTACATTGTAGCATGAACTATTATTGCAACAGTTGTTTTCAGATGAAGTATTCTCTTATGGCCACATTTACCTCCATTGTTTTCTCTTATGGCCACCCCACCACCTGCCCTCTAGATCCCATCCCCTCACACCTCCTACAATCCATCGCTCCTGCACTTGCACCAGCACTTACTCACATCATCAACACATCTCTCCACACTAGCATCTTCCCTACTGCATTCAAGCAGGCTCGGGTAACCCCACTGCTTAAAAAACCCACATTAGACACTTCACTTGTAGACAGTTACAGACCTGTCTCTATCCTACCATTCATAACAAAAAATCCTGAGCGAGTTGTTTTCAATCAGGTGTCTTCTTTCCTCACTCAGAACAACCAATTGGACACCAACCAATTCGGTTTCAAAAGCGCCCACTCAACAGAGACGGCTCTACTGTTGGTCACTGAGTCCCTACGGATTGCAAAGGCTAACTCAAAATCATCAGTCCTCATTCTACTTGATCTATCCGCTGCCTTTGAAACAGTCAATCACCAGATCCTTCTGTCCACCCTCGCGATACTGGGCATCACAGGTACTCCACTTCATTGGTTTGAAACCTACCTTTCTGGTAGGTCTTTCAGGGTTTCCTGGAGAGGGGAAGTATCCAAAGTTCATCAGCTGATCATTAGGGTACCACAGGGTTCTGTTCTTGGACCCCTCCTCTTCTCCATATACACAACATCACTGGGCCCCATCATACATGCACATGGGTTCTCTTACCATTGCTATGCTGACGACACGCAGCTCTTCCTTTCATTCCTTCCAGATGATCCCACGGTAGCTGCACGTATGTCAAGCTGTCTAGCGGACATCTCGGCATGGATGAAAGAACACCATCTGCACCTCAACTTGACAAAGACTGAGCTTCTTGTCTTCCCTGCCAATCCAACCCTATATCACGATTTCACCATCCAATTAGGTACATCTTCAATTACCCCATCAAATTCGGCCAGAAATCTTGGAGTAATCTTTGATGACCAACTGACTTTCAAAGAACACATTGCTAAGACGGCTCAGTCATGCAGATTTGCATTACATAACATCAGGAAAATCAGGCCTTTTCTAACAGAATATGCAACACAACTTCTCATCCAGGCTCTGGTCATTTCTAGGCTTGATTACAGCAATGCTCTTCTGGCAGGACTGCCATCATGCACAATCAAGCCTCTACAAATGATTCAGAACGCTGCAGCACGTCTCGCCTTCAACGAGCCCAAAAGAGCCCATGTCACCCCTCATCTCTCTGCATTGGCTACCGCTCACTGCTCGCATCAAGTTCAAGGCCTTAACGCTTGCTTACAGATCTATCACTGGGTCAGCACCCTCCTACTTTCACTCATTCTTACGAGTCTATGCTCCTACCAGAAGCCTGCGATCACAGAAGGAACGAAGGCTTGTGGCACCATCACAGAGAGGCACAAAATCACTCTCCAGATCATTTTCATTCACCACTCCATGCTGGTGGGATGATCTTTCTGCCTTCATCCGTAATGCAGAATCCCTGGCAATATTCAAAAGACAGCTGAAAACACACCTCTTTCGTGAGCACTTAACCTCATCATAAAAAAAATCCTTTCCCTTCATTTCTATCCCTCTTTCCTTTAAATCTCTCCCTTGTTGTAGCATATGATACTCTGAGCACTGTCTGAACTTGTATTATGAGCACTTATTGTGTCTAGTTGCCTCTTCAGGTTCACTCGCTTGTTGTATTCCGCACTTGTAAGTCGCTTTGGATAAAAGCGTCTGTTAAATGAATAAATGTAAATGAATAAATGTAAATGTAAATGAATAAATGTAAATGTAAACCCCGCCCACAGCCGGAAAGCCATGCTATATAAAACCTAATAAAGCTAAATGACTGATTTCACTGGCTACGTGCTAGACAAAGAACATGTACATCTTATGTTATTAATAATCGTAAAGATATTTATAGGGTAAAATGCTTTGCAGCAGCGCTAGAAATTGCGCATATAAATAAAATGATCTGGCGCAAAACGTTTTTGTTTAATCTATGATTTTAAATAATACTCTACTGTACCCATTTTTTTCTTTATTTAGTTTCGATATATTCAGGCACTTACATTGTTCACACGATTTAAACCCGCTAACATAGACAATAAACTGAAGTAGTCTAATGATTAAGAGAGAACTGTGTGAAAATAGGTAATAACAGTGAAATATTCTGGAACATGCCACCTCTGTATTTACAGTTAATGTCAAATAAAACAAAGCTTTTTGTATGTGTAGGATCCTTTTATTTGTTCGCTGCTGGCGTGTGCGAGCATTTCGCGTAAGCAGTCCGTGCGGGCGCGCTCCCGCGTCCTGTGCGCCGGGACGCAGCCGGTCCGCCGCGCGAGGAAGTGGCGCTGTTGTTTGAGCGGCGGGACGGTCTCGTTCTGTCTCGTGGATCATCTGAAGCCGTTTTAACCGTGTGTTGCTCTGCTCATGAACCGGGACTGACCGCGGTTCATCGTTCTCTCGTGCCGTCCGGTGAATATAATCGCGGTAAGTGCACGAGCGTTTTTTGGCGCGTTTGCGGTGTTTGATTGTGTCTGTCTGGTGTTGCTGTTGATGTAGGCCGCGCGCGCGGTGCGGGAATTTTCATTTGTCCGGTTTGATCGTTTAACGGGTTTAACGTGAGAGCGGCGGGAGATGTGACGGGTCACAGACGTTACACGTGAGCTTAAGATCAAGTCACGGACACAGAGCGACGCGAAAAACGCGCGAGCCTCATGGGCGAAGGTGTGTGTGTGCGCGCGCGCGCGTGCGTGTGTGTGTTCAGACTTTATGAATCTGTGTGTGTGTGTGTGTGTGTATTTTCAGACTTTATGAATGTGTATGTTTATAAATGTGTGTTTTCAGACTGTGTGTGTGTGTATGTTTATAAATGTGTGTTTTCAGACTGTGTGTGTGTGTGTATTTTCAGACTTTATGAATGTACATGTTTATAAATGTGTGTTTTCAGACTGTGTGTGTGTGTATTTTCAGACTTTATGAATGTACATGTTTAT
Organism: Chromobotia macracanthus; assembly: GCA_036877525.1. Classification (NCBI taxonomy): domain Eukaryota; kingdom Metazoa; phylum Chordata; class Actinopteri; order Cypriniformes; family Botiidae; genus Chromobotia; species Chromobotia macracanthus. Next base: position 4,505,391 of record JAZGTH010000089.1, on the reverse strand, counting down.
AAATGTGTGTTTTCAGACTGTGTGTGTGTGTATTCAGACTTTATGAATGTGTATGTTTATAAATGTGTGTTTTCAGACTGTGTGTGTGTGTATTTTCAGACTTTATGAATGTGTTTTTAAATGTGTTTTTGTGTGTGTGTTTATAAGTGTATTTTCAGACTTTATGTGTGTGTGTTTATGTGTGTTTTCAGATGATTGTTTTTTATGAATGTGTATGTTTATAAATGTGTGTTTTCAGACTGTGTGTGTGTGTATTTTCAGACTTTATGAATGTGTATGTTTATAAATGTGTGTTTTCAGACTGTGTGTGTGTGTATTTTCAGACTTTATGAATGTGTATGTTTATAAATGTGTGTTTTCAGACTGTGTGTGTGTGTATTTTCAGACTTTATGAATGTACATGTTTATAAATGTGTGTTTTCAGACTGTGTGTGTGTATTCAGACTTTATGAATGTGTATGTTTATAAATGTGTGTTTTCAGACTGTGTGTGTGTGTGTGTATTTTCAGACTTTATGAATGTATATGTTTATAAATGTGTGTTTTCAGACTGTGTGTGTGTGTGTATTTTCAGACTTTATGAATGTATATGTTTATAAATGTGTGTTTTCAGACTGTGTGTGTGTGTGTATTTTCAGACTTTATGAATGTATATGTTTATAAATGTGTGTTTTCAGACTGTGTGTGTGTGTATTTTCAGACTTTATGAATGTGTATGTTTATAAATGTGTGTTTTCAGACTGTGTGTGTGTGTGTGTGTATTTTCAGACTTTATGAATGTGTATGTTTATAAATGTGTGTTTTCAGACTGTGTGTGTGTGTGTGTATTTTCAGACTTTATGAATGTGTATGTTTATAAATGTGTGTTTTCAGACTGTGTGTGTGTGTATTTTCAGACTTTATGAATGTACATGTTTATAAATGTGTGTTTTCAGACTGTGTGTGTGTATTCAGACTTTATGAATGTGTATGTTTATAAATGTGTGGTTTCAGACTGTGGGTGTGTGTTTTCAGACTTTATGAATGTGTATGTTTATAAATGTGTGTTTTCAGACTGTGTGTGTATTTTCAGACTTTATGAATGTATGTTTATAAATGTGTGTTTAATGTGTGTGTGTATTCAGACTTTATGAATGTGTATGTTTATAAATGTGTGTTTTCAGACTGTGTGTGTGTGTATTCAGACTTTATGAATGTGTATGTTTATAAATGTGTGTTTTCAGACTGTGTGTGTGTGTATTCAGACTTTATGAATGTGTATGTTTATAAATGTGTGTTTTCAGACTGTGTGTGTGTATTTTCAGACTTTATGAATGTGTATGTTTATAAATGTGTGTTTTCAGACTGTGTGTGTGTATTCAGACTTTATGAATGTATATGTTTATAAATGTGTGTTTTCAGACTGTGTTTGTGTGTGTTTGTGTGTGTTTGTGTGTGTTTGTGTGTGTGTGTGTGTATTTGATTTTTTTTCTGTTCATGTATGCACATGGTTATTCCCCTGCTGTGTTTTGCTGCTGTTCTGGATGCAGCTGTGATTCATGTTATTTTGTTTGATCTTTTAATCCCGTGTAGTATTTAATATATATATTATCCCGTATATTATGATGTGTTTTTGAGAGTGAAGCATTATGGGTGTTTTTCTGTTGTCCTTATGGCAGTGTGTTTTTGGTGTCTCTTAGTAACCTAAAAACCTTTGTAAATCATGCAATACCAACCAATATATATTGTTGTAATACTTTAATGATGCATACAAGGTCAGTGTAAAATGTTAAAATGTATTCCGATAATACATTTGGTCTGTAATACTGTCCTGCCCTATATTTGACCTCTCGTCTGTTTGTGTGTATGCCGGTCTTTGTGTGTATGTGTCAGAGTTATGGCTGCTGAGGTGAATGGCAGCTCTGGTCTGGTCAAAGAAGAAGAGGAGCCCATGGATGTGTCTGGTTCACACTCAGAGAACTACCAGACGCTGCTGGATGCTGGACTGACACAGAAGGTTGCTGAGAGTCTAGACAACATCTTTCAGACTGGTGGGTCCTTCTTGAGCTCTTCTTGACATCATCTGCTTAGAGCAGATAGTCTTTAACAATTGACCACGTTTACATTTTGATACACAGTCACTGTCAGTTCTGAAATGAGCATGGTTTGTGAGTGTTTGAAGAGAAAAGGTTAATCCGATGTCACCAGTGCCAGGCTTGAGTCCTCTGTGAAGACGTGTGTGTGTGTGTGTGTGTGTGTGTGTGTGTGTGTGTGTGTGTGTGTGTGTGTGTGTGTGTGTGTGTGTGTGTGTGTGTGTGTGTGTGTGTGTGTGTGTGTGTGTTCAGGGTTGGTGGCGTATGCTGATCTGGACGAGCGGGCGCTGGATGCTCTGAGGGAGTTTAATGAGGAGGGTGCGCTGTCAGTCTTACAGCAGTTCAAAGAGTCTGACCTCTCTCATGTGCAGGTCAGTCACCTCCATACATCAACACTATTCTACATAAAGTTTATACATTTATGTTCAGGTCAAGCTTGTATCCTGTGTACTGTACCTGTGTGCAGATTTACTATGATATGTTACAGAGTGCTTTACAATGATTGGTTACAGAATATGAGGGCTTTACTATGATTGGTTACAGAATAAGTGTGCTTTGTTATAATTGTTGACAGAATAAGAGTGCTTTCCTGTGTGGGGTGATGAAGACATACAGACAGAGAGAAAAACAGGGCAGTAAAGTTCAAGAGTCGACGAAGGGACCTGATGAGTCCAAGATAAAGGTGAGGTCATGTGTCAGGTTTTGTATTTCTCTAGCACATATTGGCAAATCTGCATTTTTTTTATTAACTCAATAAGTAATTTTTTATTAATGTATGAGATCATCCGCAGCAGTTAGTAGTTATGTGTTAGACAGAGCTTTAATGTCAGTGTGATGATTAGGAGGGTTAGGTTGCTTTACTGCTTGCCTTCTGTCTTAGTCTGATGTCATTTCTGGGACCCTCAGGCTCTGCTGGAGAGGACGGGTTACACTCTAGACGTCACCACAGGACAGAGAAAATATGGAGGGCCCCCCCCAGAGGATGTGTTCTCAGGCCCGCAGCCGAGCATCGGCACAGAGGTGATCTGAGCTTAACTCAACCCTTGCAGCTGCGTCACTGCAGTGGAGCGTCTGAACGTGACACATGCGTGTGTGTGCACACGTGTGTGTTTCTCCAGGTGTTTGTAGGAAAGATCCCGCGTGACCTGTATGAAGATGAGCTGGTTCCTCTGTTTGAGAAGGCGGGTCCAATCTGGGACCTGAGGTTAATGATGGACCCGCTCACCGGTCAGAACCGCGGCTACGCCTTTATCACTTTCTGCAGCAAAGACGCTGCACAGGAAGCCGTCAAACTGGTCTGTGTTTGCACACACTTGCTCACACACACACAAGCTTTAATGTGAATTTAATGTGTTAATTTTAAATGATTTAAAATAAACCATTCAGGATTAGTCAGGACGGCTAACTAGTTGTCCAACAGCAGACTTGTGTTTGTGTGAAGAGATGCATGTTTTTAGAAAGTCTGTGTTTTGTATGTAAAGACATTTCAATTTAGATCTGTGAGAATCTGAGTCTCTTTCTGTCACTATTAGTCCAGAGTGTATATAATGTGTAAGTGAGCGTGTGTCTCTTATCAGTGTGACAACTATGAGATCCGGTCTGGGAAATATCTGGGTGTCTGCATCTCTGTGGCCAATAACCGTCTCTTCGTTGGATCCATTCCAAAGAACAAGACAAGGGAAAGTATCCTGGAGGACTTTGGCAAAGTGACAGGTGAGGAGCCCAGAGCACAGCTGTGATGTGTGCAGGGTCGTGTGTCAGAGACTAATGTGTGTGTGTGTGTGTGTGTGTGTGTGTGTGTGTGTGTGTGTGTGTGTGTGTGTGTGTGTGTGTGTGTGTGTGTGTGTGTGTGTGTGTGTCAGAGGGTTTGCAGGAGGTCATCTTATACACTCAGCCGGATGATAAGAAGAAGAACCGCGGGTTCTGTTTTTTGGAGTATGAAGATCATAAATCGGCGGCACAAGCACGTCGCAGACTCATGAGTGGGAAGGTGAAGGTTTGGGGGAACCCAGTGACAGTGGAGTGGGCTGACCCGGTTGCTGAGCCCGACCCTGAGGTCATGGCCAAGGTGAGGAACTGTATCTGCTAAACACGCAGCACATGCTTGTTGTTCCTCAGACCCTTTACAGTGTTAATACGTGTCACTGCGAGTGCTAGTGTAGGGTGTTTACATCACACACACCTGAAGCTGTGATGTGAAAGTGCTGTAAATGTAGGCTCTGCTAATCTCAGTGTGTGTGTGTCAGGTAAAGGTGTTGTTTGTGCGTAAACTGGCCACCCTTGTCACAGAGGAGCTCCTGGAGAAAACCTTCTCACAATTTGGGAAACTAGAACGAGTCAAGAAGCTGAAAGATTATGCGTTCGTTCACTTTGAGGAGCGAGATGCCGCGGTCAAGGTAAAATTCTCACAAACCACTCGCCTGTGACATCACTAACATTAAGGCCGTTTAGAATGAGAGAGGGTGGCAACAACTGATCGATAAAATCAATTATTACCGATAAAGGAAACAATCTATAACAAATTTGATTATCTATTAGCCACGTCTGCGTGCTTTGAAAGGAAACCGTCAGCCAGTTATATCGCAAATTTTAATGGTTATATCCACATCTGTAATTATTAGAAAGTGCCGTGAATATTTTAATTTTGCATATTCTGACAATCAGCGAGTCTTGTTAAACTTCAATGAACGAGTTCCGGTGGTCACATGCGCATCAAACAGACAGAGAGCAGTAGTAAAGTGCAATAATTCTGACTAAAATATTTTGTTATAAATATATAAAGTTTTTTTTAAGGTTTAGAATGTAATGTTTATATTTTAAACTGTTTCCACTTATTGTTTATTCTTAATGTAAACTGTTTATGCTTAATGTAAAGCACAGCCTACATAGAAGATATGGTTTTATAGGCTTTATATTACACATTGTTTGGAGGACAATTTTGGCAAGATGTGAAATAACTGATTAAAGTAAATTTTATATAATGTATAATAATTTGTAGATTTTTCATCTGATTAATTAGAAAAAATAATTGACAGATTAATCGATTATTAAAATAATCGCTAGTTGCAGCCCCAGAATGAGCATCAGGAACTGTAACATTTGTGACTGGAAATGTTTTGAAATTAATAAATATTTAATCTGAAATGTGAGTGGAATCTCTAAATGATTTGAGAATGATCTTTAACTAGTCAACAACCAAGTCATGAAAATACCCAGGTCATACATGTATTAATTCTTAGGAACCACTCAAAGAAACCAAACAACAAAGAACTGTGCAGAAAAGCTCTGTGATGTTTTGGTTGCTTGTTGTATAGGCGATGCAGGAGATGAACGGGAAAGAGCTTGGTGGTGAGGAGATTGAGATCGTGCTGGCGAAGCCTCCAGATAAGAAGAGGAAAGAACGACAAGCAGCGAGACAAACCAGCAGAAACACAGGGTTAGAATTACAACTCTGTCCTGTGATTGGTCAGAATGACAGAAAGTGCTTCACTTTGGTAGAATAAAAGTTATTTTGGGCAGCACAGAACTAACTGTTTCTGTCTCCACCTGTGCAGATATGATGACTATTATTACTACCCTCCCCCTCGCATGCCTCCCCCGGGGCGTGGCCGTGGCCGTGGAGGACGGGGGGTGTACACTTATCCCCCTGATTACTACAGTTACGAGGAGTACTACGATGATTACTACAGTTACGACTACCACGACTACCGAGGTGGCTATGATGACCCATATTACGGTTACGATGACGGTTACTCTATGAGGGGGCGGGGCAGCCGTGGCAGCCGCGGGGTTCCGCCTCCACCCCGAGCCCGCGCTGCCCCTCCCGCACGTGGCCGGGGTGGCTATCCTCCAAGAGGTGGGGCTCCTATGGGAACAGGGCGGGGCGGCCGTGGGGGGCGCGGAGGGCCATTTCAGCCTCCGAGGGGGCGCGGCACACGAGGGGCCCGGGGGAACCGTGGCGGCAATGTTGGTGGAAAGAGAAAGGCAGATGTGTTTAACCAGCCAGACTCCAAACGACGCCAGACCACCAACCAGCAGAACTGGGGCTCGCAACCCATTGCTCAGCAGCCGCTGCAGCAGGGCTCTGATTACTCCAGTAACTATGGTTACAGCAATGACACACTGGAGTTCTCTCAAGATTCCTACGGTCAGCAGTGGAAGTAGAAGCGCGTCAAACTTATCCAGACACCTACTCACCCTCCTGAGAAACACAATGTGATTGGCCAGCAGTGTTTGTTTGACCTTTCCATTCTCCAAACCACTTGTAGATTCTGTCCACGACACACAACTGACTTCATGCATCCTAATTGGCTAATGACTGGAATGTGTCCGCCCCTGAGCTCTGACCTGAGCAGGACGTTTGTCTTCGATTACTTTTATTCTTATATCTTTCCTTGTTTTAAAATCAACAATAAACATTTTAAAGCAGATACTGATTTCCAAACAAGTGTGTGAGTCAGAGGATGTTAAAATCATGAAATTACCTTCTTGAAAGATGCTGTTTTCCCCCCCACAGTCCTCCCCTTCTCTCTGTCTCGCAGTACTAGTGGCATTAGGGACCCGCTTGTAAATAATGGCTGTTTACTAGAGCTTCGTTTTCATCCTTGTTTTTCTTTGTTATTTGCAGATGTGGAGAAAAGAATCCACAGGAAGGAAAAAGTTTTGTAGCAGGAGTGCTGTTAAATGTGTCTGTTAGCATTTCTAGAAGTAGTTAAATTGTGTTTTTTAAAAACTGATATTACAACTTCAGATGTTATTTCTTTTTCCTTTTGGGGGTGAGGGTTTGGTCTGGCTGACCTTAAGAGCTGTGGCTGACTGGTCTGATGTTTGTATTTATAACTTTTATTTTTTGTCTGTTCAGTTTCAATAAAACTCAATCAAGCAACTTTAGATTGAGTGTGTGATAATGGGTGTTTAGATTCTTCACTATTTTCTGCTTTAATATTAAAGGGTAAGTGTCATTTCTGCAGCACTTGACAGAATTGCAGTCTGAGTGGGCTGACATCATGGCCAAACCAATGTTGTGGATTTTTTGGGAGGGCTGTCTGACTAATGGCAGGGGGAGAGTATTTTCAACTTAATTATAAATAAAAAAATGTTCAATTCTGTTAACTGCCACTGTTGGTACAGAAATTACTCTCACAGTTTTAATTTAAGTTTAGTGCTTAAAGTTAAAAACTAAACGTTTTTAACTAGCAATATAGGGGTGACTGGGGCTAGTTGTCACAAGGGCTGTATCTCTAACTAATGTTTAGAGTCCAAATCTGTTTGTCCTTCTAGTGATGGGTTAGTACGTTTCAAAGGTTTCAAACATACTTTAAAATGCTTTTAAATTAGAACACTTTTTTTTTGTAAATTCTATCCTTAAACTTAAATTCCACTATCATATTTGTATAGTTATGTGAGAGTTTACAGCTTTAACAGCTTTAAGTGACCCACAATAGCATGTTTTTATGCATGGGTCAAAATAAATGCAATTTCTTTAACCATTACCGTGTGTGTATGAATGAGAGATATGCTTCTTTATTTCTGTCTATTTGCACCTCTGTTACATTAGGATTGCATTGAATCATCAAACATTTCCCCGATTGTGTTTAGGACCTCCTGCGGGAAATCTACGCTCGCTGTCCAGAAAGTGGCAACACTCATTCATCATTCTAGTAGTATTAGCGGTACATATTTGGCCCCACAGACCTTTAGTAGTATCAGCGGTACATATTTGGCCCCACAGGCCTTTAGTAGTATCAGCGGTGCATATTTGGCCCCACAGGCCTTTAGTAGTATCAGCGGTGCATATTTGGCCCCACAGGCCTTTAGTAGTATCAGCGGTACATATTTGGCCCCACAGACCTTTAGTAGTATCAGCGGTGCATATTTGGCCCCACAGGCCTTTAGTAGTATCAGCGGTGCATATTTGGCCCCACAGGCCTTTAGTAGTATCAGCGGTACATATTTGGCCCCACAGGCCTTTAGTAGTATCAGCGGTACATATTTGGCCCCAAAGGCCTTTAGTAGTATCAGCGGTGCATATTTGGCCCCACAGGCCTTTAGTAGTATCAGCGGTACATATTTGGCCCCACAGGCCTTTAGTAGTATCAGCGGTACATATTTGGCCCCACAGGCCTTTAGTAGTATCAGCGGTACATATTTGGCCCCACAGGCCTTTAGTAGTATCAGCGGTACATATTTGGCCCCACAGGCCTTTAGTAGTATCAGCGGTACATATTTGGCCCCAAAGGCCTTTAGTAGTATCAGCGGTGCATATTTGGCCCCACAGGCCTTTAGTAGTTTCAGGGGTACATATTTGGCCCCACAGGCCTTTAGTAGTATCAGCGGTGCATATTTGGCCCCACAGGCCTTTAGTAGTATCAGCGGTGCATATTTGGCCCCACAGGCCTTTAGTAGTATCAGCGGTACATATTTGGCCCCACAGACCTTTAGTAGTATCAGCGGTGCATATTTGGCCCCACAGGCCTTTAGTAGTATCAGCGGTGCATATTTGGCCCCACAGGCCTTTAGTAGTATCAGCGGTGCATATTTGGCCCCACAGGCCTTTAGTAGTATCAGCGGTACATATTTGGCCCCAAAGGCCTTTAGTAGTATCAGCGGTGCATATTTGGCCCCACAGGCCTTTAGTAGTATCAGCGGTACATATTTGGCCCCACAGGCCTTTAGTAGTATCAGCGGTACATATTTGGCCCCACAGGCCTTTAGTAGTATCAGCGGTACATATTTGGCCCCACAGGCCTTTAGTAGTATCAGCGGTACATATTTGGCCCCAAAGGCCTTTAGTAGTATCAGCGGTGCATATTTGGCCCCACAGGCCTTTAGTAGTATCAGCGGTACATATTTGGCCCCAAAGGCCTTTAGTAGTATCAGCGGTGCATATTTGGCCCCACAGGCCTTTAGTAGTATCAGCGGTACATATTTGGCCCCACAGGCCTTTAGTAGTATCAGCGGTACATATTTGGCCCCACAGGCCTTTAGTAGTATATGCTTCAGCACTGTTTGTGATTGACACCTGCAATCACGTTTGCTTGCTGGGAAAAGATGCGCTATTATAACATTACTAAATCATCAAACCGTAGATAAATGAGTCATTGATTTGACATGCTGATTAATATAAAAGTTATACATTTTATAAAAGTTTCTCCAATTACAGTCTTCTGGAATTTTTGGATTGTTTCCACGGGCGTATTTCCACGTGATTTTCAAGGATCTTTTCAAGTATGGGATTTAAGACATTAAAATGTAATGTCTATTTTTCGATAAAGCTACTTTGAAACAATGTAAAAAGCACCATGTAGAGAAAATTTGGTTTGACTGTTGAACATCCGACCAGAACACACAACTACTTTTTAATTTTCCCATTTTTTGAAGTAATACCAAGTTGCTCGAGACGTTTTAGCAATTTTAACTCCATTTGATCTAGGTTAAAGTGAATGAAAGTAGAATTTAATGAGTGGTTTTGTATTTATATCATTCATATTTATTTAAATATTTACAATTTCATTGAATTGTTAAATTGGGGGACTTCAATTTCGGGACGTGATGACGTCTTCCGGTAACGTGTCGTCACGGCGGTAAGATGGCGGCTGTAGGCGGAGACGCGGCAAGCGGCAGCGGTGAAGACGCGTTTCAGACCTTCTACACAGAGGTGAGAATAAAATAAATATAATACAGCAGACTATAAATACACAAACATATATAAACATAATATAACAGATTACAAACACAGTTAAACACATCAAACATCCGCTGAGACGCGAACACACTCGCTCTCTGTATGGAAAATGTGAACCTACGTCACACCGCGTTGCATGTTGGGGCGACGCCGCCGCCATTTTAAGAGGATCGCTTTCTGCGGCTGATACTGACAATATATGTACTTGCTTACCATTTATTTTACAAAAATACATAGATTCTCTGTATACAGATATTATATATATCTTTGTATACAGCATCAAAGTCACACACATTCTCTGTATACAGCATCAAAAATACATACACATAGTCACACACATAATGCTGTATATACTTAAGACTTTATCTAAACTGATAAGCCTCTTGAGGCCTAAATTGCTGCTGGTTGGTGCGTTGCAGTGAGGCTAACAGTGATGTGTGAGAGAGACCAAATAAACCTTTATCTCAGATCTGATGGGGCTGTGTCTGTCTGATCATGTGTATCTGATGTAATGTTTGTTTTGTAGGTGAAGCAGATTGAGAAGAGAGACTCCGTTTTAACTTCTAAACAGCAGATCGACAGATTATTGAGACCAGGATCTTCATACTTCAATCTCAATCCGTTTGAAGTGAGAAATGTGCTCTCATGAGTCATTTCATCTTTGATTCTGGACATAATCAGACATGATTTGACTGATAGCCCTGCTGATGTTTCTCACTGTCTGGATGTGTGAATGTTTTCTTGTGCAGGTGCTTCAGATCGACCCTGATACCACAGACGAGGGGCTTAAGAAACGCTTTCGACAGGTAATTATTGAAAACACTTCAACATTTATAGTTTACACATGAAACTTAAACACACATTGTATAGTATTCAACAAATAATTGTACACTAAGAAACTATCAGTATATAAAAGTGTTTACAGAGGAGAACATTATTGAAGAAAAGGTTTCTTGTAACCAGCTGCAACCTGTCTGTTCTCAGTTGTCAATTCTGGTTCATCCAGACAAGAATCAAGATGATGCAGATCGGGCACAGCAGGCATTTGAAGGTAAATGTTATAGTACCATTATTTGAATTTGCTGGTTATGACTGTCATTGCACTAGTTTTAAAATCCTTGCAACTCATGCTGTGTGCATGTCTAGCGGTTGATAAGGCCTATAAGTTGCTGCTGGACCCTGAGCAGAAGAAGAAAGCTTTGGACGTGATCCAAGCAGGGAGGGAGTATGTGGAACACATGGTGAGAGAGACAACATCACACATCTGATATGAGTGTTTGTGTGTTTTGATTGTTAATGTAATTTTTTTTTTTTTTTTGCTCAGATGAGCCAGAAGAGGAAGCAGCTGAAGAAGGAGGGGAAGCCCACTGTGGTGGAGGAGGATGATCCTGAGCAGGTGCAGAAATCGGATGCATGTTTTTATTCTGCAGGACCTTCTCTATCCTATGATCTCATGAAGATCAGATAAGTGTTACAAGTCTGAAGTCCACCTGACCTCCATACAGTCCAGATCTTCTCTCAGTTCCGAAGTTTTCATCACTGCTACTCAATCAGATTCAGGTTCATTATAAAGGAAGTATGCATGTGTCACCATAAGAGTCATAAGAACAAACCTTGATGATACATGTTTCTGGAATACTTAATTCTGATTGGTCAGTTGCTCCATCCAGCAGTCTGATGGTTCTCAGTAACGTTGCACAGGATTCACTGAAAACACCAGACATGCTTATGTTTTTACAGTCACATGCTGACCTGATGTTTATTTTGGTTGTTTGCAGTTCAGGCAGGCCGTTTATAAACAGACCATGAAACTTTTTGCTGAGCTGGAGATCAAGAGAAAAGAACGAGAAGCAAAAGAGATGCACGAAAGGTCAAACACAAACATTCAGATCATCTCTGAATCATCTGTTATGATTTAAACACAATGTGATTTGGTTTCTCTCTGATTACAGGAAAAGACAGAGAGAGGAAGAAATAGAGACCCAGGAACGAGCGAAGAGAGAGAGAGAGTGGCAGAAGAACTTTGAGGTTTAACTGTTTTCTGCTTTAAACCAGCTCTAGTTGGATGATTCTTACAAAAACAATCTCGCCCCAGAATCATTAAATAAACAGATTTGCTTATATTTAATTGTAGGACCATAAAAGAAAATCATGAATATTTTCTTTTGATTTTGGAGGTGAAATGACATGACAGGTTTCAGTAGCTTCACTGACGTTCAGCTGGAGAGATCTGGATAGAAACAAGACATCTGTAACTCTTGTCAACATCTTTTGTTTGTTCAGGAAACCCGTGATGGACGTGTGGACAGCTGGAGAAACTTCCAGACCAAAGGAAAGACAAAGAAAGAGAAAAAGAACCGAACCTTCCTGAAGCCGCCCAAAGTCAAGATGGAGCAGCGAGAATGAGACACAAGTTTGTCTCTCATGTACATACAGATAAATAATTTTGAATCTCGTAGTGAAGCAACATCATTGTTTTTCTTTTGTTTTATGTTCTGAAAATAAATGTTTGTACTAAATGTTTTACTAACCCCAACCCATCCTGGTCTAGTTTTGAGTTTTATATCAATTTTATTTACGTTCATAACTACAGTTTAAATGAAAGCAGGTTGGACTGAGTGAAGCTTTGCAAAGATGTTCAACATGATGATTTACTGTCAAGTATTAATAAAATACAAGTTTTTATTCTAGTGAACCAGTAATGTGACTGTCAGTGTTGTATAAATGTTTAACCAGGATGTAAACATTCTAAGTTTAAATGTTTTATTTTAAACAATTTGGAAAGAAGCTTTCTACAGGAAATACACATTTAATGACGTCTGTTGATGTGATACACTGTGACGCCGTTTGTCCTGCAGGTGTCGCTGTGACATCACAGACAAGATCGGAGAAAATCAAACTGATATTCGAATTTGTTACAGTTTCACGAATGTGGAAAAAACTGGAAACATTCCGCGATATATAAACGCTGTTTGCAAAAAACTCCGTTAACTGAAAATGAAAGTTTTAGATGAACTGTTGAATGAGCTCGTACAAAAATGTAATGTACCTATACCAAGAGTGATATTGCCATGTATGTTACATACATATTCCCTCTTTGGATATATGAAGATAAAGGTTTGTGACATGAAATCCCCACAGAAAATATATAATTTAAAATGTGGACATGATAAATTTGCATACGGTATATGTTAGGTATATATTTAATTTATACACAAGCTTAAAATAACATACAGAACTAAAAGACACTTTGTTTTTAAAAAAACAAATGTAACAAATTAAACCATGTTTCATTGCTTATAATACGATTATGACTCATATTAGTGATTATAGATGTATTATATATGTCACGTATGTAAATAATATGCAATGCCTCTATATAATTTATGACAATATTTATGGGGTAGATTTATATCTATATATTGAATTGTTCCAATTTCTAATAGGTTTCATATATGGTTTGAGCATATATGGACATTGGATATATGTACATTACATTTGCATATGGGAACTGTCCTAACCCTAAATTTGTGCTTATTTTTGTGTGAAGAAATAATCAAATGCTTTAACAAATGACAATTTATTAAATGCAGAACAATTTCTCTCAAGCAACAAAGGTGGGTCTGTGTCACAAGCATGTGACTGCAACGACTGCATCTGATAAATATTTACAAACTACATTTAATCTTTCATTAACATCAGTTTGGGAGATTCTGGGTCTCTGTCTTGTGGGTCTTGCTTGTGTTATCCATCGTTTGTGTTACATTGAATAAAAGCATCTGCGAAATGAATGAAATGGTGATCTGCGCTTTGACTTTAAGTCACTTGTTTGTACAGCTGTCTTTGTGGACAATACAATCGTTAGCCCTTTAGCCTAATCTTAACCCTAAAACTATACATTAACCAGCAGTTAGCCCTGAGAGTGGGGTCAGAAAGTGAGGACCGGCCAAAATGTCTCACTTTACTCTCTCTGTCCTCACTCTGATGCTCTAACCGCTCACACTGGACCTCACAAAAATAATGTACATGCGCGCACACACACACACACACGGTTCAATAATGTTTGAACATTACAATCAAACTGTGTTTGTTTTTGAAGAACGTTTAGTGTTCATCAGATGATGACATTTGTCTAATTTTAAATTCATCCAAACCAAAACTCCAAACAAACGTCACAACATGGTGTCAATGTCTGATTTCATCCGTCTAAATGAGTGTTTACCGATGCTTATAAACAGGAAAACAACCAGTTTTAAAGACAGAACCAGCCCATAACACACAATAGTCCCATTTATTTGCCGATCTGCTGCATTTCTTCAGGGTAAAAACTTTTTCAGTGTTTAATCTCAGATTCGTTTCTCATCATCATTCACACCATCAAGAGTCAGAACAGACTGCTCTGATTCCTCCTACCTCCAACATCAACCACCAATAAATAATACGAATCCATACTATTTATCAAAGCACCATCAGGGTATTGTCATGTTTCATAGATGGTGATGTACATTAAGTACAAACATGTACCTACAGAGGAAACTGTGTTTACAGTAACATCAGATCTGATCATTCATGTGTGTTAAACACTGATAATCAGAGGCTGTTCCTGTGACTACAATCAATAGTATTAGTCATGACTGAGAAACACTAGTGTTAGTGATGGATAAAATGGCTTGAGAACAACTGCTGTGTGTCTTCAGCTAAATGTGACACACAAACACACACACACAGAGATCTGTGTGTGTGTACAGTCATCTGAGGACACAGCATACAGAATATTTGTAACGTCTGACCTGCTTTCAAATACACACACACACAGAGCTTTATATAGGTAATGTGAGGTCACAGTATGTAACAGAACAGCACTGTCTGACCTAAATTATGACAATCTCATTGCTAGCAAACACAGACACACAAACACTGAGCTTTATATAGGTAATTCGTGAAGTGAGGACACAGCGAGTACAGCAGTGTCTGACTTAATTCTGTCTTGATTTTTCACTGCACACTTTACACACACAGACTTTTCTAAATGAAGACATACCTAGACTACTGAGTTAAGGTTAATTAAGACCACTAACCTCAGCTCAGACCTCCACCACTAACACACTTTTTTATAAAATAAACACTGAATATGGGGTTACCTTGGATGCCTCCAAAAATGAAGGTTTTGCCAGGATTAGCTCAGTTATGGGGACAATAAAATAAAAGCTAAACTAAATCTAAAACCACACAGTTTCACTCTCTGGCAGAAACTGCAGCTACACACAAACATTATAAAACCATCATTCAGAATGCAGGTTTTTTCTGCACAGAAACCCCCGTTCTACTTTCTCAGCTCTGAGGTCGTTTCCTCCAACCCTCCAATTGCTCATTTATGGTCTCATGTACATTATTTTTCATAATCACAAGCTTCCAGTTGGCTGACTTCTTTTTGTGTTTGGCTTTGTCATGTTTACAGAGTTCAGACAGTGAAAGTCTGTGAGATTCATGACATCAAACCTTTGAAATACCTTATATATATATATAAATACCTTTTATATATATATATATATATATATATATATATATATATAAATATTTTATATATATATATATATATATATATAAATACCTTTTATATATATATATATATATATATATATATATATATATATATATATATATATATATATACATTACAAAATGTTTCAAAAGCTATACTTGAGGGGTGACTGTGTTTCCAAGTGGTTAACTACTGATAAAATGCTGCTATTCTCTCAATCAGCACCATGATTTGAAAGTACTAATACTCTTCTGGGTTTTAGGACTCTAAACTGCTATTCTCTGAGTTTGTCAGGGGACTTATTTAGGACTTATTTACACAAATATAGATTGTGTTCCAGGTTTTGTTTTTATCAACTAATGTAAATGTCAAAAACAAAAATCAAAACAAACAGTTGTTGGTTACTTTCAGGTCAGAGGGTCTGTTTTGGTGGGAAGTTCTTGTCTGTAATGTGGACCAGACATTTTATTAATATTTAAAGATCTGGCTACATCACATTGGCTTTTCTGTCCAATCATTATTTCCTGTGTTACAGTACATAATCTGCCCTCTGTAACGCTAGCGCACAAACATGCACAACACTGCATCTGATTGCTTTAGAGTGAATGTATGAATAATAGGTCATGTGTTTGTCCAACATTATGAAACATATTACATAATGTTCTGTTTTTGTGATGCAGAAACATTCAAACAGCTTATTTAAAATGTGAAATCTTGTCTGAATCTCAGAACCATCGTTTCATCAGAACCTTCACTAAAGATAGAACCTAGTGAAGTATAGAAGTATCATAAAAGGCTTTAGAAGATCTGAAATATAGTACACAAAGTCATATGGACAATGAGCACATTTTCAAAAATGAGTTCTTGTTATTTTCACATTCTCCATTAAAAGAACTTAAAAATGATGTATGATTCGTTGGAATTAGACAGAAAATGAATGAGCTACACCTGTCTGAAGCATCAAACGTGGAGAAGAGAATAGAATAAAACTCCAATTTTTCATGGATTATTAAAACAAAGGAAAGATTTAGGAAGAAAACCATACAAATAAAGATGACTTTAGATGTTTAAGAGCTATTTGGAGCATTGGAATTGCTAGACGAGAGCTTAACTCACTTTTGTAAAAACCTCAAATAAGACCAAAACTGACACAGCACTAGTTTTGCCTGTAGCTCTTAATTAGCATTAGCTCTTAATTACAGTACTAACGTAACAATGCCTGTGAAGCTGTGGGTTACAGTGAATACAGATCAGATCAAGGCCTTGAGCTGTTCTAAATTCACTATAAATCACGGCTTCACAGGATTTACTGCTTTAATGAAAGTCATTCTATGTTCCTGTCAAGGTTTGATAAACACAAAGATACAAAAAAGTAATGATAAAAGAATATTACTCTTCTGCCAAGCAATGTAGTTATTCTAAAAAACAGTGACAAAGACAGTGGCGCTATGTAACACAGTCATTTACAGTTTACAGTTTAAAACACAGCTGGTTTCAAATGCGGCGGTTAATCACTTCCTAAAGAATTCTAATACAAAAAAAGCGTTTTATGCAATGTCTCATTTCTGCATGCTCGGCCTGGAGGCAACTTCAGTCAGTTCAGGTGATAAACGCTTCATTAAAATGATGTGCTGGTTTCATTCTTAGTCTGGCTTCAGATGAGTGCTGTAGTAAATCTTTAGAACAAAACCAAGAGTAAAGCACATACAAACTATTTTACAGCAACATCTCACAAATGCAATAACACTTTGATTTGGCTGCGTTTTATTGGATCTCCAGAGGACTGTGACAGTCTGTTGGTGAAGAGAGCTTTAGCATTACAGATAAATGTTCATATAGACACTAGAGAACAGAAGCAGTTAAACAGCAGTGAGTATTTGAGTCATTAATTAGTGTCTATAATCTAGAGCTGAGATTATAAAGCAAACAAGTTCAAAGAGCGACAGTGATCAGAAACTGAATCGTCAGTGCACTGAACAGAGCTGTTCTTCTCTCAATAATAGGAATAGTAATATGGGCTGCGACAAGATTTCACACTCAGTGTAATGTGTACAACACATCCACAAACCAAATCTTGCTCCTGTTGAAAACATAAAATTTCCCATAAAACTGTACAAAGCTGCAGTCAACCTGCAGCAAAAATACATTTACAAGAAAATTATATAAAGTATAGACACATAGTGAGTCCGGTTTTGGCACACAAAAGTCAACAACATCCAAAACATACAGACAACATCCCAACAATGCTCCCACAGGGCGTTTTCATGTTTGATAATGGAATGTGCTCATGCAACAGAGAGAAAACCAGCAGATCTGAAGGCAAGTGAAGTGTACAAATAACAGCGGCTTTATTTCACCTGTGAACAGAGAAACAACAGATCAGGGTCTCATTTACTCAACAAATCAGAAACTCCAGATCTGCATGAACAGTTTGCAACACATCTAAACTGAACTAATCTGAACACATAAGAATCTTTTTACAAGCATTCTACCTTTAAATCTCTGGTTTCTAATTCACTCCAGTCACATTCAGTAACGTTATGTAAAAATGTAACTATAATGTTTAAATCAACAAAACAGATTACCACAGTGTCTCATTTCACTGTTCTCTATTAAACTGTATTGCTTTGAAGAACCGTAAAACATTTCACAGATCAACACTTAACAGCCTAACACAGTCTTTAACGTTTCCTCAAATGTACTTCAGCAAAACAACTTAGATTTCAGAGCTCTTTGCCAAATATCCATGGCAACAATGAGCACATGCTATCTGACGAGCAGCAGCTGCTCTGTGCCTTATCAAACACTGTTCTGTTCATCAAACTCACCCTATTTCCATTGTCTAATCTGTGTCAGAGATCAGGTCACATGATTCAGCTCCCACAGCATCACACCTCCGGCCTCCATGGCCCTCTGCACCCCCACCAACTGCTCCTGCGTTGCTGTCTGTGTCCAGACAGTGGTGACCCAGCATGTTGGTGAACCAGTCTTCGATCTCTGGGCTACTGGGCTTGCTGGTCTCCTCTGTAAGCAGGTGTCCCTTCTGGTGGCATTGCTTCGAGCTGTCAGGAGCCCGGCAACAGATTGACTGTCTGAGCATCTCTTTCCGCTGGGTCATTCGACTGTCCCTGAACCAGTGGACAAAATCAGTGTGAACAAACCTATTCTGCTTTTCCTGATTCCTGAACTCTGTAGTTTGGACAAACACATTTTTGAGAAGACTCATGGACTTGCTGTCCACAGGTGTAAAACAGAAGGTGCCAGCACATTTCTGAGCCGGCTGGGACTTCACTGACCCCTTCTTACAGCCCATAGAGTTCAGCAGGGCTTGCTCCAGATGATTTCGAAGTTCTCGACGCTCCAGAAACCAGCTCTCAATTTCCTCTCTGGATAGTCTGGTGGTGATCATGAGGTGGTCTACCTCATTAAAGGATGGGAAACTGTTCCTCTGAAAACTCTCCTCTAGGAGCTTTATTTGGCCAGGACTTTTCCCCCTTACTCTCTCCAGCAAAGGAAACTGGGTGGAAACAGGATGCTCCCTCAGAGCAAATTCACCACTGGTGTGCTGGAATGCATTGTGGGTATTTGTGGTTTGACCAAGAAGCCAACTATGAGCGTCTCCATTGAGGATTCCTTTGCCATTCTGACTTCTGGAGCATGTGAACATCGGTGCGGCTGATGGTTTTATTGGCTGACATTTAAAAACAGGGGCAGTTGCAGAGGACAGAGGTGGGGCAGCAGGTGGAGCAGCTGGTGGGACATGTGGAGTCTGAATGATTGCTGGCCTGTTCGCATGTGGGCCCATCCCAGTTGATATTGAGGACATATAAACATTATCACCAAAGTATGATAACATGTTTTTAGGATTTAAAAGGTTAGCTGAAAGATGACTGTTCATTTGCTGAAGAACTATAGATCTTTTTAGATTTCTGGACACAATAGGTGCCAAAGGGAGTCGTTCTTTAGGCAACACTGCAGGAAGTACCACAGGGATCTTCTCTTTGAAAGAAACCAGTGGGGTTTTGTCTTTGGGTTGAACAAAAGGTGCAACAACAGGTCTCTTAAAATCTGAGGCAACCAAAGAAGCAGAGCTAGATTTTTTACTCTCTGGCAATGCAGGAGAGAAAGCAATATTGGGTCTTTCTGCTGGCAGAGCTGGTTGAGGTGGCATGCACAGACTCTCTCTGATGTCTCCTGTCTGTGGGACCACAGGACGTTTGGTCTCTGAAGCCAAAAGAGGAGTTACTAAAGAACGTTTAAGAATCAGTGCCTGATTGGCTGCTGTAACAGGGACAGGTTGACAAGTGGTGGTTGAGCCACCAGATACAGGGCTGGTCTGTTCAGTCACATGACAATTAGCATTTTGTGCAACCGGCAGGCTGGGTTTGATTGGAATACTGCCATTAAACATTTTCTTACGGGCTTCTTCTACCTCTTCAGGTGACCAGGTGATGCCCTGCTTTAGCCGTTGAGTGGTAAACCACACCTTGATCTGCTCCTCAGGGTGCTTAGATGCTGCTGTGAGCCAAGAGAGTTCAGCATGTGTTGGGTACGGGAACCTGTTAAAAGATGCAATGAGGGTGGTGTTGCTGTCCAGAATAGGGTTGTACTTGACGTTATAAAGAGGAACCGCAATTGTTGGGGTGCTACTGAGATCAGGAGGTCGCTGTAGTAGAGGCATGACATGCAGCATGGGCTCCGGAATAATGATTGTGCCATTTACACTCACTGCTTTGATTTCATCCTTCAGCATCAGACTGTCTGGCTGATTACCCACCTCTGGTCCTTTCTCTAAAATGTTTCTGTTTCCCGTTTGTATCTTTCCATCGTCTTTAGCTGCTAAACTGCCTGTGAGCACAGGTTGCAAGTCATTTACAGTGTTTTCTGGTTCCTGAGGGACAGATTCATTTTTGATGGGTTGTTCCAGAATGGTATGGCTGTCCAGTTTGATCTGCTTGAACCTGATGCAAAGTTTGCCGGGGTGCTGTGCTTTATTATGATATGAGAGAGAGTCAAACTTGTTGGTACTGAAATCGCAAAAGGTGCACAGGTACAGGATATTGAGCGGGCCTTCGGATCGAGGGGAGTTCAGGTTATTGGTGTTGAAAGAACCCTGCTCATCTGTGGACGTCCCCCCTGCTGTCTCCTCATCTTTCCACACTGTCCAGCTTTTGTTTGTTGATGTTTGAACAGGTGAACATGTGTTCTGCAGAGACTCAGCTGAAAGATCCATTTCTACAGAGGGTTCTGCAATTGAACTGGTCGCATGTACCATGCAGGGGACAAACAATTTTCTCCGGCTTGACATGATGAATATGGTCACAAGTGTGAGGGACGTGAGTTTAGTGGGGTGAGGGGGGGTCAGGGTGAATGTACAGCATCTGAGCAGGAGAGGTAGGACACTCCCTCAGACAGACAGCATCAGCTGTGAAACAGGGTTTCATCGTCACACAGAGCTTACCTGCACACAGGGGACAAATAAGAAAGACTTTGATCAATTTCATTGGAGTTGGAGACTAATTGCCAATGAAAACCAACAAACACAGTAGCTCTGCTGGAACACAGATGACAAAGCCATCCAGATCCTATGAAGGGTCAAGGGAGCCCAACATTTCCCAACATTTTTGTGCTGAATAGATGCTACAAAACTACTAGAAATCTGTCATCGATCTTCAATGAGATTATACTTTAGTATTAAGCACCACTGAAATGAATCTCGAAGAATTTTTGATTGTGTGAGTAGGAAAAACCCTCTAAAACTTCTTAAAATGGCAACTTCTGTGTGTGATAAGAACCTGAAATGAAGTTATGAATGAAGTGAATGATACTAAACACCTCTGATAAACAAAAACACCTTTCAGAGGAGAGAACAAGAGCTTGAGAGGAACCAACACACCTGAGCACAGACAGAAGACTCACCACAACTGCTAGAACGAGAGAGAGAGAGAGAGACAAAAAGAAGGATGCTCATCGTTCTCATTGGCACACAGAGACCACATGGTGAGAATCCAAACATCAATTACATCAATTTAAATGAATGCATTCATCACATCAGCAGAAACATACAGGGCATTATGCTCCATACCTGTGTCACGTCTGCAGAAATACATCATATACATCTTCATTTACTAATTAAATCAACATAGGGATGAATTTTATATCAGGTCCCAACTTTTGTTCAAGTGAAAAATAAAACAAAATCAAATAATTTCATCACAATATTATGTGGGATTTAATTCAAAACACTCAACTCACATCAGTTTGGGAACTGAATCCATCAAGATCTCAGGTGTGTAAAATTAATGGAGGAACCAACAAATCCTCTCAGCAATGTCTGCCCGTGAGCACATGATCAAGGGTGCTCATCATTGGTGGTGGAGAAAATAAATTGGTTTTCTCTCTCTCCTGATTAGAAATGTAAAAATATTGAGCCAAGCTAATTTTCATGTTGTTGTTATGGCAACAGTAAGTGTGTGACAGCCCAGTGATGCTGTGTGTTCATTAATTACAGCAGTCTGACAGCACGGCAGGGACACGTGTGTGTGTTTAATTAGACAAACGTGCATGTTGAAGACAGTAGAGCCCAGTGTGTGTGAGTAATGACCTGCTCACGCTGCTGTCACTGTAGCGATGGGCCCGTCATAATAAAACATACATGAGACTCTGTCGCAGTCCTAGAATAACACCACACGCACATACACGTCTGATACAGTCTAATGAGTGACTGAAGTACACTGCTGGCATTAAACTGAATCATTAAAATTAGAACTATTCTATAGAATTAAAATTAAAAATAACTAAAACTAGTTGTTTTAACTGTCCATACCAACACATATAAAAGTTCCTACTATAGTTGCATATATATATATGAGAGAGAGAGAGAGAGAGAGAGAGAGAGAGAGAGAGAGAGAGAGAGAGAGAGAGAGAGAGAGAGAGAGAGAGAGAGAGAGAGAAAATCTGGATTAAATATCCCTTTAAACTACAGCACCTTCACCTAATCACTAAAATCACACTCATACACCATTTAAAACATGAAATACAGCCCTTTATATTTTAATGTGTGTTAATTCAGATCAGACTGAATGAGATTCATTCTCTTTCATATAAACCTCCCTCCAGAATCACAGGCACTGTTACCACGGTAACCTCTGGTGAATGGAGCGCTCACCAGTTGTTGTGAATGACACTGAACACTCAAAGTTCAGTTAATACAATACAAAACAAATCCATTTTGGTTTAAAAAAGTCCAAAATGTTTTTTACATTTTCACACAAGGTATTTCAAACTGCACATTGACAACAATACTTTTAATGTCTTTTGAAAAACAATCAGAAAATTATTTTTAATTTAACACTTTACATTAGATTAGATTAGTTAGATGAGAACAAAAATTACTGCCATGAATCTCATGTTTGTTTAACCTGCTTCTTATGTTCAGTCTCTGCAACAAACAGTAACAAAATACATTTAATTTCACAATTACTGCAGTGATTTGTGTTTGATTAACAAACAAATGTGTGATAAAGTGTCAGAGATGCTCTTCAATCACAGCTCAGTGTCAAATTTTTGACACTGCTCTCTCTCAATCCAGACTTCAGAATAAATGCTTGAATAAACAAGATTTCTGAATATTTATTAAAATTCATTGTTATGTGTCCAGCAGTAAAACACACACGTCTGTTGGTCTGTTTTTATCTCTGATGAGTTCCATTTCACTTGATTCAAGATTTTTCTGTCTAGCTGTGAGGAAAAAGTATAAAGGTGTAGTCCACCAATGTGAGTGCAGTGTTGAGCCCCACCTCCACATCCACACCCAATCAGATTTATTACAGCTCAGGTATTCTGTATGCAGCCAAACGTAATACTGATCGACTTTAAACAAAGAGATCAGCTCAGATTTTGACATTCATTCTAGTGTCTGACACTGAACTCTGGTGCTTTCACCACAGCTACTGCATCACACAAACTAACATCAATGGTTGCCTTAGACATTATGGGACTGCCACAGAGGTATGACACCACGATCCAAACACATGATCCAATTCACTATTTCGGCAAACCACCAACCAAACTACTATTGTGCAATCAAAATAAAACGCAGGAAAACACTCTAAATTACAGCATAGAGATCTTTTGCCTAGAGGAAAACCTGGAGTCAGATACCAGCCTCAACATCCTTCCATCTGCACTCATCCCTCTCTCTCTCTCCCTCTCTCTATCTCTCTCTCTCTCTCTCTCTGAGCAGTGTGTGTGTGGAAATGTGCTTACTGTAATTATCATGACAATAATTGTCACAATGTCAAAAAATGTGATCAAAAAATGTTGGTCAAATGTTGGTTTGGGGGGGAAATAAGATCTGGTAAATGTGTCTGTGCAGATTTGGCTGTACAAGTGAGGGCAACATTTATGAACACATCCTTACAAATACAGTAAAACTCAATGAAAATCAATGTGTGAGATATTTGAAATGGTGTTCACTGCTTACAAATGCTCATAAATGGGCAAAATCAAATCTTGTTTTCCAAATCTAATAATGTCAACAGGTTTGTGTGAGTTAGAGTTAGATGTACAGGACAGTAAATATCATACTGGATCTATGAGAAGTCATCAGTAATGAATCTTTGCTCTCTGTACTGGATGTCACAAAAACTAAGCTGTAGTGGACTCCTAAAACCAGACAACTGTTACCTTGGAAACCTGTGACAAGGCAGATTTATGGGACTGATTGACGACAGACTCCATCTGAGATTTACTCAGCAAATCAGCATCACAACCACTGAGAGAGACGATGTGATCTTTACTGGTGCTCAGACACACAAGCAATGGATCAAAGCACATCACATGTACAAATACACACACTGCTGAAGTGAATGGGTCAGATCATAACCAACATTGAGTTCACTGTTGAGAAAACTGAATGGATCAACAGTGGCATCATTACTATTCAAACCCATCGGTGTGATGTCATCAGCAGACAACATGAATTCATGAACTCTGTAACTTGACAAAGTTTCAAGGATAACAGACAACTAATGTTGGGATTTTGATTTTATTTATCGTATTATGAAAGAGCTGATAAGATGTGACAGCAGGACAGAGGTTAACATTAACACAAGGATGTGTATAAAATATTGGATAAAAATATAAAGTTTTTGAATTCTTTTAATTCTAAATTGTTAAAGATTACAAAGACTTCTTAAATAATGTGTATTGATGAATCACACACACTAAAAGCAGCGTGTATTTATAAAGTTAATTTTGATTTCATGTTAACTGCGGCTATACTGAACAATCACACATCTGCATATACACAATACAGGCACAGAAAACCACAACAAAGCTTTAATGCCCTTCACTGGTTCATGTACTCATAAACATTCACTGTCATTCATTCATTCACAGACGGAACACAGGTGCCTCAAAGCAGTGAACTCAATGTGATTAATAACGTCAAACATCGTGAACTTCTTCAGCAAAACCTCAGAGAAAATCCCTCCCAACATCCATCATCATCATCATCATCATCATCAGCGGCAGCAGCAGCATCACCCAGACAGGAAAACATGACATGAGATAAAATTCAAATATAAACCCAAAATCATGAAGATTTGATCTAAAATCCCTCTGAAGTGTCTCGTGAATCACCGCGCGTCCTGAACTTACCGAGAGCGCGTGTATTTGACTTCATTCATAACGGGCTGCGGTTAAAGGCCCATTTGTGAATTTAACGGAGGAACCGGCAGACGGTCATCGATGTGCTAACCGGCTAGCAGCGCACACGCCCCTGCCGGAAAGCGCGACCGACCGGCGCCGGTAACTTCAGTGCGAGTGATTCACCCCGCCGACAAACTTTTAACGGTCCTGAAACGTAAAGCGAAGAAGAATAAAGTGAAGCCGCGATTCTCACCTGCGGACAACTGCGTGTGCGTCGCGTCGCGTCGCGTCGTGACGCTCCGGGGGAAGCGTGGTCCACAGAAACCGGCGAAACGCAAAGACGAGAAGTGAGAGAGAGAAAGTCGAGCACGGGGACCGACGCGTGGACGCGCGCCAACGAGCGTCACAGAGCGCCGGCGGATTTTCATTCACACAAGCGGCGCACACGTCAGTGAAAATGAAGCGTAAACACGGACACACACGGGGACACACACGGGGACACACCGGGATTATTGTTGCAGAAAGTAGGTTACGCCAACTGCCCGCCTAATGCAGCAATCAGCGGATCACCTCTTTCGGTTCCGGAAAGAAAGGCAACTTTCAGGCTCCGTAAGCGCCGAAGCGACTTGCTCTCTGAGCGTAACGGAGCAGCTTATGATCCAGGGTCAGTTTATTTCCAGTAAATGTCACTAAGCGTCAGAGGTTGTTCGCGCATGCGCGCACTTTTGATGAAACTCCAGTAGGCGTGCAGGCACAGGTTATGCATAATATTGCAAAGTAAGTTTCGCAAGCCCAAGTATTAAACAGGGTAACCCATAGGGTGTTAACATTTTTAGGAACCTACAGAAGAGGAGCAGAAATATAAACACAATATTGTACACATATTATACACTATAAATAAATACGTACATGTGATGTGCTTATTTACACTGGTAAGATGTGCAGTGCAGACGAAACTTTCGTTTTCTCTGCTTTTAAATCTCGCACTCCTAACCCAATGCAGACTTTTAACTCTGAGTGAAACACTGGTTTGTAATGTTTGCTCGCAGTCAAAAACTCCACGTTTTCCGCCATTTCCTGGTGACTATCACTTATTTAGTGATAAAGTCTTAATGTTCTCCGTGTATCTCTCTTGACCGATATCTAACTTTCCATTTATTGCTAAATTACTGGGAAAAGTTGTTGCTGTGCAGTTGCAATCCATCGTGGAGCAACCCTTATGACCCCCTTCAATCTGAAACTGCACTGAAACTGTTCTCTTAAGAATCACAGATGACTTTGGCTGTCTTACCATCCTTATAATGCTGGACCTAAGGGCTGCTCTGCACTGTAATGGTTTGGCTCTTGTCTCTCTGGTAAAAAATCTTCGTTTTGATGCACTATTCCAAATCTTCCATTGCTTCTCTCACTCAAGGTGTTCCTCAGGTGATTATTTCTGATTTTTTTCTTTATTGATTAGTCTATAATTGTTTGATTACTCTAGGCTTAGGCTTGATTACTAGGCTTGTTTGTTTTTAGGTCAAAATGTTTAATGCTCTCTCCCTCTCTCTTTGTAAGTCATTTTGGATAAAAGCATCTGATAAACGAATAAATGTACAATTCTGGATGGAAACTCCAGGTGAGATTTTCTGCTGTTTGTTTTCCCTTTTTGACAGATTTTGCTGGCTCTGTTACACATGTTGTTGTCTAATGAGTGCCTAAAGCAGACAAACTGTAGTGTTAAATGAGCGCGCACACACACACACACACACACACACAGGGTTAATAATATATTCCTCATGTCCATTCTCTGTGTTAGTGTCATACAAACATCTGCAGCATATCCAGCACAAAAACATATAATTATTGCCTGCTTAAAATGAGATGAGATATTCTGTCATATTCTTGTATGCCTGTTTTGTTTGGATCACACCTGCCATTTGTCCACAAGCAGGTATGAATATATATTTCAGTGGTGAGTATTTATTTATTATATAGGATATACATACATATAACTGAACAAACTGACAAGCTTGTGTGACATTGTTAATATATTTTGGTATCTGGTGTTATAACCTCCCCCAGTATTTGTAAAGGTTAATGGACATAGTATGAGTTAATAGTGGTGCCTGCTGGTCAGAGAGAGATTTTGCACTTCATGAAGGTTTCGTTATCTTGAAGGACATCTTAGTTCTCTAATTGCACCTTGATGGAGGCGAGCAACAAGGAGACAGGAAGCATTGGTGTGTCCTATGCGTGCTTTAAGTGTTTTGTCTCCACCAGCTGTCTTTGCATCGTATTCTCGCATCGTAATGGGGTGGGGCTAGGACGCAAGGAAAGGAAACGAGGACGCACAAATAAGAACCGAGAAGCACCAGCATCTCAGACTTATGAGCTCCCTGTTAGACAGCCAGTGTTTGTTATTGCAGTAGTATGCACTTCTTAGCACGAGACTAAAACTTTGCACTTCAGGTTTTAGTTCCTTATAACCTTATTAAAAAACGACCTACATTTAAGCAAGTCTCCTGATTCACTGTCAAATATACAGACTGACATGCTTCAATGATCAATAAATGAATCAGCTCAATTCAACCTTCACACACACACCTGCTCACATTATGAAGTTTTGAAATAAACGTGATTTCACATTTATTTGGCCCTCACAATGATAATCAGATCTGTTTACTTACAATTCAGGAATCCAGATAAAGTAATTTCATAGTACTTCAGAATCAAATCATTTTTATTTCTTTGGTATTAGGCAAAACCCTTGTTTCTGTTCTCGTTTACACCACAAATCAGATCTACACATAGACATCT
Source organism: Chromobotia macracanthus (assembly GCA_036877525.1). Taxonomy (NCBI): domain Eukaryota; kingdom Metazoa; phylum Chordata; class Actinopteri; order Cypriniformes; family Botiidae; genus Chromobotia; species Chromobotia macracanthus. The sequence continues at coordinate 4,477,641 of JAZGTH010000089.1, read as the reverse complement.
CTTATGCATTTGTACAACTATACAAATGCATCATAAGAATTAAACATACAAATCACAATTCATCATTCCATTAAAAACCTACTGAAATACTTTAAACGTTATGACAATGGGATTGTGGTACTAGCAGATTGACTAGTTAAGATTTGCATCTAAAAACGTCTACTAAATATTGGAAGAAAAAACGTGTGCAACAAAATAAATACTTCTAAAGTTAAACAATGATGCCCAAAACTTCAGTGAATGAAACCAACAGAAGCGGTTCCTGTGAGAAACTGGGCACATTGTCACTGTGATTATACAAATTTACTCTGAGATCCATAATAATGCAATTTATCTACAGTTCTCTCAAAACAAATCAGTGTATTATAGAAAGACTTAAAACCAGATCATACATGAGCACAACTGACACCAGACTCATCAGATCTGTCTGATAACAGCTAAAGCTGTCAGTCAATAATACAAATTCAGTGATGCAGAATCTGACAGAATTAAAGATTTAAGGCACATTCTCCAGTATATTTATTGCTAAATAATGATGAAATATATTTTATATATGTCCCAAAATAACTATTAAAAATACCAGTTTAAAAATATATAAAATGCTGGACATCAACACAAATAATAAAAAGAAACTGATTTGGTGACAAACACTAATTTAAAACTGATTTACAAGCAAATTCAGACTGATCTGTGAACCTCAGACTCATTCACAGATCGGACTTTAACTAGCCCCAATTAAAATACAAAATGCATTTTATATCTGCAACAAAATCATGGCCAATATATCCTGAGTACTGTGTATATTGCCCAAAACCATATAATGATGGAGGTGAAGAGACAGAAAGACATATGGGTTCTCTTTAGCTCAATCAGACACTATCAGACTTCTCTTATAAAGATCATTGGATGCTCTGGATGTTTCTCCACACGTCTGCTTCTTTTATCATGGCAGACATCCGCTGTGATGTTCCCTGTGATTACAACTAATTGGCTGTGTCTGACTGCAGTCTGTGGTGCCCTGCAAGACTGCGCGTCTGTCGCTGTATGCCGGGCGAGCGCAGCTCCTCAACATCGGGCACTATTACGGGGTCGTTGGGCTCCACTGGCTGCGGAGCGGGGTAGTTGGGCTGGTAGTAGGAGCCGTAGGTGTAGGAGCTGTACGGGTCTTCGTCCTCACCCTCTGGTCCGAACGGCTGGTACGAGCTGGGTTGAACTACAGCAACATCTGTGTCAGTCACGTCAGGATCAACATCTGGTTCTGACCCACACAGAGTGCAAGAAGCACATACAGCACATAAAGTTACTGACGCACCCACAGCAGCAAGCTTGAGAGATTAAAGCAAGTTCACCCAACCAGGTTCACCCAAGTTCACCTTTAACAAATATTCAGGAAATATACTAAAAATAAATCAAACATCAAAATGAAAAATACATTTATAAAATTAATGTGTTTAAAAAACAGCTATTTTTATGCTATGATAATGTCAGAAATTTCAGAAATCAGAAAATCTACCATTAATACAAAGAAAGGACACCAGATTCATGGATAATGCTTCAGAATGAAAACCATTAATGATCAGATAATGATCAGACTCTGCCCCCAGAGGTTAGATTAACTGTGACAAGTTTAACGGGAATAGGTTTGACTGCTTTTGTTCAGCATATATTACAGGCCCAGACAGATTCTGCAGAAACATTTACTGTATTGATTTTAGGAGAAGATCTGGACAACTCCCATAGCTGATAGTGTTACTAAATGAGACAAATTATTTAAAAGACTTTGTGAATGACGGGGATTCAAGCCCTGCAGACACAGAATCTATGCGTGTTTGTGAGATGGTTTCATGCAGAACATACAACATGTCTGAGCATTACACATGACCCTTACCACCAGCATGAAGGTTAGTGCGCACACACACACACACACACACGCAGTATCAATGTACCCAGAGACCTCCTGAACATACACATACATGACTATGAGACAAACACAACACAAACATACACATACAATCATGCAAATCTACCATCACATTGATTCTGGTGGAAAATGATTGACACACATTCTTAACATGCAAGATCCCTGTAACTCATGCAATCTGTTAATATTTATGTCCTTTATTATACCATCCTTGCAGGACATAAATATTTAGAGTGTTTCTGTGAGTAATTTACCTCCAACATTATATCCTAGGCAGGAGTTCTGGTCACAATAACCAGGTGGTCCAGGTGGACCCACTTGTCCTGGAATTCCAGGTCTGCCAGGATTACCAGGGTTACCCGGGCGACCAGAAGGTCCTGGACTTCCTGTTCTTCCAACACCAGGAGGTCCTGTGGAGCAGCAGAACATTTCAGCATCCAGAGACCAAAAACAGAACAAACACATTTAGGACACCTGACAGAAAAACACATCAACACAGAGATGCACAAAACACATCAACACAGAGATGCCCAAAAATGTTTAGAATCAATTCCAGTTATTTTGTGTCTCCTCACAGACCTCATGAGTGAATGTGTTTACCTGGAGGACCAGAAGCTCCTCTGGGCCCCTGAACACCCACACCTGGATTTCCTTTATCTCCCTTTTCACCTGGAGGACCTGATGATGAAGAGCAACACTCATAAACACACACGGCTGGGTTCTGTATGTTCACATACACAGTTGTTGTGCAGGTATAAAGACCTCTGGCTCCAGGCTGCCCGTTCTCTCCGTTACTGCCAGGGAATCCAGGTCGTCCTGGTTGCCCCTGCTCTCCCTGAGGTCCTGGAGCCCCCTGTCGTCCAGGCTCTCCAGGAGGGCCGGGTACAGTGCGGATCGATACCGGTTGACTGGGAATGTGGTTCAGAATGGAATTGTAACGTGCCATGTGACCTGTGACCCCACAGAGGATGACGTCAAGCACACAAACAGAATCATGGGTCATTTTCAAGGTGTGTCTGCATGTCGAGACTCACTCTGGATCAGCTGCTCACACACTTGTCTTGCTATGGCTTGAACAGATGCTGTGGACTGAACGTCACCCTATCAGAAACAAACACATTTATCTGACGCGTTCATCCTCAGCTCTGTTTAAAATTTATGAGAGCTCAGACAATCAAACTGTGCACTGAAGCAAACTGAAGGAGAACTCACCCTTTCACCCTTGTCTCCTTTAGTTCCTGGAAGTCCCTGAAAAAGGTTTCATGTGTTAAATCACAGCTGCTATATTATTTAGGCTCAGACACACACACAAAAACATAGTTAGATGTACCGGAGGCCCCTGGTGTCCTGTGGGCCCCGGGGGGCCATTTTCTCCTGGGGCTCCAGGGGCTCCTGGCCCTCCCTGTTGAAGAGAGAGAAAAGTGAGTCATATAATAATCTATAAATCACATTTAAATACAGAATGCGTCATTCATCATTTACAAGTTTTTCTAATTGTTTGTGATTGTTGCTTCTACTTTTTCAAATCTTTTTCAAATTCTTTCCATTACGTAATATGAGATCAATTCATTGATTTTTCCAAGGTTTCCATGACACAGTCTGACATAATGAACTATCAACTAGACATCAGAACTACTGAGGTTGTTTGTTATTGCGAGTGTGGATTCTGGACTCACTATAGCTCCTGGGGGCCCCTCTCTTCCCTGTGGGCCATCTTTACCTGTGAGGCCCTGTGGAGGATGACAACATGTGATCAGATGTGTGATCACAGCATGAAAACTGAGAGTAACAGCGCGTGTAAGGAATGTTACCCGAGGTCCTGGGGGCCCCTCACGTCCTGCTGACCCTGGAGTGCCTGGAACACCCTGCAGTTAAACAGAGCAGTGGAAACCTTTTTACTCCAAACCTTTTCTGTAGTGGTGAAAAGAGGGAATGAAGGTGTGCTGTGTGAACTAAAGAACCTGCTTACCTGAGGCCCTGAGGGACCGGCATCACCCTTCAGCCCAGGTTCACCTGGGGCCCCCTAAAAACAAAACATTTAACAAATATTTATTTAAAATGATTAATTTCAGTGGATAATAAGTCTGAAACAAACTTTGAAATGTTAATTCTGTTTAAAGAGTTTATTATCATTCTGTTTCAGAGCAATGTTTTTATTTTAAGAATAAAACTAAATGTCAAATGACTAAAGTTACTCAGTTTTAATATTAAAGTCAGACTCAGTCAGATAATGATCTAATCCTGCTCAGCCTGAGTGTGCTGTAGCTCAACTACAGCATATTGTTTGCAACGCTACAGTTGGGGTTCAATTCTCTGAGAACACACAGGTTAATTAAACTGTTCAATATGTGAATGTAGTTACAGGAGGGCCTCTGATGGAGCGTCCGCTGGGCCCTGGAGGTCCGGGGGGCCCCTGAACACCTGGAACTCCAGCATCCCCAACTGCTCCAACAGGACCCTACAACACACACACACAACATTTAAACAATGCAACACAAATATTTTCCCCTTAAACACTTAACACTACTGGTCAAAAGTCTGGAAACACTCATTATTTATTCATATTGTTCCACATTGTAGAATAATAGTAAACGTATCAAAACGATGAAATAATTCCAACGTTACATTTGTGTTATGTTGTGACTAAAGAAAACTGAACATAAATTTAACTAGGTTATACTCTAGCATCTTCAATTTAGTCACCCTTTTCTTAGAAATTAGTCAAATGTTTTCTTCAGTAAATATTACAGGTGGATTGTGGGTAATACTGTACCACAGCTCCAGGTTCACCACGATCTCCTCGTGCTCCTCTGATACCTGAACCTCCCTGTCAACACACGTGAAGACACACATGTGGTCAGTCTGAGTGATGCTGTTAATGATGAGCAGGTCTTAGTGATCATACTGTGAGTTGAATGGTTAGCTCATACAGGGGGTCCTGGGGGCCCAGGGGGGCCCTTGCTGTCCTGTGTGCAGGTGCAGGCACGGGGCAGGACGGGACAGTCTGCTTCCTTCCTCTGACAACAAACAAAACCATAACAAACATCTAATTGGAAAATTAGACTGTACCACTCATCAGGAAACCAAACACACCAGCAGTCAGAGCAAAATAACATAAGAGTTCAGATGACATCACTGCAGACGAGCCAAACCTCTAGCCACAGACTAACAGATCAACTCTGACTCTCTGATTTACCACAGTCATATAAACACAAAACAGCCTGAGGCAGAATGACAAAGGTGAACGTGGGATTGTGTATCTGCTGTTAAAAATTTACAGTCAATAAAGAGACTGTTGTGCGTCTGCACTATTATTTTATTATTACTGAAGGGTAGCAGATCCTCACTGACACACTTAGCAGGAGTGACACACACTTCTGACAAATGTGCTTTTTGAGTTTGCTGAGGACAGAGCAGAAGATCAAAGCAGGATGCTCACACACTCTCTCATTCTCACACATAGACACACACTCTCTCTCACACACACACAAACACATTCTGTCACTTTCTCACACACACAGGCTCACCAGGCTGGGCAGATCACAGCATTTGTCACGTTGAGCCCATGATGTGCTACACACTATATCAAACGACTGCAGCTGAAACTTAACACACAAACATACACAGATGTGAGACAACACTCACTTTAGGCATGAATTTTCCAAAAACACACACACAGGCATAATGACCGGTGTACCGGTGCAGAGTTGTCTTTGGATCCTCTGGATCGCACCATCCTGCCCAGCACCTCCACACCATCAGTGCTGATGTTCTTTGCTGCATTGATGGATTTCTCCCCAACCGCCTTACAGTCAACCATCACCAGAGCAGACGTCTTACTCACAGCGATATGCAGCTGAGCGTGCACACACACACACACACACACACCAGCGGAGTTCAGACCCATGTGTGTTCAGCAAAGTATTTGGATCCTTAAGCTACTTACAGTATGAATTTTTCACCTTAAACATAAACACAAAACATTTGCTGTTTAACTCATACACTAACCAACAGAAGAAGAGTGTGTGAAGTCAGACCTTGTGAAAACTGCCGTAAAAGAGCTTTTGGATTTCTTCCCCCTCAAAGGTCACCGTTTGGAAATCACTCTTATAGTCCGTGTTAAAGAAGGTCAAAGTCTTTCCAGAATCTGTGAAGTGAGGCGGAGAACAGAAGAGACATTTACACTGTTCTGTTTCCACATACAAACCTCTTTATGACAGTGTCACTCACTGTCCAGAATCACCCCCACTAATGGTTCATTGTTCTTGTTGAGGATTTCCCACAATGCAAATGGCTCTTCTGGGGTTTCCGGAAGCAACCGGAAAAGCATTGTGATGGTGTAGTCTGAGGGTAGACCCTCCGGGTGGACAAACCTAAAGATCAGATCACAGAGGGTCAAAGGTCAGACATTACATCACATTTTATATGAACTACAGCAAAAGTCATGCATGACAGACAGTGTGATATAATCATTTAATACAGATGAAAGCTGGATAACACAGGTCATGTTTTAACTGCGTGTGTGTCTGAATGCATGTGTGTTCACCTTGTGGGTTGAGTTATCAGAGCATCACTGTTAAGTCTGTAGCTGCTGTAACTGTTGAAGGTTCCTGGCTTCATGGAGACACCACTGAGACTGCTGTACACATGATCCACCAGCCCGAACATCTCCATCATCCTGAACCCTGGAGAGTGAGTGTGTGTGTGTGTGAGGGAGAGTGAGTGTGAGTCAGTATGTAAGAGTGTGTGTGTAAGAATGACAGAATGTGTGTGATTGTCAGTAATGTCTTCAGAAGATCACTGGCTGTACTAGAATTACACAATAATAGCTGTAAATGAATCTGAATTCCATATTTGAATCAAACATTTCTTTACACACTACAGAAGGAAATTCAGAGTGATATTAGAAAGAGATAGTTGTGAGGAGACAAACTACTAAAGCTATTTTTGGAACAGAAGAGACTTTTGTTTATTGTTACAAACATTAACAGCTGTTGTGGTCTGTGTTTGTAACTTTCATGAGCTCAATCAGTATTTGACTGCAGTGCTGTGTGTTCTTGTGACAGACATGAAGGAGATTCAGTGAGGTCATCAAACGCTGGTGATGTTTACAGGATTGTTTTAAGAATCTGAATCTTTTCTTGAAAATAAATGATAATGCATGTAAACGTTCACAGTTTATGCAGAATATAGTGTTTGTGTATGTGTTTCACCTGGTAATGTGCTGCCACTCATGGGAACAGAAGGACATGCTACAAACAACATCATAAACACTTAATAATCCACCAACAATAATACACTTCATTTACACACACACACACACACTTACTTGCTGATGCAGCCTCACAAACGAAGGTGACCAGCTTCTCTTCGATTTTTCTAAAGGCATCAAGATCATCCACGAAGAAAACATGTCTCTCACTAGGTTTACTGGCAATACTCACCAACTCGCCATAATCAGCATCAGCAAAACCGATCGCAAACACAATATAACCTGCAAAAACAAACCAGACAAAAAGTAAACACACACCTGGGGTCGCAGGGACAGATTAAGTTTAGGTAATTTCCTTGGCAATGCACCTTCTGCCTGTATCTCCTGGGACACCTGCAGGACGTCATCTTGGGAACGTCCATCTGTCAGCACCACCAGGACTTTAGGCACACCCCTTCTGCCCCCCCCCATTCCACTGAACACAGAGTCTTTGACATGCTGCATGGCTCTGCCTGCAGAGGGCAGTATAAGTGTTTGATACAGTTTATGACATATACAGTGCTGGTTGATAACTGATTACATATAATCTAGAGCATGGAATCAGATCCAGATTCCATTCAATTTTAAAATACTTGTAATCAGACTACAATTACTTTTGTAATTGCAGTCTCTTTATTGTAAGAGACTGTATTACACAGATCACATTACATATCACTTCCCTGCTTTTCTTTTTTTAATCTTTACCTATTTAGTTTACAACTATGTTTTTCTGAGAAGAACAAAGTATACTTTTAAGAAGCATATTAAACTTATTGTATGCTTGTTGTATTGTATCAAAATAAACCAATTACCAGGTTAAATATTGTATTTGTTTATCTGTATGCCATGTGACTATTTACTAACAGAGAACTGTGTAAAGATTACATAAATTTAAGTTTAAATTCTCAGAGGGTTAGGGTTATAAATTCTCAAAAATATTTTTGGTCAAAGATGAAAAAGTTTGGATTTTAGTCCAGGCCTTCTAATGATGAACAATAATAATAAATATAATATGAAAAGTAATCATTACATTACTAAAATGTGTATAAGTGTGATTATGTAACTGACTACAAATGTTGTCATGTAGTTTGTGTAATCAGTAACTGATTACAATTCCCAGGTAATCTACCCAGCACTGGATAATACAGCTAGTTTAACATCATTACTGAATCAGGAAAACCCTGAATCATTACATCATTACTGAATCAGGAAAACACTGAAGAAAATTACAAAAACAGTAAAAACACTGAGCTATGATTTTTGTGATCAGCTGTAATGTGAGCATGAATAAATGAATGAGTGCAGTGTGGGAGGGGTTTGTCTTGCCTGTCTTTGTGTTTCCTCCTTTGTACATAACTCTCTGAATAGCATCCAGTAGAGTTTCTTTGCTATCATATGAGCTCAGTTTAAACTCAGTACGCGGGTCGTCACTGAATTGAGCTATAGCCACCTGAAGACACACGCACACATCAGACAGCTGTTTTAAACACCACATATTACACATTTAAACAATGTTTCTCTTAGATCCATTTATGATGTTAGCAATATTTTTTTTGGCAAAAACATAATTAGTTTATTTTAATTTTTCATTATCTCTGACACATGCAGTTATGCTGTTATGGGTATTTCTGAAGCAATTTGTCAGATACTTTTGTCATGTCCAATGTTCAATTCAATTTTGTTTATATAGTGCTTTTTACAACGTTACATTGCTTCAAAGCAGCTTTACATATAATGAAAAATAATTATAATAAAGAACAGAACAAATGTAACTCTTATGCCATGTAAATTCATGTGACTTTTTTTAAGGCTTTGCACTGAATGCTGATCAAGGTCCAGCCTTCCAATAAGTTTGGGGGAATAATTTTTGGGCAATGTGTGCAACAAAGTTCAGATCTCGAGTAGTGCTTGATAAATCGCCACATTTACTATATATCAAACATTTGATTGGCTGTGATGCTGACAGATATATCCTCAACATGTTAAGATGATCTCTGTCTCACCTGTGTTCCATCAGGTCCGATCTGGTCCAGAGATCCTGCTGTGCTGTACAGAAAACGGATGATCTTCCTGAAGTTATCATCTCCAATACTCCACGAACCATCCACCAGAAACACCAGATCAGCTTTAGCTGCTCTGCACGCTGAGACAGAAAGACAGTGATAAAAAACAGAGACAGAAACAGAGAAAGAGAAACAAAGGGAGACAGAAAGAGACAGACAGAGGCAGAGTTAGGCAGAGTGAGACTATGACCTTTGGCTCTGCGAGTGTTTCTGAAGCGTGTTGTGGTTGTTGTACCTTCTTTAGCAGCAGGTAGGGTGGGTGGGGGTGAGGTGGTGCTGGGGCTGGTGGGGGGTGTTGTGGGCACATGAACTACACAGATGTTTAAATTTTACTATTAAAATTTACTGAAAAAACAAAATATACAATTCCATATATAACACCACAAACTAACAGTCAAGTTCAGACACTTCACACACTGACAATTTCTGTTTATAATGATCTTAAACATTTACCTTTAAACACTTAAAATGCTTCATTATGTGTAAATAAATCTACTACAATTTTACAAAAAATGTTTTTTTCCTCTGAAGTCAGTCAATGTCCAGCACACACAAGATCTCCTCCATTACTGTTTAAAATCACCTTAGTTGCTCCTGATGTGAAGACTGACCAAACCAGATCTGAAATCTAAACTTAAAACCAACTCAAATATAAAACTGTTTTGTAACTTTTTCATGTGTCACTTGACACCATTCGACAAACAGTGTTTAATAATAATAATAAATAAAGAGCAGGTGTATCCGAACTTTTGATTGCTAGTGTAACTGCAGGATGTGGGATATGTGACTGTGTGTTATATGTGTACATGTATTCACTACGTTGTGGGGACAAAATGCCCCCGCAAGAATAGTAATACCAGTGCATTTTGACCTTGTGTGTGTAAGTATGTGTGATGCGTGTGTTTGATGTGCTTTTTTGAACAAAAATAGCTGTGTCGTCGTGTACTGTATCACATGTTTGTGTTAGCATGTGCACACACATGTTCTCTGTGTGGTGGTAACTGCGGGACCCTCAGTGTCCTGTAGCCGAGCATGAACGCTGATCTTGTACTGTGTGTCTGGCGTGAGGTCATTAAAGCAGTGCCTGGAAGCAAAGCCACCCAACCTTATTTCCTGTTTCTCACCATCTGAAAAACACATCATTCAGCTGCAGTCAATCAGATGTTTTCAAAACTGCTCCAGAGAGTTGGGACAGACAAAAAGAGACAGCTGCAGATAAGAGCGAACAGCTGCAGAGCGTGTCAACAGTGACCTGAAGTAGTTAAAACTTCAGTAACCCATAATCACATAAAACCTGCCATTCCCTTCATGCCAGTATATAATTATAATTACACACACAGTGATACACTTACTCAGCTGTGACTCAATGACAACGCGGTACTGGCTGGCATGGCGATGTGGCTGCCACTGGGCACACATGCTGGTTACTCTCACCTGGTATGTATTAAGATTATTCACTCCCAGATAAACTACAAAGACAGAGAGAGAGAGAGAGATACAGTGCTATATGTTGGCAAACCTCCTCTGAGTGTGACTCTTGAGTCTACATTCTGTGTGTGTGTTGGAGGTTTACGTGTTTTGGCACGTCCGGTCAGGGCTTCACTGGATCCTGTCGTGTATGTGGCGATGACTTTAACACTGTACTCTGTCCCACTCAGTAGATTCAGTATCAACATTGTATTCACATCATCACCTACAAAAGTCTCCAGAGCACGACCTGCCACTGTCAGGAGGTTACACAACATTATCACACATCACATTCCAGGAGCAAGCAAAAAACCTTACTAAATATCTGGATGTTGGGAACGAGATTAAATGTTTTATTTTCAGTTTAAGATATTATTTGGAGCAAGTGAGTATTTCAGGACTGGTGTTATAAACTAAGATCACACACCTGAGATGGGCTGGTAGACAATCCTGTATCCCATGGTTGGAGAGGGGGGTGTGTCCCAGGTAATGCGGAACCGATTGTACCACTCCTCTGACACACGGAGGTTACTGGGTGCAGACAGAGGGACTGTGTAGAAAAATCAAGATGTTGTTGTTTATTTTCTGTACTTCTGTCTGTTGTTATTGTTTGTCTTCTGTACTTCTGTCTGTTGTTATTGTTTATCTTCTGTAATTCTGTGTGTTGTTAATGTTTATCTTCTGTACTCATGTGTGATGTTGTTTATCTTCTGAACTTCTGGGCGTTGTTGTTTATCTTCTGAACTTCTGTGCGCTGTTGTTGTTTATCTTCTGTACTTCTGTGTGTTGTTATTGCTTGTCTTCTGTACTTCTGTGTGTTGTTAATGCTTGTCTTCTGTACTTCTGTGAGTTGTTATTGTTTGTCTTCTGTACTTCTGTTTGTTCTTATTGTTTATCTTCTGTACTTCTGTGTGTTGTTAATGCTTGTCTTCTGTACTTCTGTGAGTTGTTGTTTGTCTTCTGTACTTCTGTTTGTTCTTATTGTTTATCTTCTGTACTTCTGTGTGTTGTTAATGCTTGTCTTCTGTACTTCTGTGAGTTATTGTTTGTCTTCTGTACTTCTGTTTGTTCTTATTGTTTATCTTCTGTACTTCTGTGTGTTGTTAATGCTTGTCTTCTGTACTTCTGTGTGTTGTTAATGCTTGTCTTCTGTACTTCTGTTTGTTCTTATTGTTTATCTTCTGTACTTCTGTGTGTTGTTATTGCTTGTCTTCTGTACTTCTGCGTGTTGTTAATGCTTGTCTTCTGTACTTCTGCGTGTTATTATTGCTTGTCTTCTGTACTTCTGTTTGTTCTTATTGTTTGTCTTCTGTACTTCTGTGAGTTATTGTTTGTCTTCTGTACTTCTGTTTGTTCTTATTGTTTATCTTCCGTACTTCTGTGTGTTGTTATTGCTTGTCTTCCGTACTTCTGTGTGTTGTTATTGCTTGTCTTCCGTACTTCTGTGTGTTGTTAATGCTTGTCTTCCGTACTTCTGTGTGTTATTATTGCTTGTCTTCTGTACTTCTGTGAGTTGTTATTGCTTGTCTTCTGTACTTCTGTGAGTTGTTATTGTTTGTCTTCTGTACTTCTGTGTGTTGTTATTGCTTGTCTTCTGTACTTCTGTGTGTTGTTATTGCTTGTCTTCTGTACTTCTGTGAGTTGTTATTGTTTGTCTTCTGTACTTCTGTTTGTTCTTATTGTTTATCTTCTGTACTTCTGTGTGTTGTTATTGCTTGTCTTCTGTACTTCTGTGTGTTGTTATTGCTTGTCTTCTGTACTTCTGTGTGTTGTTAATGCTTGTCTTCTGTACTTCTGTGAGTTGTTATTGCTTGTCTTCTGTACTTCTGTTTGTTCTTATTGTTTATCTTCTGTACTTCTGTGTGTTGTTAATGCTTGTCTCCTGTACTTCTGTGTGTTGTTATTGCTTGTCTTCTGTACTTCTGTGTGTTGTTATTGCTTGTCTTCTGTACTTCTGTGTGTTGTTAATGCTTGTCTTCTGTACTTCTGTGAGTTGTTATTGCTTGTCTTCTGTACTTCTGTGAGTTGTTATTGCTTGTCTTCTGTACTTCTGTGTGTTGTTAATGCTTGTCTTCCGTACTTCTGTGTGTTGTTAATGCTTGTCTTCTGTACTTCTGTGTGTTGTTATTGCTTGTCTTCTGTACTTCTGTGAGTTGTTATTGTTTGTCTTCTGTACTTCTGTTTGTTCTTATTGTTTATCTTCTGTACTTCTGTGTGTTCTTATTGTTTATCTTCTGTACTTCTGTGTGTTGTTATTGCTTGTCTTCTGTACTTCTGTGTGTTGTTATTGCTTGTCTTCTGTACTTCTGTGAGTTGTTATTGTTTGTCTTCTGTACTTCTGTTTGTTCTTATTGTTTATCTTCTGTACTTCTGTGTGTTGTTATTGCTTGTCTTCTGTACTTCTGTGTGTTGTTAATGCTTGTCTTCTGTACTTCTGTGTGTTCTGTAGGTTTCAATATTTACTCTCCTGTGACAGTCTATATGTATGTACTGCATTTGTTTTGTTTCTTTAATATCAAAAATATTGTGAAATAAAACAAAAACACCAAGCATAAGCCACTGCCGACCACATTACCCACAATCCCACATTGCAGAGTGACTACAGAAGACACTCACGAGTGCGCGCAACACGAGTGAGAACAGGACCGTCTCCATTGCTGTAGACTGCAGAGACACTGATGCGGTGCTCTGTGTCTGACAGAAGAGGCTGCAGCAGTACTGATGTCTGACCTGCAGGAACTATCGACTACAGCACAGACAAAACACACAACTGTTACAGTATGCAACACAATGCAGACTATAGCCATAGAACAGCACAGAAAAGAAATGCAGAAAACAAATACAAAAGAATAAAATAAGGTAAAATGAAGAAAACAGTTTAAGAAATATCTGTTAGGGCTGCCAAACACAAACCATGAAGCAGAGAGAGAGCAGCACAATCTCTACAGAGACTGTAATTTTACCTCCTTCATATTACACAGAACTTCATTATGCCAAGCTTTTGTGCTGCACCTGCTCAGAGCGCATCAATATCAGATATGTGAGGAGATATTTCAGACAGTTCAAACACTCAAAGGAAAATACACAATTAAAACCGTTAGATATAGGGAATGTTATTGTAAATGCACCTTGACGTTTAGCTAAACACATTTCACAGGAACAGCCTGCAGAAGTTTCCTCAGAAGAACAGCTCAATATAGTTTTGCTGCATAACTCTGCGGTCTCTCACAAAGATGAAAGCGAGGTCATAAAGAGCTAAACACATGTTTCCAAACTTGGAACTTCACAGAGGACAAAATACTTTAACAACCTGAAGTTTCACAGCAAAGAAACAAAGTACCAGTCTTTAAAGTTGATTAAACTCAAGAGGCCCAGCAACAGTTTCTCAAAATCAGAGTTTGTTATTTGTTATAGAATTGTTATTTTCAGAGACATCAGGACTGGGCAGAGAAAGAGACACTCACCACCTGCTCAGCGCGGTCTCCCCTTGTGCTGATGTAAGACACTCGGTACTGACGCACGTTTGGACCTGCCGAATCCCACGACACGCGCATGCTAAAGGTCGTCAAATCACTCAGCTTCAGATTCCTGACCGCCATACGCAGCACTGACACACACATGTACACATCAGTACAGCTGTATTCATCACAATTGTGTGTTTTCTTCACACTGTTGATGACCCATGAAAACAAACATTTATAGATCATAAAGACAGATCTGTTGAGACACATGAGAGTGTTTTTACCGGCTGTCGTTGTGCTTTTGGTTGTTGTAGCACCTGTTGTTGTTCTGGCAACTTTAAACAAAATTAGACAGAACATTTATTCACAGAGCAAGAACAGAAGAGTGTGTTATAATCTGATGATCAACATTAGGGGAAATCATAAGTGTTGGTGTCACCTGTGGATTCAGTGACCTCCACTGGGCTGCTCTCTGATTCATCTCTGTAGATTCCAGATAGAGAAACTTCATATTCAGTCAAAGGCTTTAAAGCCGTAATCACATACCAGCTGGCATTATTGTTAATGAGAACCTGCAGATAATCAGACAGACTGATCAGCGTTTTTACATGACCACATTGTGTTTTGAGTGTGAGAGGCTTTGGATTTGCAGAGGTGGAGAGTAAATATCATTATGTAAGTATAAAAATGTGAGAATCCAACTAATGCAGCTTCTACTTTTACATCCATTCATTTATCAGACACTTTCATCCAAAGTGATTTCCAAAAGAACAAGGGCTGTGTGTGTGAACCTCTCTAGATTCTCCTCCAGCTGTGGGTCTCCAGGTAAGTCTGTAAAAGGAGACGTCAGGTGCAGCATGCTGCCACGTCACTCTCAAACTATCAGAAGTCACATCACTGCTTCTGAAGTTCAACGGCAGAGGAACCACACCTGCACACACACACATTCATCTATCATTTATCTATTATAGACTTCTGTTGTTTTTATACACAGCTAGTTATAAACAATATAACCTAACCCACACTCTTACCCTAACAGAACACTTTCTGCTTTTTTACAATTTTGAAAAACTTTATTTACTATATTTTTATAGCATTTTTACAAATAAGGACGTCCCCAAAAGGAGGTTTTGCTCAGATTTGTCAGGTTTTGCTGATTTTTGGATACAAATTGTTTCCAATATATGGTTGAGTAAATCCAACACAAACAACCACACAGACAGACAGACAGACAGCCCCAGACACAAACAGCCATACATAATAACAGATGATGGTGAGTGAGTGTGAGATTGAGATCTGGATCTCATTAGAGCAAAACTTCCCAGCATTCTGCTTTCTCCATGACCAACATCTGCACTAGAAAATCTGAGCACAAGATAATGATTTTACTTTAATACTAAACAGCAAATTCTAGATCATTAAAATGAGTGAGTGCACACTCATCAGTATTTATAAATGTGCTTGTGTGGGCCCTCACTGGTAGTGAAACTGTCTGTCACAGGCTCTGCCTGTCCCTCCTCATAGATGGCAAAGACAGCAACGGTGTACTCAGTCAGAGAGGTCAGGTTATGCAGCACCAACATGCTAGCAGGACCCACTTCAACCTAAGCTTAAACAAATGGTCAAAGGTCAAGAGATGGTGAACAGCTGGACCTCACACTCACTGGATGAGTTCTCACCTGATTGGTCTCCACAGCATCAGTCTTCACATAAACAATACGATAACCTTTGACCTTACGAGATGCTGAGTCCCAAGACAGCTTAGCTGTGCTGTGACTGACATCTGAGATAAGCAGGTTACGAGCTGGTGTCAGAGGAACTGAGTGAGACATTACATAACATAGATCATCAATAATACTGATCAGTGATCAGCTGTTTTCTAAAACTGAATAAAGCTGATGAACTCACACATAAACTCAAGGGACATGAGACACATGTTTCTGTAGCTCAACTGATAAAGCATTCCGTTAGCAGCATGACAGTTACTGAGCTATTCTCATCAACTGTATAGCTTGCATGGACTGTAAGTTGCTTTGGATGAAAGCATCAGCCAAATGCATCAATGAAAATGAAGGACACACTGAGACCTCTGACCATCTCCATTGTGACCGACTCACGTGTTGTCTGCTGTGCTGTCATGGGGTCACTGGCCTCTTCTCCATACATCCCATAAACAGTCACAGTGTATTCAGTAGCAGGACTCAAACCTTCTAGTTCAACCTGAGTCACAGTGTCAGCAACCTTCACCTACACACACACACACAAACATGTCAGCAAACCTTTACCTAGTCAAGCACACACACACACACAGTTTCACCAACCTTTACACATACACATGCACATACGCACAAACACCTACAGTCACAAACACACACAGTGTCAGAAACCTTCGCCCACACACACACTCACTCTAGGGCTGCCCCCTAACAGTCAACTAATGGTTAGTCAAAGAGAAAAGGCTTAAATTAGTCTATTAGTAACAGAAAAAACTGAAAGACTGAAGTCATGCAGTCTGTAATGGACAGATATGATAATAGATGACCCAAAAAGGTGACATGCAAATTCTGCAGGCAATATTTGCTTAAAATTCAACACACTCAGGCATCACTTTTATTTGAAATGTGAGTAGTAGCTTAACGTTAGCTGCTTTGCTTGCCCGAATGTGTGGAAGTGTGGACATGGTGCCAAAAAAGACGCATGCTAAGCTTGCCAGATCTGCTAAGAACCTGCACTGCATCTCTTCCACATTCACGGCAACAGCTGCATCTTCTCAAAGCACCACCGGCTTCATTGTGAGTGGGACACAGAGCTCACTTGTCCCTGACACTGCAGGTGAACTTGTGTCCTAAAGCACTTAATGTGTTTTAATCCATTAAGACCAAATGACAACATTCAAGAAACACTTTATTAATAAAGTGTACTATGTACTAGAAATGCAGAAGAGCCCAGACTATGACCGCAA
Source organism: Chromobotia macracanthus (assembly GCA_036877525.1). Taxonomy (NCBI): domain Eukaryota; kingdom Metazoa; phylum Chordata; class Actinopteri; order Cypriniformes; family Botiidae; genus Chromobotia; species Chromobotia macracanthus. The sequence continues at coordinate 4,460,516 of JAZGTH010000089.1, read as the reverse complement.
AGCACTGTTATGTTAAGCGTTTCAGAACGTCCGGTGCTCCTTTCTCATGTAAGACTGAGAACGGAGGAAATAAACTGTGATGCAAGTTAGTTAATTGTCTATATTGATGTAGTGTTTGCTGCTTTATCTTCAGCCATTTGTTTTTATATAATGTATAGGCTTCGTATTTTGTTTCCGTTCTTACATTCAGTCATTTTACCTGTGTCACACAGATTGATTTATTTGTGTGTTAAATTTATATTTTAAAGGCTCATTATTATGGTTTAGTATTTCTCTGTAATGTTATATGTAACATCGCTAACATTGTTCTACATTCTTTCCCATACCTAAAACTCAAACCATTATCTAACACCCCCTCCCCAGTACATATTTCTGTAATTAAATGAATATCATAAACATGCAACTAGTCGACTGAGTTAAATGAACGACTACCAGTTGACTAGGAAAATCCTTAGTCGGGGGCAGCCCTAACACACACACATACACATCGTCACTGACCTTCATCTACACACACACACAGTGCAAATGACCTTCACTTACACACACTCTCACACAAACACACTAGCTGTATGAAATGAAAACAACAGAACTGTAAACGTGTGTGTATATGTATGTGGGCACCTCCTTCTCATCCGCAGAGTCTCCTGTTGTGAGAGGGGCGTACAGGATCATGTACCCAGAAGCCCCTTCAGCCTCTCGCCAGCGCACACGCATTGTGCTGTGAGTGATGTCATAAAGCTCCAGATTATTCACCGCCGGCAAGGCCACTGACAATAAACCCAAGTAAACAAAACAAGACCCACTTGATGAGATGTTTAATTCTAGTTTGTGAATAAATCAGGAGTTTTTAACAATATATAAGACTTAGATCAGACTGTTAATAATAACAGATCAGATTGTGATATATAATAATATATCAGACTGTGTATATTATTACATCAGACGTGTATAATAACAGATTAGATAAAGCACTCACAGGTGGTCTCACTGCCTCTCAGAGCTTCACTGGCCGAGTTGCTGTAGATGGCAAACACAGCAATCTGATACTCAGTCAAAGAGTTCAGATGGTTCAGCACCACAGAGTTCTCATGACCTTCCAACACCACCTGTACAAAAACCTGCTGTGACAAACTGGCACAAAACACCTGCTGTGACACACCTGCAAAAAACACCTGCTGTGACACACCTGCACAAAACACCTGCTGTGACACACCTGCACAAAACACCTGCTGTGACACACCTGCACAAAACACCTGCTGTGTATAGGGTTAGAAAACCTTGTTTCTACAACAGTCAATTATCTTCGGAGGTACATCATATATACAGTATATTAGGGTGTACTCACACTAGGCACTCTGAACTGTGCCTGAGTGCGCTTGACCCCCAAATACTGGTTAATTTGGCCAGTGTGCTCCAAAGCGTGCCGGGGACAGACAATATGTATAAAGTATGAATATATGCATGTGACAGACACATTATAAGATGGTGATCATGGAGTCTGATTGAAGTCTTTCTTATAAGAAGTGTTGCTGAATTATGAGCAAGCAGTTATCGCTCCAGCACCGCAGTCTTCATTGATTTTAAACATGACTGATCGTTTTGACTATCAGCAGCTTTATATAGCAATTTACCTTTAGAATAAGGAAGAACACGCTTCTTTACATGCAGATCCCTGCACACGTGTAGGGAGAGAAAGAGCTGATTCACTTACGCTGATTATGAAATTACAGACTGAAAGAAAAATATTTGATTTGTTGATCTGTGTGGTTTAATTTACAAATTCGTAAATGTTTGTGAAAATTTCTTGGATTATTAGTGCAAAACTTGTGGGTAAGAAAAAAAATGTGTGCAATACCCGCAATCCGGGACTGATTTTCCGGCCCTTGTGTAATTTTTAGAAAAAAATACAGTTGTTATGTGTTAAAAGTGTACTAATTACTATTATATCAAATGTCAAGGAAGAAAACTTTGCTTTATGACAAAGTCAAGTAAGGTCAACCTCAACAATGGGTCAGGGCAGCAGGGGGAGGTGGGCGTTCCATACCCTGGGTGGTGTATCAAGGTTTTCAGTTTGGTTTTGAATATTGTTACACCCCTATCCAAAACATCTGCTGTTACACACCATGCAATCACACTGTAACATCTAACAATGTCATTACAGTACATTACACACAACATATACAAGAACAAAACACTTCATAACACTGGACAAAAGAAATCTGTTGAAATGATCGAATCATCTAACGTCCTGCGGTCACATTCTACAGATGCACCTGTACATAAGGAACTGTGTTTCTTTACTAACAACACAAAGAGAAAAGTGAAGTATTACATTTAGAGAATCACTGGTTGATGTTTCACTAATTTAATTCTAACAGTTTTATATAAACACAATTTTATGTTTTCATATAAACACATTATGTTTTAATGTCTTTTGGCCTCACTGTACACACACACACACACACACCTCCTCAGGTTTGGATCCTTTAGCAGCATAATAAACCACTCTATACTTCTCCACCAGTCCTGCTGCATGTGTCCACGACACTCGGAAGCTCCTGGCTGTGACCTCAGAGGTCACAAGGTCACTTGGTGCGTCAAGTAACCTTGGGGAAAATGTTTCACCTGAAACAAACATACACAGAAATTGTAATGACAACCACATACATGGTGAACATGCAAAAGAAAGCAACAGTCAGCAAATAACTCATCAAGAGTAACATGTCAACAAGTCTAACGGCTGAAACAGGGACGTGTGAAAGCAGGACGTCTGTTCTGACTGACAAAGGAAATAAGAATGTTTTTCTGTGGTGATAGATTTTGAGATCTTTCTAGAGGAACCAACCGGTGATCTCTCTGCTGAGTTCAGTGACCCTTTGGCAGACACTTTGGGTGAGACCCTCGACGATGGAGCTCATTATGCTGAAATCTGCCACATTATAAACATGCGTTTCCTCTGGTGGAGAAGCGATGGCTCTCAGTTCATTCTCGTCAGCGTTCTTCACCCCTATAGAGTCACATGCTCACATGATAAAGAGCCACAAACTCTAGCCACACACTGACGGCAGATTGTTCGCCGTTCATTAAATCTTGCTCATACCGATAGCAAACAGCTCTATTCCAGAGTCTCTGAGTCTCTGAGCGGGAGCCTGAACATCATCCTGTGATTTCCCATCCGTAATAAGAATGCCAATTTTAGCAACATCAGGTCTGGATCCAGATTCAGGCTTAAAGCTGTTCTCCAAAATATATGTCAGAGCAAGACCTGCAACACACACAAGACCAACAACACACACACAACACATTTTAAATGACTCTGAAAGTCATTTAGTGTGTCAGCCATGGTGTGAGTACCTGTGAGCTTGTCAGCCACAGTGTGTATATACCTGTGTATCAATCATAGTCTGTGTAGACCTGTAAGTGTGTCAGTCAGTGTGTGTGTACCTGTGAGTGTGTTTCCTCCTTTATAAGGCAGGTTCTTTACTGCATCAATCACAGACTCTTTAGTCCTGTGAGTGTTCAAATGCCACTCAATCCTGGGATCTCCACTGTACTGAGCCAAACCTGAAAACACACACAATGACAAACCATTAAAAATCAGCACACACTAGAAGGCTGGGTTCACACAGTACACACAAGACTGAGCAAAACACAGAAAAATGTACCAATGCGTGTATGATCTGATCCCACAGAGAAGGCCCTCACAAGACTCTCCAGAAACATTCGCACCAAACGGAAATTAATGCGGCCAATACTCCACGATCCATCCACCAGAATTACAATATCAGCAACGGCTGGAGTTTTACATGTGAAGACGTCTGCTGTATAGAGAGACAGAGAGAAGATGGATGAATCATCATCAGCTCTGTAAACACACACTGTTGTAACTCTAATAATGTTCAGGATCAGTGGAAGATTCTGCTGCTTCATGGCTGAGCAGTGAGATCAAATGACACTGTTCAGCTGTTGAATAGTCAGACCTGTGACTTCATGTCCTTTTTCTGCTGTAGGTGATGACAGACTCAGACACATCAGTTAAAATACCCTACAGACCAGTGAATCTGTGAAACCACACTTCGGTGTGTGTGTGTGGGTTTGGTTACAAAAAACACAGAGTCACGGTATTCAGGAATGTCTTTATTTCAGACTGTGGCTGTCAGATTTATAACACGCTAACATGTCTGATGTTCATCTCTTAAATCAATATCAAAATTATGATTGAAGAGAAACACCTGCAGACAACAGAGAAAAATATTTGTAAGTTAACTGCTGCTGCTTTTAAACACAGTAAAACAACAGAAAAAATAGAAAATAAGACTTTTTGTGTGTGATTTTTGTGTGAATGGTGTGTGTGTGTGTGTGAGATGTGTGTGGTGTGAATGTGTGTGTGAGAGATGTTTGTGTGTGTGATGAGTTTGTGTATGGTGTGTGTGATGAGTATGTGTAAGGTGTGTGGTGTGAATGTGTCCTGGTGTGCGTGCTGTAACATGTTCATCTGCACTATTCAGGGTTTTTGCAGGGTTTTTGCAAAGTTTGCGTTCACTCAGAATATCTTACTCTAGCTTTGCTTAGCATTACCCACAATGCCCTGCTCTGTCAAGCCTGTACACATTTGGAATGTTGGCCTTCAGAAATCTAAATTCACAAACACTCACTGTGAGTAAAATCTGTTGTCATTCAAATACAGATTGTTCTGTGCAAACACAAGTTGGCATACAAACCATTGTGTTTAGTGTCAAAAAAAAGTGAAGTGCGCGCGCACACACACACACACACACATACACACACACAGTAGCTGTGTTTACAAATCCTTACTAACCCAAACATAATAGGACTAGAATCAAAATCAGATTAAAAAAGTCACATATAAACATGCCAATCGGAATGAATTGGCCAGATCCAATTAAAATTTCATTTGGATTGCAAGGGGTGGTTTAAACTTTTTCTAGAGGACATGTAAACACTTCATTGGATTGAAAATGAAACTACAAAGTGCGTGTGTGCAATGACGTACAAATCAAATCACGCAATGACGTATGGAGCACAGCTGTTGTTTTCAAAGGTAAGACAGCAAAGCAAAACTGGGCGGTTAAAGAAACCGTCCAGCCGATGTTGCCCAGTATTTTAAATGTTAATTGTGTTAATTAATTGTAAAAAACAAAAAAGAAACAATGGCAACAGAATGGCTGCTAGTATGTGCATCTTGGAACGGCGGGAAATGTGTATTTGTGCACTGTGCGCATGTCAAAGGATCAAATGCAATTCTAACCTTGTGTCATGTAAACGCGCATATCAACCACATTACTTTATTCAGCGCCCTTGTAAACACTGCACTTGGATTCATTAATCTGATTTTATTCTGATTGAAACAAAGTCTCAATATAAACGCAGCTAGTGATGTAATTGTTAGAATCAGAGAGGGTGAAGGCTGAGGTTAGTATTAAGAACAAACACAGAGGAACATATATAAACCAACTTTCTGTGACAAAACACCTCAGAGCAGAAACAACAATAACCTAGAAAACAAATATATCAGCAACAGTTCCAACAGGAATCAGTTACTATAGAAACATTGAGAATATGAACCAAACAAAACCAATGACTATTTCCAAGCATTTACAAGTCCACAAAGATATTATTGTGTGTTTTAGTTACTGTATAAAATTGTAATTTTTATACAATGTCTTTGTAATGAATGTAACATCGCAGGGCTCCACACTGGTTCTAATCATGCGACTGACAACTCTTTAATCCTTACAAAAATGAGTGCAAACAGGTTACAGAGCAGGGTCAGAGTGAGGTCATTGCTGGGATCAACGTCAAGGTCTGTTGGCTTTAGGTGAGGTGGAGTTCATCCACCAAGGTTAATTGCTCTGAATTTGTTCCTCCTGTCTTTCAGACAAACTGTCTGAATTTAGGGATCAAAAGAGTGAATCCTAAACATAAGTGCCCTACAGACACACTTGTCTTATCATGTAAACTGAACCAGGGTTACATGTAAGCATGTACATGTATAATATGCAAGCAGAGCAGCAGCTCATACCCAATGAGAGAGACAAAGAAATAGAGAGTGAGAGACAGCCACAGAGGGAGAGTAAGAGAGGGCACACCTGCATGCCTACAGGGCACAAACACACAGAGACGTATAGAAAGAGATCATGTAGAATTGCAGCAGAAGTATTTTTAAAGTATTTAGCCAGTGTGGGCTTGCACACACAATCATGTCCAATCAGAATCTGGCAAATTCACTATTTATTAAGTGTCTCCTTCAGTTCATGAGTTTAAAACTGAACTGAACTCAATCCTTCGGATGTTGAATTGAAATGACAGAAAAAGGAGCAGCAAAAAGACATTTTGTTTCCTATAATCACATTTAACATAACACTTCACAAACACACAGAGTTTCTCTCTCTCTACACTAATGTCATGTTTCCTCAGCCAAAACTTACAAGCCCCCGCTGTGTGTCTGTGTTTATAGCCTCTAAATATATGACACACAAGATTAAACCCTCACTTAGGGTTACACTCACTACAGGCTGTTGGCAGTGTGTTGTTCGGAGATCTGAACTTACAGTCAGAACGCTCTTGTTAGCATCAGAACACGACTCGCACTTTTAAATGTAGCTTTGTAGTCTTGGTCTGTTGGTTCTTAGGGTAAAATGTTTAATGCTCTCTTTCATTTTGTAAGTCGCTTTGGATAAAAGCATCTGCTAAATGAATAAATGTAATGTAAATGTTATAATTAATGAAGCTGCGATGTCTCTTCTGTTTATTAACACTGCAGATTTACTCCATCCTCTTTATGTGATTGATTCTTCTGAAATTATCCTACTTACAAATATTGTGTGTGTGTTTGTTGCCTTGAATTATATTCACTATTTATTTTATCAGGTGTCCTGCAGCTTAAAAGAAGCAATGCTAAGACCCTAATATTTCACGCCAGTCTCCCTGGTTAGTAATACTGCTTTGGTCAAAAGAAATACCAAAAAGATTTAGCTGTTAAATTGTTTCTGTGAGGTATCACTGTGAACTTTTGGGAGTTTGCAAGTGACACCTGTATTTTCCACACACGTTTACTTTCTACAGACTTTTATTGTTTTAATAGACAGCTAGTTATAAACAATATAACCTAACTCTTTTGGATTCATTACTGAAAATAAACACTATTGTCACTCCTAACCCAACGCAAAAATTGATATGAGATCTTGTGCTGCGAGTCTGAGCTCTCACCTCTCGCCTGACCTTTCACCTCACCTTCAGAGATCTCATTGTCTTGCTCAGGGCCACTGGTGTCCTGCTGACTGAGCTGCACGGTGACATCACTCACCTGTGACCCGGATCCTGCTGGTACAACACAGAAGAGAGACACAAGCGCTCATGTTAAACACCTGATGCTGTTAGTCTAAGACCGTCAGACATATCTACACTTATAGTCTCTAATATATATTCTATATGCTGAATATGACTTCACTATGGGATGAGTATGAATGTGTGTGTGACTGATGTGTGTGTGACTCTCACCTGTGTACCTGCCCATCAGTGCTTCACTGTGCTCAGTCCCTCTGATGGCTGTGATCTTCACTGTGAATTCCTTACTGGGGTCAAATCCTTCAATGACGGCTTTAGACTCACTTTTACTCACTAACATCTCGTACTCACGTCCTCCTGAAGGTAAACAGATAGAGATGGTAAACGCTACGTCTATAGTTAATGTATTTAAAAATAAATGACAAATACGGTCTACACAATGGCTTGGTATACATCGTCTTTGATAAACATGATTTCAATCTCTGAATTCAAATTCATTTGATATTTTTTGTAATTAATATTACCATATTACCCTGCCTCTCTGTTGCAGACATAACTTCTGTTTTACAAGAGGTTGATCAACCAATCAGAGAGCTCACCCAAATCAGTGCTGTACACCAGCCTGTAGCCATCAAAATGTCCTTTCGGTTCCTTCCAGGTTACGCTGAGCATGTTGGAGCTCAGCTCTTTAAAACGCAGCCTTCTGGGGCTCAGCACTGCAAACAAAATGGCAGAAAACATCTGATGGACTCACAAAAAAAGTTTATTAGAATTTAAAGTTGCTCATTATTGCATCAACCACCATCTGCAGAATAATCACACACTTACTAAGATCACATCAGCCATGTTCACACTGCAGCTACTGTTGGTTCTCACTAACTTTTCTGGGTGTGAATCCCACTCTGTATTCACACAATTCAGCTGGGAGTGACAAGCACATTCTACAACCCAAATTCACCCCTGCAAAATGTGTGTAGTGTTTACAGAACCGAATAATTACTGTAGTTGTTTTGCAGGCATTTATTGTTTACAGCAGCTAAATCGTTGTCACTACTGTACATCACCCACTGTGAGTTTGGGAATCACTCCTGCATTCTGTATACACAACACAATCATTTGGAGGATTCACTCCAACATTTCAATGCAGCTGTCACTCTCAGAACCTTTGCAGGGTGCACATGGCCACAGAAAAAGATAGTTTGTTAAGCTGTGAAAGATGAATTGGATCTCATCTGTGTTTCAGGGTCAAACAGATGGAAAGAGCAAAGGTGTTATGATGCAGCAAAGTGTCATACTCCTCTCATACCGGCAACACTTTCTGCCTGAATAAATCAATATAATAGAATGTCTGGGTGACTCTGTGGTGAGACAGAGCGAGAAGAGCGTGAGACTTTTAAAAAGAGGTCCAAAAATAATCTCTTCCTGTGAGACACAAGATGGTTGCAGATCATTCACCTTCAACAATGGAAAAGACCAGAAGTCACCCACCAGCCGGCCAAACATCCACACATGCACGCACACACACGGAATCTTTCTATCCAGAACTAAATGCAACAGTGCACTACACCACAAACCAGAGTTTGTGTCTCAGTTAGCAGGCAGGTTGTGCACAAAGAGCCGTGCTGAGGCTGTTGTTTTCTCTTGAGAGTAAATCTCCACTCAGCAGGATGCAGCAGGCAAAAAAATGTAACAGTATCGTGTGCACCAACCTTAATGCAGGATGAGTCTGAAAAGTGTCGCTTCTTTCAACGGGGTAAAAACACATTGTGGCTAAAAATGCGGCTAAAAGACACATTAGGTTTAAAGATGAATCTGAGTTTTTTTTTTTTAGTTTGTATCGAAAAAGTTGAATGAACCTTAAACATCATAAATAAAATGTAGTGACTGTTGACAGTGGTTCAATAGAAACTGTCTGGCGATAGTATATTAATAGATGTTTTTATACATATTAAGCTGCATATTAATGCATGGACATTTAAAAGGACAAAAACAAATCATTTAGAATAATAAGCCCTAAGTTATAGCTAGCTGATAATGAGTTTATGTGGTTTTGTCTCTCTCAGGTCAAGTATCAAACCAAATGTTTCAGAAAGAGTTTGTTACAGTTTGTCTCCAGATATCTCACACTGGTATATACTACATGGGCTGATGAGTGTGCTATGTACCCTGTAGACACCTGAGGTGAGAGTGTGAAACATATGGCAGGTATTTGAGCAACAGATCTGAACATGTCCACTGGATGTGCTCCAGGTGAGCAGTTTCCTGCCTGACAGAAGTGTGAAGCTCTTACGTAGTCTTCAGAAATGGAATGCAGCTGGTCTCTTCTGAACACTCTAGAAACATCTCCTGAAGCTACTGAAAGCTGCAGCTTATAAACATGCTTCATAGCAACATACACAAAGTAAATGTAGATGCAACATCCAAAAGACTGCAGGAGTATTTAACAGTTGACAAATGTCAGCTGTTAAATAGAACAAAAGTTCTTAATAGAAAATTTTGTTTGTGATGCGAAGTATTCCTATTAACATAGTACAGAGCAGATGTGCCCAATCCTGCTCCTGGAGGGCCAGTATCCAGACTTTAGCTCTGCCTGCCTGGAAGTTTCTAATCTGCCTAGTAAGATCCTGATTAGCTGGTTCAGGTGTTTTTTATTAGGGTTGGAGCTAAACTTTGTAAAGACACTAGCCATCTAGGAGCAGGATCAGACACCCCTGTATCCATTTTTTTCCTCATGTTTTCATGGAGGGTGTCATTATTGCAAGTGACTTTCTGTAGGATGCTCCATTTTGCCATTAAATGCTATCACAACAGCTACTAAAAGAAACTTTTCGAACATGAGTTCTACAACACACATCAACAAGAAGAGTGAAATGTAATGCCATTTAAAGATCACCATCATACCACTTGCCACTGCACCTTTTAAACAATCAGAAAATATTTTTTACTTTATTGAAACTCATAGTACATCACTATTAACACATGAAACATTTTCTCAGGGCTTAGTGAAAAAGGTGGATAGAACAACAGATTAAAGACATCACTGTGAATAATAGAACGTGCCAAAACAATATAGAAAACATTAGAAATAAAGCAAAGTACAGGACAGACAGATTTACCTTGAGCATGGGTGTTGAGTACTGATGTCAGTATTAGGGTCAGCAGCACACAAACCTGCATCCTCATAGCTGATAATACACAAACACCAGTCAGTACATGCACTATTTCACATTTCATATTCACAAACTATACAACCAGTCAGTACATACACAAAACTGATTTTAATGTACAAACTACACACACATCATGCATACTTGATTCACAACACACTTTAATAAACTTTAATTTAAACAAACCTTAGTGACAGCAACAGAGTTCACACGACACAAACTCCTCGCACACTGAGAGCCCCTGAGTGAGTGACGGGAGCGCGCGCGCCTCAATCCTCCCGCCCTCTGAATATCCAACCAAACGCGCTGGTGAGTGAATTTCATATCGTCTTAATCCATCTGAAACTATAATCTGACACACATTGACAACATTCCCCTATTTCCTTTATTTTCAGTACATGAAATACATATATGTATTCACAATGTTTTTAATAATAACAACGTATTGCGATAGTTCGCGCAGTAAACATAAATGTATAGAAACGCTGCAATCCGTAAATTTTGCCTCTCTGTCGCCATCTCTGTTTGAAACATAAAATTGCTTTTATGTTACAGATTACTTGAATTGACTTTACGTCTGTTGAAGTCAAATGAAGCCAAACATTTCCGATCAAATCTGACCCGACAGCTCAAATTATAAATCATTATGAGAAACTTACCGTTGTGAATCTAGATAAGGAGACAGTTTTGTACTTGCTCACTAACTGATTTTTCTTTGATTTTAGCCAAAAAGTTATGGATTGCAGCTTTAAAGCAACATTTAAACATAAGCAGACTGATGAAGAAGCTTGGATGAGGCAAAACCTTATGTTCACTTGACAGAAACATTTAAACAAACAAATTACAGTTGATTAAACATAGTCTGGTAACCTAATTACAATAATGTTCACTAAAATGTATCTATACCTGAATTGAATGTAATGATGAATAATTGTAAGCTAGTCTGGAGACCATCGAGAAAAAGGAAATATGCAGTGGTCTGGAGTTACAAACATAAAACATCTTAAGATTGTCACTGTATCTTTAAATAACATCAAAAACATCACAAGGCTTAAATGTACTTCTAATGTCTTAAACTGTAAACACACAAATTGGCACTGCTGTAAAGATCTGGAGTGGACTGGTGAAATAAAGCAGGTTTGTTGCAGATGTATTCACACTGGCACACATGAGAACAGGAATGCTGCTTCATCAGAGTCATGAGAGCAGGTCACGACCACAAGAAACATCATTCATTTAAACACATCCACACACACAATTCATCTGCGGAAGCTTCTCCTGTGACGTGCAGCCCTTGGGTGTTTGTGCATTTGCATGCAGATAAACATGCTTACAAAATTGTTTTATAAATTCATCCCATCTTACTAATGTATATTCATAGAATGATGTCCCTCCATTAACACTGGGAGGAATGCGGAATTATCTGTATGATGAATTCAGATCATCAATAAAGTCAAGCGACATTAACCTTGACCTGTGACCTTTTACTTCATCATTCCATGCACCTAAGCTGACAGGAGTCATAAATCTCTTGACACTATAGGCATGTGTTTGGTGTACAGATTTAAATTCACTTAAATAATAAATTTAAAAACAACAAGTGTATATACTGCAAAAACAAAAAGTTACTTCACCTAGATGGCATCTAAACACACTGCAGGCATTCTTTCTCCTGGAACTTTACAAGGTTGTTTATTGAACAATAGTCAACCAGTCTGACATGGCCGATGTCAGCAGAATGACACAGAAACTGCAGGGCTTTCCATGTTAAACCTGTTGTCTGGATGTGTCTCCATCTTCTGTTCAGAAGACTGAAGTATCAAAAACAACATCAGCAACATATCATCACACATCACTGATGATTGGTTACTACTTTATACAAATATACTCATTTTTGATGCACCATGCATTAAAGTCACAACAAATTTTATTATTAAATGTTTTAACTCATTTATGGGTCTATGACAAATGGTGTGGGACGAGTTACATGCCAAAGTTTTGTCCAGAAAAAGAAGTGTGCAAGAGAGTAATAGGGATGCTTTGATTCACAAACACCACTAATAACTCACATTATTGGTAAGGCCTGTGAGGCTAAAAGGTCAGAGAATGATGATGACACCTGTACTTCCAAGAGAGAAAACAAAATACAAGCATGACAGCCAATAAGATTTACTGAGGTTGAATTTAGTTGTCCAAACTGAGCAAGTTACATTCAAGCGTTGTGAATGCAGCCTGTACTGTTCACTGCCTACATTTAAAAGCAGTGTGTGAAACAGTATACATAATGCAAACTACTGATGTTGAAACTGCAGTGTTATATTATTGTCACATAATTACATGACAACATCAATAAATGACAGCCATTACCATGCATGTTTAATTTTGTCAGTGACATCCAGTTATTTTAGATTGTTTATCAGTTATTTAAATTCAATTTAGGGCAAAAATGTCTGATTTGGAAATGAGCTCTGCTTCATTCCTCACGCTGTTGACGTACAGTCAAATGCATTGTGGGATACATCAGTTACTCAGTCACAGCTGAGACCGAGTCTCTGTGCTGACCGCACAGAGTGACACAGCACAGTCTTTAATATTGTAATATTGTTCATCTGACACGCTTATTACTGCTTTATTAAACGCTTCCTCAGAAACCAGCTCTGAAGACGCGTTTCATTTCATCGAGCTGTTCTCTCCGTCACTGTGAGGACTTCTGCAGCAGCTCTTCAGTGCGCTGCGCGCGCGCGTGCGTCACACCTGCCGCACGTCACACCTGCCGCACGTTCTCGCGTACGCGCTGCTGAGTTCGCGCCTACATTCGGGTCACGAGCACAGACACGGGAGCGCGCAGCAGCAGGACTAAACGGGAACAATAATGCGCGTGGGAAAACTGGTAAGATTATTACTATAACATCTTAATTTTACCAAAAACAAAGCGATGAAGCCACCAGGGCGATGCACAATACGTTAGCATTTTAGTTGATTACTTTTGAAATAAATGTGATTGTTTTGTATGGATCGGTTTGCTGGTCAAATTTTGCAAGATGCTGTGCAAATACAAAGTACTTAACTGTCAGTGTGTTCACTGCAAAAACAAATGATGGAGAAATGCTGTATTGACGATAACAAGGTCAGGTTTCTAACCGTGTGTAAGATTAGTAAGTATTAAGTTTATTGTGTATTAATAATAATTAAGTGATCGATCTACCTATTCTTGGTCTCATAACTGCGAGTGATTATGATTTATTTTTGCCTGTTTATAATAGCTGTTTATTAGAGCAGAATTCAGTATAGATTATTAGATCAACAGCTGAGCTGAATCAGTAGCTGAATCTGCAATCTGTCAATGAACAAAAATGTCTGAGGTCATGACAGAGAAGTGTTCAACACTATCTCCTTACCTTACAACACTAAGCTTATAACAGTGATTTGAGCAGTCAGTTTGACTTGTGGTTGCGTCACATCTGTAGACAGAAAGAAGATCCAGCTACTATACTGAATGTCTGTACTGTAGACAGAAAGAAGATCCAGCTACTATACTGAATGTCTGTACTGTAGACAGAAAGAAGATCCAGCTACTATACTGAATGTCTGTACTGTGGACAGAAAGAAGATCCAGCTACTATACTGAATGTCTGTACTGTGGACAGAAAGAAGATCCAGCTACTATACTGAATGTCTGTACTGTAGACAGAAAGAAGATCCAGCTACTATACTGAATGTCTGTACTGTAGACAGAAAGAAGATCCAGCTACTATACTGAATGTCTGTACTGTGGACAGAAAGAAGATCCAGCTACTATACTGAATGTCTGTACTGTGGACAGAAAGAAGATCCAGCTACTATACTGAATGTCTGTACTGTGGACAGAAAGAAGATCAAAAAGATCCAGCTACTATACTGAATGTCTGTACTGTAGACAGAAAGAAGATCCAGCTACTATACTGAATGTCTGTACTGTAGACAGAAAGAAGATCCAGCTACTATATGAATGGAAAGTCTACTATACTGAATGTCTGTACTGTAGACAGAAAGAGATCCGGCTACTATACTGAATGTCTGTACTGTAGACAGAAAGAAGATCCAACTACTATACTGAATGTCTGTACTGTGGACAGAAAGAAGATCCAGCTACTATTACTGAATGTCTGTACTGTGGACAGAAAGAAGATCCAGCTACTATACTGAATGTCTGTACTGTAGACAGAAAGAAGATCCAGCTACTATACTGAATGTCTGTTTGGGGAAAAAAAAAAAAAAAAAAAAAAAAAAAAATTTTTTTTTTTGTGAAAAAAAGAAAATCCAGCTACTATACTGAATGTTGTACTGTGGACAGAAAGAAGATCCAGCTACTATACTGAATGTCTGTACTGTGGACAGAAAGAAGATCCAGCTACTATACTGAATGTCTGTACTGTAGACAGAAAGAAGATCCAGCTACTATACTGAATGTCTGTACTGTGGACAGAAAGAAGATCCAGCTACTATACTGAATGTCTGTACTGTAGACAGAAAGAAGATCCAGCTACTATACTGAATGTCTGTACTGTAGACAGAAAGAAGATCCAGCTACTATACTGAATGTCTGTACTGTGGACAGAAAGAAGATCCAGCTACTATACTGAATGTCTGTACTGTAGACAGAAAGAAGATCCAGCTACTATACTGAATGTCTGTACTGTAGACAGAAAGAAGATCCAGCTACTATACTGAATGTCTGTACTGTAGACAGAAAGAAGATCCAGCTACTATACTGAATGTCTGTACTGTGGACAGAAAGAAGATCCAGCTACTATACTGAATGTCTGTACTGTGGACAGAAAAAAGATCCAGCTACTATACTGAATAAAAAAAAAAAGGAAGAGAAGAAAAAAAAAAACTAAAAATAATAATTTTCTTCTTTAGAAAAAAAAAAGATCCAGCTACTTTGAATGTCTGTACTGTGGACAGAAAGAAGATCCAGCTACTATACTGAATGTCTGTACTGTGGACAGAAAAAAGATCCAGCTACTATACTGAATGTCTGTACTGTAGACAGAAAGAAGATCCAGCTACTATACTGAATGTCTGTACTGTAGACAGAAAAAAGATCCAGCTACTATACTGAATGTCTGTACTGTGGACAGAAAGAAGATCCAGCTACTATACTGAATGTCTGTACTGTAGACAGAAAGAAGATCCAGCTACTATACTGAATGTCTGTACTGTAGACAGAAAGAGGATCCAGCTACTATACTGAATGTCTGTACTGTGGACATAAAGAAGATCCAGCTTCTATACTGAATGTCTGTACTGTAGACATTAAAAATTAATTAAAAATTAATAGCTATTAAAAATAGCTAATCCTAACATTAGGAACTTTGGCAAGTAATTTTATTTAATTCTCATTTAATTCTTTAATAATTCTCATGTTGCTATTCATTAACGCGCCAGTGGGCAGCGCCAAAGATGCAATGACAGACAGTGTTAATCTACTTAACAAGGAAGTTTCCAGTTCTAAAACTTACAGGATATTTTTATAGTACAGCTCTGGGAAAAAATAAAAGACCCTTTCAATTTTTTTCTTAAATCAGCATCTCAACATTTATGGCAGCCATTCCCTTCCAGTGTCTGGCACATCTCATTCTGCTGAATGAAGTACTGATTAAGTGCTTACCTGAACCAAATATTATTTAAAGAGGAAAAGTATAGAAATTGTGGTTGTGGTCATCACTATTCTCTTGCAATAGGACCAGCTGGATGGCAAAAACAGTGCTAGTACAACCTCAAGAGTAAGTGAAATCAAATAATAACTTGACCATGAGAGAAAAAGAAGGGTTAAATTCTGGCCTCACTAGCAGAGGTACAGTGAGCGTCAGGTTGCTTCCATCCTTAAATTTCAACAGCAGTTCATAAGAACAATGTCAAGCTGCAGACATTGGGGACAACAAAACTACAGACTTCAGGTAGAGGGCGAAAACTAAACGAGATGACCGCTAAC
Organism: Chromobotia macracanthus; assembly: GCA_036877525.1. Taxonomy (NCBI): domain Eukaryota; kingdom Metazoa; phylum Chordata; class Actinopteri; order Cypriniformes; family Botiidae; genus Chromobotia; species Chromobotia macracanthus. Next base: position 4,444,064 of record JAZGTH010000089.1, on the reverse strand, counting down.
TCATTTAAATGTCAGTCACAAACCGTAGGATGACATCAAGTGACCTACAAAAAGAAAGACAAATGGCATCTAGGGTGAAGTGCAGGGCGAGGACGGTTTGAAACAGGCTCCTAGAGTCATGGCTGAAGTTGTGCAAAGCTAGAAAGCACTTCATCAATGAGAAGCAAAAAAGAGCCAGACTGAGGTTTGCAAAAGACAATAAGGATTGGACCAAAGAGGACTGGAGTAAGGTCTTCCTCTCTGAAGAGTCCAATTTTCAGTTTTGCCCAACACCGGGTCATCTAATGGTTAGACAGAGATCTGGAGAGACCTACAAGCCACAGTGTCTTGCACCCACTGTGAAATCTGGTGGAGGATCTGTGATGATCTGGGGGTGCTTCTGCAAGGCTGGAATTAAGCAAGTTTGTCTTTGTAAAGAGCGAATGAATAAAGCCACATACAAGTTTGTCCTGGAAGAAAACTTGCTCTGACAGTGTTCCTTAACTCTGAGTCTTGTTTTTCCAGCAGGACAATGCTCCATGGGAGCATTTGGGGTTCTGTCTATAATGGGGGTCTGTCTATATTCCCACTCATTTCTACAGCATCATTCCCAGCTGTGAGCGACTGAATGAGATGCTGGACGAGTGTGATAAAGATCTGAGCATCACCTGCTTCATTCTGCCACACAAATCAGACAACTCTGAGAGCTCCAACGTCAGTAACACACACACACACACACATGTGCTCCTGCCACAGTACAGTAACTGTACAGTAACATCATTCAGGTCATTTCAGGTCATTCTGCTCTGACAATGCAGATAAATCTGATGCTAAAATAACAGTGAGGGGTCTTAAAACCATTAAATCAAACATCTGTGAAATAAACTCTCCCTTTCCTCAGATTAGTCTGGTGGGACCTTTCACCTGGTTGTCCTGTGACCTTTGACACTGTTGTTTCTGGCAGAGTATAGAGGAGGAGTCTCGCTGGGTCGATTATCTGCTGAAGTTGCACACGGACATGGAGATTCTAATGGGTCTGGACTTCTACTGCTCCTCTGGGCATCCATACACACGCATGCTGACACTCAAAACACACATTCACTGTCAAGCTAATAATGGTCAAACATTCACACAAACCGTGTTCATCTTAAATTCCGGTGCATTAAAACTGTGTGTGTTGTGTTTTTGTCTGCTGTGTATTTGTGTTATCACACGTGTAACTGTGCATGCAAAACTGTAGTCAGTCTGTGTTTAACGATCATGACATCATCAATGAATCTCTGTCTTCCGTTGACTGTGGGTTGTCATGTGACTCACTGCTGAGGTCAGAATTCTGTTACAGTCTCTGTTGTCATTGCAGGCTTCTGATGGAAGTGAACAGAAATCCATCCCATTAATGGATTTCTTTTCATACATTATTAAATTCTTGTACTGCCAGTTAGGGTTTGTTTGTGTGTGTGTGTATGTGTGTTTATCATATATTGGGGACAAATGTATATCCAAAAGTCAGCAAAGCCTTACAAATTGGCATAAAACCATCTTTTGGGGATGTTCTCATTTTTAAAAACCCTATAAAAATATAGTAAATAACATTTTTGTAGTTGTAAAAATGCAGGAAGTTTTCTGTTAGGGTTAGAGTGTAGGTTAAGGTTAGATTATATTGTTTATAACTAGCTGTGTATAAAACGTCTATGGAATGTCCTAATTTAGATAAGGAAACATGGGTGTGAAAAGTGTTCATATCCACAGAGAGTTTGTTCTGACAGTTGGGGAGTAACTGCTTGATTTCAGTTAGTTTTAGTTGCATGTCAGTATGTTTAGTTCTGTGTGATGAAATATCACATTTATTTTAACGGGATTGAAGTTGACCTCTGTCTGAAGGTCTCGTATTCAATTCTTAAATTCTTAAACCCTAATTTGAAATGTGTCCTCTGCATTTAACCCTTCCAGTGAGTAGTGAACACACACACCCGGAGCGCACGGCAGCTATCACTGCAGCACCCGGGGAGCAACTGAGGAAAAGGTGCCAAGGGCACCTCAGTCGTACCCTGCAAGCTGTGGGAATCGAACCTTCAACCTCTGACTTACAAGTCAGACTCTAACCATTAGGTTGTGACTGCCCCACTTAACAGGTGAAAACATATTTTGAATGTTTTATTGGCCAAGCAAAGCTACACTGGAACACAAGTAAAACCGACTGAACGTTCATATTTTCAGTTATGTTAAAATACACTGTACAATTGTACCGCTGTACACTGTACTGCTAACAGAAGAAACCGACTGTTACTGACCCTTGACTCTTTTATTAGCAGAATAAAAGTCAGATAATGGTATGATAATGAATTGCAAGTAAGACACTGTACAGTTAAACATTAATAGTAACGTGATGTGTTTTACCTGAATTGTGTTGAGATATTCCTTTTGGATCCTGTCATATTTTCCCAGTTTACCTGAATAAACCAAATATATAAAACCATGCTTTTTTATTGTCTTGTATTAATTAAGAAACTGCATGGAGTATTTAAAACTTGTCATACATAAGAACTTTTTAATGTTGATTGCAAAGTGTGTGTCGCCTGCTGTACATCCCACAAAGTACAGAGTTCACACACACAGACACACCTGCAGACGTTACAGTCGGTTGACTGTGTTTTGCCTGGACCTTCAGCTGGATCAAGATGGACTTTAAGAAGAAAAAGAAAGTTGTGTTGGTAAGTCTTTTCTACTGAGTTCAGAAATCCTGGTAGATTTTCAGTTAATTCAGTAGAATAATCACATATCAGGATCTGTCAGGTTTACACTGTAGTTGTGCTTTTGCTTATGTACTGTAGGTGTTTGTAATTGGCCAGTTCTATCCATTTGACTTCATTGCTATTAATTATAATCATTTGTAATTGTGTGAATGTTTATTATTGACTGTAAAACTGCAACATCTGTTTCTGAGCTATTAAACATTTACATTAGATTTCATTTAGATTGTGGATCTTTGATGTCTCTGATCTTATCACCAACACATCCAGTGATGTACACATTCCCTGATATTGTGTGTGCATCTAATGTGTGATTATGTGTGTAGATTTCAGTGCTGTTGGCTGTCTGTGTGGTCACAGTCATACTGGGTTTGGGTTTGGGTCTTGGCCTACAGCTGCAGAACTGCAGGAATAAAGGTGATACCCACACACACTCACACAAAAATCTCTGTTCACAAACACAAATCTGATGTGTAAACACTCTGTGCCAGATGTGTTGTCATGCAGGAATCGCTGTTATGAGCCTTTTGATGAGAATCCCACAGTTTGCCGCTGTGATGAACAGTGTGATGCCAATGACAGCTGTTGCTATGACTACAAGGAAATCTGTCTCCAGCCCAGTAAGTGATTTTAATACCGCAGTACACATAAGGTTATTGCTGTATATGTGAGTATGTTCTGAATCATATGAGTTACTCTATCCAAAATGAAACCTGTACAGTAAACAGCGTAAACTGTCTGATCTGTGCCATAAACTGTGTATTTAGTATGCAGGTTATTCATGCTGAAAACTTGGGTGTGTTGTACATTAACAGATTTAAAGGAAAATTCTGGGTTTATTTACATCTTAATGTCTATTAAAAAACAGTGTGATGAGCATCAGTGTGCAGGAGGCATTTCACTGATCACACGATTCTAATTACATAGAGATCAATCTGTTAACATGTCTTAAATATTAAAGTGAAAATAAATAGTAAAGAAAATAATGTAGATAAACGAATTAGTTGACCTGGCTGACCACTAATAAACTAGTCAGTTGTTGGACAAAGTAGTTGAGATAACCATTCTCAGCCTTATCAATAACCCAGAAGCTTAATTTAAGGGTATAAGTCTGTTGGAATGGGACACACTGAAACCATAAATATGATGTGTAGCTCAAAGCTGGGAGTGTTCAGCCCTGCGCTGTGGAGAAACCCGTGTGTCCGGCAGTAAATGTCACTGTTCTGATGACTGTATCCATGCTGGAGACTGCTGCTCCAACTACAACATCGCCTGTAAAGGTGAGGACAGTAACACTTCCAGTTTCTGACAGTAAAGGTTTTTCTTTACTGTGTTATTTTCACTCATCTGGCCATCGTCCTGAACTTATACTGAGATCTGTCAGTGTGCATGCAGAATCACACCCCAGCAAGTTTAGTTATTAATATTACAGTAGAAATGTGATATTACCATTTAAACATGGTTTACTGATTATTTCTATATATTATTTCTATTTGAAATATATAATTATTTCAAATAGCATTTTAATTGTGATTTACAATTCATTCAATATTTATTGACCATGTAAATGCTAATAATGCTGATTATATAATTTCTAATGACCGAAAACTGTATAAAATAGCGATTAGAAGCAATTTCAGCCCCCCAGATATTTGTATGAGTGTAAATAGCTGATGTAAGTTCAATCATAATTTAGCTTATTTCAAAAGAATTGCAGTACAAATATTAAAAAATATCAGCTTCTATAAATGGTATGTATGATAATATAATAATCAAACTGTGTCTTTGGTATTTGTTTACTCCTACAGGAGACACAGAATGGGTTCATGGTGAATGTGTGAATATGAGCTCACCTCAGTGTCCAGCTAGGTAATACATACACACGTTTACTCACACTAACACATGTAGGGTTTTCATGTTTTATGGGGTCATTCCATAGACTTAATGGTTTTTATATTGTACAAACTGTAGATTTTATTCCCCTACACTAACACTAACCTTAAACTTTCAGAAAACTTTCTGCTGTTTTAGGTTTTCATAAAAGATATTTTTGTATAATTTATAAGCTTGGAGACCTAAAAATGTCCCCACAAGGTCACTGTTACTGTTATTACTATACCTGAGAGGGAACATTTGGTCCCTGTAATGTAGTGAACACCAGTACATACACATCAAAGCATGTCAACTACTAGTAGCAGCTTTAGAATCAGTTTCTGATCAAGATTTATGTTTACATTATGCATGTGGCAGACACTTTAATCCACAGTGACTTACAGCGCAGTTTTACATTTAAGCTTTACATTTAAGTAATATGTGAGCTCCCTGGGATACGAACCAATGACATTTGCACTGCTAACACAATGCTCTACCAGTTGAGCTACAGGAACACTATAGTTTATCGCTCGTGTGTGTTGACTGGTTAATGTTTGTGTTAGTTTTAAGAGGCAGCCACTGTTGCTGGTGTCTTTGGATGGTTTTAGAGCTGAATATCTCCAGACGTGGTCCTCACTGGTGCCAGTACTGGATAAAATCAGTAAGTATGAAAACAAACAAATACACAGTTAATTTAGAGAATCGACAGCGTAAATCAGCACTTTGTGTGTTTTAGGAAAGTGTGGGACATCGACATCATTCATGCAGGCGGTTTTTCCAACTATGACTTTCCCCAATCACTACTCAATAGTCACAGTGAGTCCTGTCAACCTCTGAATAACACACAGGTTTACCACACCATCACACGCCAAGCACACCATCCTTTCCTTCAGGAAGTGATGTCAGAGTGTGTTGTTGTGTGCAGGGCTTGTATGCTGAGTCACATGGTCTAGTGGATAATAATATGTATGACCCTGAGTTTGATGCATCATTCAGTCTGTCCAGCAGTGAGAAAGACAATCCAAGATGGTACCAAGGACAACCGGTACACAAACACACACAGAAACTCAGACCTGTTGTTTGGATCTGCTCTGACCCCATGACTTCTGACCTCAGATCTGGAACACGGTGATGTATCAGGGGCTGAAAGCAGGAACGTTTTTTTGGCCAGGATCTGACGTAGCAATAAATGGGAGTTCTCCAGATATCTACATGAAGTACAATGGGTACGTTTACACAACACTCACATACTGTACACACTATATGAACCTTAAAACCAGCTGGTTATGCTGCAGAATCCTCAGACAGAATAAAATATGGATTAGCATGTCACCTGTGATTAATGTGTGAAGATAAGAACTGTTTGCAGATTTTGATATGAATACAGCTACATGTACAGCTACAAAACTAGCAGATATTACTGATATAACACGTTTTTCATCATCATTGCTGCATAATGAAAACTGTGCATGTGTGTGTGCAGTAAGATCCCGTTTGAGGAGCGAGTGTTTTCTGTTTTACAGTGGCTGCAGTTACCACAGGAGCAACGGTAAATCACATGAAGTGCCTGTGATGTGTGTGATGGCTGTGATGTATGTAATGTGGTTGTTGTGTGTGATGCCTGTGGCATGTGTGTGTGTGTGTGATGCCTGTGGCATGTGTGTGTGTGTGTGTGATGCCTGTGGCATGTGTGTGTGTGTGTGATGCCTGTGGCATGTGTGTGTGTGTGTGATGCCTGTGGCGTGTGTGTGATGCCTGTGGCGTGTGTGTGTGTGATGCCTGTGGCGTGTGTGTGTGTGATGCCTGTGGCGTGTGTGTGTGTGTGATGCCTGTGGCGTGTGTGTGTGTGTGATGCCTGTGGCGTGTGTGTGTGTGTGTGTGTGTGTGTGTGTGTGTGTGATGCCTGTGGCGTGTGTGTGTGTGATGCCTGTGGCGTGTGTGTGTGTGTGATGCCTGTGGCGTGTGTGTGTGTGTGATGCCTGTGGCGTGTGTGTGTGTGTGTATGCCTGTGGCGTGTGTGTGTGTGTGATGCCTGTGGCGTGTGTGTGTGTGATGCCTGTGGCGTGTGTGTGTGTGTGTGTGTGTGTGATGCCTGTGGCGTGTGTGTGTGTGTGTGTGTGTGTGTGTGTGTGATGCCTGTGGCGTGTGTGTGTGTGTGTGTGTGTGCCTGTGGGTTGTGTGTGTGTGTGTGATGCCTGTGGCGTGTGTGTGTGTGTGTGTGTGATGCCTGTGGCGTGTGTGTGTGTGTGTGTGTGATGCCTGTGGCATGTGTGTGTGTGTGATGCCTGTGGCATGTGTGTGTGTGTGATGCCTGTGATGGATGCAATGTGTTTGATGTCTGAGATGTGTTTGATGTGTGTGATGCCTGTGGCGCGTGTGATGCCTGTGGCGTGTGTGTGTGATGCCTGTGGCATGTATGTGTGTGTGATGCCTGTGATGGATGCAATGTGTTTGATGTCTGAGATGTGTTTGATGTATGTGATGCCTTTGGCGCGTGTGTGTGTGTGTGATGCCTGTGGCGCGTGTGTGTGATGCCTGTGGCGCGCGTGTGTGTGTGTGTGATGCCTGTGATGCCTGTGGCGCGTGTGTGTGATGCCTGTGGCGCGTGTGTGTGTGTGTGAGATGCCTGTGGCGCGTGTGTGTGTGATGTCTGTGGCGTGTGTGTGTGTGTGTGTGTGTGTGATGCCTGTGATGGATGCAATGTGTTTGATGTCTAATATGTGTTTGATGTGTGTGATGCCTGTGGCATGTGTGTGTGATGCCTGAGATGCATGTAATGTGTTTGATGTCTGAGATGTGTGTGTGTGTGTGTGATGCCTGTGATGCATGTAATGTGTTTGATGTCTGAGATGTGTGTGTGTGTGTGTGTGATGCCTGTGATGCATGTAATGTGTTTGATGTCTGAGATGTGTGTGTGTGATGCCTGTGGCATGTGTGTGTGTGTGTGATGGCTGTGACGTATGTAATTTTTCTGATGTCTGAGATGTGTTCGATGTGTGTGATGCCTATGGCGTGTGTGATACCTGTGGCGTGATATCTATGATGTTTTGTAATGGTCTCATTCAGATGTGATGGACATTCCGTTTGTGTGTAAATCTGTTTTGCTCTGTGTGATTTTACAGGCCTGATTTTTTTACTTTGTACTTGGAGGAACCTGATAAATCTGGACACAGTTTTGGACCAATCAGTGGAGGGGTGATAACACACATTCTGTATATACTGTACTCCATCACATACACACAGTATTTACTGTACTTACTGTATTATTTACTGTACTTACTGACCCGTGCATACTCCCGCCAAATACAGTCCAAATGTCTGTGATCCAAAAATCACAGAGGCTTTAACTATTCATTTTCAGTATGGGTGTGTATGTGTGTGTAGTTGATCACAGCTCTGCAAGGCGTAGACAGAGTGATCGGTCATCTGATGAATGGACTCAAACTGCTTAACCTTCATCAGTGTGTCAACATCATCATCGTTGCAGATCATGGTAACCCAAACAAGCACAGATTCAGCAGTTTTGAAACGTGTACAGGTATGTGTGGGAGAGTGTGAGCATTGGTGTGTGTGTGTTTTGTGCAGGTATGGCGGACACCAGCTGTGACCGTAAAGAGGTTCTGCAGGATTTTGTGGGTGATATTAGTCATTTGTACGTTACTGAGGGCTCATTCGGACGAATCAGAGCGAAGGATAAGACACACACTCGTAAGTCAACACATATACACACACCTTTGCAAAAGCATGCTGGTAATGAAAATGTTAGAAATGATACTGTGAGTGTATGTTTGTCTTTAACAGTGGACACTGCTGCACTCGTGGCAAATATGACAGTAAGTGTTTTTTAAACAAGTGATTCTACAGTGAAACCTCATAAAACAAGAATTGTGCTAATGTGTATGCTTAATGCATATTACACTGTATACTTTTGATTCTTTTATAACTGCATTAATATTGTGCAGAATGTTTCAGGCAGAATGTGTGTGTCAGTTGTTAGCGTGTTTATCTGTGTTTCTGGTGTGTAGTCTGTGGAGTGTTTGTTGTGTTACAGTGCAAACGTCCAGATCAGCAGATAAAGCCCTACCTGAAACATCACCTGCCAAAACGATTTCATTATGCCAACAACAGACGAATCGAAGATGTCACTATTCTTGTCCAGCCTCGCTGGCTGTTTGAGAGGTACAACATGCACGCACACACACACACACACAAATATACATTAGACACAATGTGCTTGTGTGTGTGTTTCTCTATAGACGTCCAGACTCTTTCACCTTCTGTTCAGGAGGAACTCATGGATATGACAATGACGTCTACAGCATGCAGGTGTGTGTGAAATGTGTGTATTTTGTATTTGTGTAAATCAATTCAATCTGTCTATGTGTTTTTCTCTCAGGCAATGTTTCTCGGTTTAGGGCCAAAGTTTCTCTTTCAGACAGAAGTTGAGCCATTCTCCAACATCGAGCTGTATAACCTCATGTGTGGTGAGAACTCTTCAAATCAGCACAACAACATCTAACACAGAACACACACACAGCTGAAATCGGAAGTCTTCCTCTTTTTCTGGCAGATGTGCTGGAAATCACCCCATCCCATAATAACGGTACTCATGGCAGCCTGAACCACCTACTGCGGGCCCCCCTTTACATACCTCGTCATCCAGACGAACAGAGCAAACCAGGCCGATGTCCTCTGACCAGCCTGGAGCCAACACACACACTGGGCTGCAGCTGCCCTGCGCTGGTACACACACATCAGTCACAACACGCACACAACCCACACATAATATACAACATACACATATAAAACTCATTCTGCTCTGTGTGTGTGTGTGTGTGTGTGTGTGTGTGTGTGTGTTTTACAGAATGGAAGTAACCCCAATTCACAGCTCAATCTTACAGATGCTGAAGGTGAATTTAATTTTACACTGTGAACAGTCTGTCCTATGTCAAAGTTTATTTCGTTTTGTATGTGCAGCATATAAGAGTTTATATTAACAGATTATTTATTATGAATGAGTATTTATGACACTTGAATACAGACCATTCAAACGGTTTATAGCTGTACTTTGGGGTTTGGGTGCCGTTTTGTGTAAATATATTATCATTAGGAAGTAAACATTAACCATGATTTTATCATTTATGATTGTTATTATCAGCAGAGATGTATTTCTGCAGGTGACGTGAGTTTAGACATCTGAATTCACATTAAACATCCATGTGTTTTCTGCTCTGTTTGGAGTGAGATAACAGGCAGATAACAGTGAGATTCATGTTCTTTTACTGGAAAGCACACAGTTTCTCAAACCTCAAGTGATAAAGTTCAACAGAAAGTTTTGAGTATTGTTTCATGTGTGTGTGTGTGTGTGTGTGTGTGTGTGTGTGTGTGTGTGTGTGTGTGTGTGTGTGTGTGTGTGTGTGTGTGTGTGTGTGTGTGTGTGTGTGTGTGTGTGTGTGTGTGTGTGTGTGTGTGTGTGTGTGTGTGTGTGCGTGCAGTGGCCGAGAGTGTAAGGCGACACATGTTATTTGGACGGCCACTGGTTCTACAGATGGATGCTGAATACTGTATCCTGAATCAACGTGGATTTATCTCTGCCTATAATACACACACACACACTCCAATGTGGAGCACATTTACTGTGGAAAAGCCGGTAAGGGCATACAGACACACACACATTTGCACATGTGCGGGCACACACACAGATTATATTTTATTATATTACTATGGTTGTATTATACCAGATAACAACTGAGTGGGCCAGCAACCACTCAAAACACCCTAGCAACAGCATATTAACCTATGGTATGTAGTATCATCCTGACACCTGCCCTAGCAACCATTTAGTAACACACTAAAAAAATTCAGCACAATTTGGAATGGCAACACCCTGGCAAGCAGGTAATTTTCATCAGAAGATGTAAAATTGTAAATTGTGTGTGTGTAGGTTGAGGGTAGTCATCTGTCTCCAGTCATCTCAGACTGTCTTAGAGCAGATGTCAGAATTCCAGCCAATGAAAGTGCCACATGTGACCAGTACAGTAACGCCGCCAACATCACACGTGGTTTCCTCTACCCACCCAGTGAGTGGCAGACAGTGTGTGTATGTTTCACTGTTTATAAGGTTCCTGTGAGTTCAAATTTGTTGTGTAGTTGGATTTATTCTAGAGCAGAGGTGTCCAAACTCATCCTAGAGGGTCAGTGTCCTGCAAAGTTTAACTCCAACCTGCCTGCCTGAACGTTTCTATTCTGCCTAGTAAGAGCTTGATTAGCTGGTTCAGATGTGTTTGATTGGGGTTGGAGCTAAACTCTACAGGACACTGACCCTCCAGAAGCAGAATCGGGCACCCCTGATCTAGAGCATTTTATTGAATGAGTGTAAAAGAATTGTCTATATTTTAGATCTCTATATCTGCTGAAAGTGACTTTGTACAGTAACACATACCATACATCACCATACAGATAAACTCAGAGATGCACACAGGCTAATATTCACAGAAACATTGTGGTGCCTTTAATCTTACATCTTATGCTGACAGATTTGAACAGCTCTTCTGAAGAACAGTTTGATTCTCTGACCCTTAGTAATGTGGTTCCCATGTACCCACAGTTCAAGAGTGAGTGTGACACACACTTCACGTCATACACTTCTATTGATTTATACACATGCGCGGACACCCACAGACACACATGCACACTTCCCTCATGTGTTATGGCTAGACTGATGTTTGTTCTCTGTTGTGTGTGTGTGTGTGTCTCCAGGAGTGTGGCAGTATTTTCAGCAGGTTTTATTGATGAAATACGCATCAATGTATAACAGTGTTAATGTGGTTACTGGCCCAGCTTATGATTATGACTACAACGGACGCTTCGATACTCCAGCACAGATGGAGGAGTATGAATCCTTACTGCACGCACAACATATTCAACCATTCAGAAGAATCTCTATAATAACATCAACAACATAACCCTCCAACATAACCAGAATAATCTGTTAAGGAAATCTCACTGGAGCTGTAGAAGCTTTATATTTTCTGTGAAACATTATTTCTCATGAGCTGTTGTTAATTAAACTAGTTCTATTAGGAATTACATGATCTAAAAATGTAGGTTTTGTTTTTAATGTCAAAATCTTAAAAAAACTCCCATGAGGATCCAGTGATGAAGTTCCAGTGGGATTTCTGCAGATTCGGGCTGATTCCTTAACATTAGTGTAAAATATTGATATTATAATATTGTGATTGTGTGTGTAGATTTGTTGCAGGGTCGAGTGTGCCCATCCCAACGCATTACTTTGCAGTTGTGACAAGCTGCGCAGACATCACACAGACAGTGAGCCACTGTTCTGCAAATCTACAGACGGTGTCTTTCCTCTTACCTCACAGAGAGGATCAGACAGAGAGCTGTGCAGTGAGTGTAACACACATCAACACAACATCACCACAGCTAATAATAAACATCAACAATGTCTCTTCTAAATGTACATTCATTGTTTCACTGTGAATGGGTGTGAAATTTGAAAATTTACTGGGCAAAAAAGAAATTTACTGGATAGTATACCATCTGTATCTCTATATTTTTATAAAGATTAATTAAAAATGACAGAACCACTCGGCCGTCACTTCAGTTGTACACTCATCATTGCAGTGCATCATGGAATTGAATAAGTGCCCTCGATAATGTCCATTATAATATCGAACACAACTACAAAATGTCTCCTCAGATAGTGCCCTATTTAAGAGTATCACACATTCTCTCTCTCACTCACACACATATTTCAGGTGAATTGTTCAGTTAAAATGTTTGTGTGCAGAATGATCAGCCAGAGTCAGAGTGGGTGGAACGTCTCCTCTGGATGCACCAATCACGTGTGAGAGATGTTGAATGGATCACTGGATTAGACTTTTTTCAAGAAAGCATCCAACCAATCCCTGAGCTCCTTCGCCTTAAGACCCGTCCAACTGCTGCCATTCATCCAAAACCTTAAGTCAAGCCCTTTCTGCTTATGAATACTAGTTATCTTTTGCTGTATTTATAACAGAGTGCGGACAGAACAGCAGAGGTAAGATGTGACCAATGTCAGACCTGAACCTCAGCAACTGCTGTATGTGTGTACAGTCCACCACGCCACAGCTCTGACCTGATATTCACATTTTCAGTTTAATTAAAGAGAGAGATTCAAATGACAAAGTATTTACACATGATGGTATAATCGCCTTTGCCTTTATTTTTGCTGAAATAAAAACAATACAATTATTGGTTTTCTGTAATTCAGCACAAAACTACTGTATTACAGTAAGGACAAACAACAATCATATAAATGTGAATTTGAAAATCAAATTACACTAATCAGAATGACTTTTGCATCACAGTAAATTGTAGTGAATTGTAGTGTAATTGTAACTGTAATTACTTGATTTAATTATTAAAAAAAATAATAGTAAAAAATTGCTTCATTTTTGCAGTAGTATTTTCTGACAAGCTTCAAACTAAATTCAACATCGTTCAGAATAATGACTGACACAAAACGCCCATCTGCATGATTCTTTACATAGGTGATTATAATTGTGCTGAATTTCCTGAATAAGATCATTCCCAAAAATAACGAGTCTACAAAGTTAAATAAAGATTACTGCTTTAACACAGTCTTTCTACATCCTGATCACACCTAACCTTAACTAACCTGAACTAACCTAAACCTGAACTAGCAGGATTGCTATGGCTCTTTGTCATGCTGGCTTTTCTCATTCTTCTAGTGAACAAACAGCATGATGGTGCTGTATTTTAGGATTCTTCAGTCCTGTTTCCTTTCACAGGAATACATGACGTTTTCCAGCCCGGAAAATACTGTACTCATGTTCTATTCCAGAACACACTGACGCCACAGTCTTCAGCTTGACTTCTATTGTTAGTAATCTGTGAGTGTCTAAGGGTTTTTACTGATAAATATCCCACAGTACACTGGACTGACGCAGGGAATTCAAACAAAGCGTTGATGTGTGAAAAACACAAGAACGGCATGACAAATGCCACGGCACAGACTTCCTTGTTCTTTAATGTCTGCTGGTCTCTCTAGTTCATGCTGGTTCATTAAACTTGTGGGCTGCTCTGATATTTGGCTTCCCAGTGAATGTTCTTGTTGTGAGCACAGTTTGAGACATGGTTGAGATTTCTTCCGAAGATGTGACTAACACAAGATTTTCTCATTTTAGAAGCAGCAAGTCTATCCATTTATTAAAATAAATGTGATCTAAAATAGAAATGCCTTATACCTCTTCCTGAAAGCACAGATCTGGAGTCAGACGCAGGGATTGGTCACTCAGTGCCTGGCAGTGCCACTGCAACGGAGACTTGTTTCACAACAGGTTCCTGTAACTGTGATCTCTTCCAGGCAGAGCTTTTTTTTTTATTAATGAGATATTTTTGATACATAATAGTTTATAAAGCCATTTAATTTTTGAGTGACCTCTAAATGTTTGTCATTGCTTATATGAATGAATGTGATTTTTTTTCCCCCTACAAAGCAGGTCATTAATCAAACAACAAGCTTCAGATTGTGATTATTTTAACATATTATCTGATATTACAAATAGCATTATTTTGCTTCTAGTGAACAATGAAAGAGGCTTGATATAAATTATAATGATCAAATGTATTGTGACAATTGTGACCATTTCATGTGATAATATGAGAAAACTTCACTGTTTACACTTGATTGAGACATTCACATAATCACTTGTTCACACAATGTTGAGTTGGTCAGTTTGTCATAATGAACTTGGCAACTAAACTGCATTAAATGAAGAGAACAAGTAAATGAAGTCAGATTTCTCTGAAGCAGAACTTCCTGTTGAAGATGAGAAGCAGCCTCCGGAGGAGCCGTTTTGATTTTATTTGTAGCTTCTTCATGACAACAGAAGAGGGCACAAGAGTTCTCTGTAGAGTACAACAGGTTTCCCTGAATCATTGAATCTAGTTCGATTCTTCCTGTTTCTGCTTCATCTTTCTAGAGAACACTTACTACATAATTGTATTACGAAGATGAAAATGATTCAAACAGATTAAGAGTGAATCTGCTTTCTCAAAGAAAACAGCCGATGAATCATGAACTCAGTAAAGTGTGTATTTTGTGTACAGTTCATGTCCTCTTTTGTGAATGTTATTCCTCTGTTGATATGCTGTTATACTTTCACTGTAATATTGGGGGTTTTCTCACTCACTCACAAGAACTCTTCCTGTATTGTGGTTCAGCAGTTACTGTAACATGTTGGGCTCTGCAGATCTCAAGAACATATATTTGTGGACACTGAAATAAGGAACATTGAGGTTGAGAAGAGGGAAATGACCCTGCGCTGATTCATTCAATGTGTCAGGCTGTATACTATAATCAGTATTTAAGATGGGTTAATGGCCTCCGGTGTTCAGTGTGTTGTTGAAAAAAGTGTTAAAACTGTAACCTCGTTAATTTTGTGATAAATCATCATCTGGTGGTGTTTGTACAAAATGAAGCATGTTTACATGGTGCTGAAAACTACTTATAACACTTCAGCAACCACCACCCTGCAGCCTAGCATTGGGGCTTTGAGTTTTGCAATTCGTTTTTAATCTTAATATTTGTGATAGAAGTTTATATAGGCACATTTGGACTGGATTGTGTCACTTGTCCAGCTCTTCTGTAGGTCACTGTACTTGAAGTTTCTCCTCTGTCTTTATGGTTTTTGTGCGTCATGTATCTTCACAGCACAAACTGTTTCATGGTTTGAACTTCCCAGAATCCCATACCAGTCTGACTACACTTAAGAAAACAGCAGTAATATGTTGCTAGTCAGTTTTCGTTTGGGAGATTTGCTATGGTGTTGCAATGTTATTTTGGGTGGTTACCGTGACTTTGGAACAGTTTGTTGCTTATAGAGAAAGAATGCACAAATCATCCACCGTGTTTATGTTTTGCTTGTTTAATGGTAGCTGTGGGTGATACACGGGAATATGAGGTATAAACACTGTAGTAATAATTCAGTTGTTTCAGGGATAAAACATTTCTACAAAATGAATGAGAAAGTTGAGAAAGTGTGTGTAACTATGGAAAAACTGCTCTGCGGAAAGTAAGAAAATTATGTGATCAGTCATGGCAACATGTTTTACGTTAACTCATCAAACTATTTTCAAGTTAGGCGAGTTGTACAAGATTTAACTCCATTTTTAAGTTTGATATGAAGTTACCTCTACAGTCACTTTAATTAATCAATAAGAATCAGGTTGATCAATATATAGTTTGACATTTCGAGCATGAATGATTATGAGATGAATGAGTCAGAACGGCTGCGGGTGTGATTACAGCGGCGCATATAAAGCGCTCGAGCGGCGCTGCCCATCATCACATCTGACCGTCGGGATGGTGAGTGACGTCTGATGCGGTCCATCATCGGTACTGATCCATCGCGCTTTCTCATCACTTCACGTTCTCTCTCTCTGTGTGTCTGTCTAGTTTGTCTTTACAGTATTGCTTCTGTCGGGTCTGTCAGGCGCCGGTTCGACAGCGGAGGACCGCTGGTACCAGCGCATCGATCCGGTAACCGGAGAGACGCGCTGGTACCAGCGCATCGATCCGGTAACCGGAGAGACTCTCGTGTGCCAGCGCTGTGCGCCGGGCTTCCGCCTGAGCGCCCACTGCGCGAGCTCGCGTCAAACGCAGTGCGCGCCGTGCGCCGCGGGTCAGTACACGGAGTTCTGGAACTACATCCCGAACTGTCTGCTGTGCGACGGCTGCTCGGACCGGCAGCGAGTCGTTCAGCCGTGTAACGGGTCGGTGAACACCGTCTGTGAGTGCGAGGCGGGATTCTTCTGGGATCAGCACTTCTGCAGACCACACACAGTGTGTAAACCAGGGCACGGAGTCAAAACGGCAGGTACCAATCTAACAACAAAAAACACAGACACCCGTGTTAAAAGTGTATGGCAATGCATAACTCGAGGTCTAACTCTAGTCTAATGGTGGATTAATCTTAGTTTAACTCTGGCAGGGCGTCGCAGGCATTTTAAAAGTGTGGGGACAGCTGTCAGGTGATGTGACCCTCATGTTCATATATACATTGTACACAGAATACCAATTGACGTTTTAGAGCACCATAGTGGCAATTTTGGGAACATGCCATGATAGCTTATAGGAACCTGTTTTTGTGATATACTCAAATCTGAAAAAAAGTGCTACGGTTTCTACGCCCCTGAACTCTGGCCTCACTCTAGTTTAACTGGATTAACTCTAGCCGAACTTTGGTCAAACTGTAGTTTAATTGTAGTTACTATTGTAACAGTAGTGTAACTCTAGTCTAACACTAATCTAATTAGTCATTGGCCATTGGTGTAGTATTGTGTCTGTGTGTGTATTATAAACAGTGATGTTGTGTACCTTTACTTAACCATATATTGGGGACAAATTTGTACCCAAAAGTCAGCAAAGTCTTACAAATCTGAGCAAAACCTCCTAAAATTGTAATAATGCAGAAATTTTATGTTAGGGTTAGAGTGTGGATTAGTTTATATTGTTTATAGCTAGCTGTGTAAAAAGAAAGTCTATGGAATGTCCCATTTCGATAGGTAAGTAAATGTGTGTGTGTGTGTGTGTGTGTGTGTGTGTGTGTGTGTGTGTGTGTGTGTGTGTGTGTGTGTGTGTGTGTGTCAGGAAGCCCACACAGAGACACAGTGTGTGAGCTCTGCCCTGACGGACAGTTTGCTGACCTCACACAAGCACACGCACCGTGTGTCAAATACAGCACGTGCATGACAGACACACAACTCATGCTGCCTGGATCCAAGTGGCATGATAATGTGTGTGCCACGTGTGATCACATCACATCTGCAGGTAACACACAGTCACACAGATCACATGATCTGATACAACATTCACATTTACACTAGAACAAACAATGTAGCTCCAGATCATCAACAGACAGTGAGAACATACAGTACAGCTTCAGAGAGAGACCATCAGATGTATGAATATATTCCTCCTGATCAGGATGGACAGTCATGCATTGAACTGAACAATTTTCATCTAGACATGTCTCTGACTTTAAGGCTTTTAAAATGTTCTGACAAACTCTTTTTTCTAACTAGAAGTATTTATTAGTTCACTCACTTTGAAAATCCACAGAGATGAAGATGTGGTGTTGGTTTTCTTTCAGGCTGGGTGGATTTATTCAGGCCAGTCATCTCTGGTCTGTTTGTACAGCACAAAATTCCCTCTCAGCGCCTGCAGCGATTTGTCAATCAGCGACTCTCGAAGCACATGGCAAGATCTCACAGCAGAACTGAGTTCCAGAACACAGATGGTCCAGCTGAGCAGGTCCAACACTGGATCAGTCAGGCACCAGCCGAGGAACTTCTGAACTTGCCTGAGATGCTACAGAAATCTCGACTGGATCACCTTGCAGACAAAATCAGACACAAAATTAGGAGATTTCAGCTGTCTGAGCGTCAGTGCCGTACCGGCGTGATGATGTCATGATAAACACAGAGTAAAGCCCCACTTATCTACTGAATCTCAGGGGGTCAAATCTTCCTCTAACTGTACATTAAACATTTCGATTAGCTGTGGAAAGACAAACTATTTGTTGCTGTAAAACTTGTATCTAAGCACTTTAAAATGTCTCTTTTCAGTAAATTTTCAGACAGACACTATTTCCTGTATTTGAACCACACTTGATTGTTAGTGAGTCGGGCTTGTAATCAGAAGGTTGCTGGTTCGATTCCAATGCCAGCAGGTAGCAACAAAAGTGCAATGGTGCTGCGCACTGCTCTGGGTGTGTGTTCACTCCTCACCAGTGATTGGTTAAATGCAGATAGCACATTTTGGGTTTGGGTTACCATAAAATATTTTTTATTGGTTTTGCAGTGGAAGACTGATTGTGTAATGTGCTATGAATGTTATAAATGTATTTATTATTTTAAAATGAAACAACTCAAACAGAATCGCTGTATCAGACAGTTAAAAGATTTTTTGTGAGTTGTTAAACCTGCTAAATAAATGTAAAAATAACCAGCATATTTATTTTTCATAATTTAATAACGGCTAAAATATATGGGGCAAAATGACACCCCACACACATCCCCCCCTCATCTCCACAGACTGTGTCACAAGCAAACTGAAGAGCAGCTCATACTCCTCTTTTGTCCATCTCGTTGCATGTGCTTCTGTTCTGTATAATGTTTACCTTTAACGTCAAGCAGGAAGTGTTTGTGTGGGGGAATGTGGAAAATCCGCTGTGGCTCAACTGTAGAGAAAAGTCTCATGTAAATGATGTATAAACATTATAAACATCACATTCAATACACTTAAATGCACGTTGGTTGCTATGGAAACAGCACTGAATCACTGAGATGCTGGGAAGGTTCATGCATCAAATTTAGCCAAGATGGGAAAAGAAATGTTTTCAGTTGAAAGGTTCCAAGAAACACTGCTGAAAATACAATTATATGTAACTATAAGTCTGCAGTGAGAATTGATTTTGGTTAGACATACTGTATAACTTAGTTTCAGAGAGTGGAGTGCTTCCATTGACATCCAATGATTTAGTGCTTCCATTATCTCACAAAATGTGTTTGTTCCTGCCTGTCACTCAATATGGGTCAACAAACAATAATCTTATCTCCAAACAATAATGTTATCTCACAAAAACTGTTACATAAAACACAAGTATTTACAGTATAAGCTGTTTTATTCTTCACGTGTTTTTCAATATTTTCTCATGTGTGAGAGCTCAAAGGATGCTTGTGAAAGTGAAAATATGACACTAAAGTGATCAGAAGCTGTTTGATTCACCGCAGCTCTGATTGTTTCCTGACAATGACAGACAGATGACCTCATGTAATTACTTCCTGTATTGTGCTTCTGCTGCAGCACATAAAGAGTAACAGTAATTGTGGTCACTGGTTTTCTTCCCCTCATTTGATTAGTAAATGTGTGACGTCTGTGCATGTGGTTTTCTGCACGTGTGTAATGTTTCCATACCAGTAAAGACGAACCTGCCTGTCTGTTTGCATATAGCTATTTTAGAAACATCTTATTTGGATTTTATTTTTACTCTAAAAAAAAAAGAAAAAGAAACTCTATTTTTTATGACATGTTCACGTTTAAATCATATTGTCATAAGAAACTTGATTCTAATATTCAGCCTTTTATCATACTGTAAAAGTTAATGTGGATAGACACTGTTGATGACAAAACACTATAAAACTAGAATTAAAATCTAATTCCTATGACTCATTGAAACATTTTACTGAACATTGTTGTAATCTCTTTCAGATACATTATCACTTCTGGGCTTGACAGCTTCAATGTTCGTTTGTGTTGGATGGAAAGAGGCAGAGATAAAAAACATGAAGGGGCTGGTGGGTAACAGTCTGCACTGTGAAACCATAACAGAGGGATTGTGGTTTAAGAAAGGAAGAGGTGTGTAAAATAGGTATTAGGCATTAGGTAAACTGACAGACTTCCTAACCATGTGCCTACAAGCTTAACATGCAGAAGTGATGACATCAAGTCATCATTATGTGTTAACATGAATCTTATCAATATTATGACAGAATGAAAATATATATGCTGTATATGTTGCAGAACCTTGAACAATTAGATCCAGAAGATCATTCGTCCTTGAAAGTAAATTACTCCAAATGTAATTCAAAAGAGTTGCGTTTCAGCTGCTGCAGGGTGACGCTACGTCAGACAGAGAACTACTGCAAGTGAGCCATCTGCTGGCCACAAACTGAACGACAAGCAGAAGTGTGCACGGCAGTTCATGGGCCCTGTTGAGTGCACTTACATGTGGCGTTTGTGTCCAAGTCATGATCATGATTGTCTCTCTAGGGTGTTCAGTTGTGTATTGTTTTGAACAGATCTGCCTGGTGTAACAAGATTCCTTACGCAAATACGTTTGCTTTTCTGTCAATAATAAAATAAAATAAAATAAAATTTTACCAGGATCATTGTGCATCAGGAGAAGAGAGGAACAAGATCAAATTTTATCTAACAGCAAGCTGCATAAAACTCTTCATATCACAGAAAAAATCCTACAGGTCGATGTGACAAATGGAGGTGGTGGCAGGAGATTTACCCAGGAAAGATGAGGAAACAGTTACAGAAAACAGGAATAGCAAAGTAAAATGTAAAAATATCAAGAGCACAACAGAAAGTGGGAAGAGGCACCAAGAGTGCAAATACTGATTTAATTTCTTAAGAAATTAAACTTGGATTGACATAAATTGAATTACCAATGGCTGAACGAAAATGAAACAGCAGACGGCAGTAATGCAACTATTTGGCTAACAACTGCCATAAAAATACCACAGAAGAAGCTGCTATGGCTCAAAAAGCAAAGCTTTCATTAAGCCACCAATTGATGTAAAACTGATTAAATATATTAAAATTTCAAGGACTGAAACAGGACAAAACCCGGACCAGTATTATTTGTGGACCCCCTAACTCTATTTTTATTAGATTATTTAATGTGTCGCTCGTGTGTGATCACAGACGTCTGTCATTGGTCCGTCCTCAATAGCGCTGAGATTAATAACAGTTACATCGTGACGGTGCTGGAGAATAATTTACTGCATAATTAATAAACTGAATAATAACACTTTAAAACTTTAATAGAGGTCCATTTCTAAATACAGAGCGAAGTGTTAAATGTTACAACTATTATTGAATTCATCGACCTGTTCAACCAGAGAAAAGAGCCCACCACTCAAGCCCCGCCCCTCCCGTCACGTGACCTCGGGCGGACGGGTGTACGCGGTTTGTTTTGTAACTGCGGCAGAAGTCACAATGAGCAGCTTCAGATTTATCGGTGGGATAAGTTATTATTTACTGATGTTTGTCTCTCATCAGGAGTTTAAGTGGTTTCCTTTCTATAAACAGTGATGCTGTGCACTGTACAGCCTTTAACATCGCTGTTTAAAGTACCTCTGCCGGTACTCCAGTAACACCATGTTGAAATGCTGCGGTATATGAATGTGGTCATTTAGCTGCATGGTATACATATCAAAGTGCTGTGATGTTAATATGTGATTGTACCTCAGTACTCAGAGGTGTCCATCACATGATTAATCAGACTGCTCAATGTCTTTGTGTGTCTGTCTGCAGATATTGGCATTAATCTGACAGACCCCATGTTCAGGGGCATCTACAGAGCAGCTCAGAAACATGAAGGTAAAGTCATGGTAAATAACTGTATCTGTGAACATTCATCTTATGTAATATCATGTGTTTTGTCCCACAGATGATTTTTCACAGATTGTTGAGAGAGCCCTGAAGGTCGGGGTGCAAAAGGTTGAAAAAGGTCATGAAAAATCATATTTCCCTGTCAGATGAAAGAAGTGCTCTCTAAACATCATGATGTTTTCTCACAGTTCATTATCACTGGAGGAAATCTGCAGGACAGCAGGGAGGCCCTCACGCTAGCAGAGACCAGAGGTCCAAAACTACAGCACATCTGTCATTACACATGGATTATATCTTTGAGTGCAGTATACCCACAGTACCATTTTGATACTGTATTTAATATTGTATTTAATACTCTTTGTGTATTCCAAATCCCACATCTACTATATTGTAAAATGTGCAGCATATATTGGGAATATATCCTATAACACATTGCACCCAACTTGACCTCCTTTTGCCATATGACAAATCAGTGGTGATTTTTAACATCACACTCTTGGCTAATTTTTTGAGTTTGTGTACAGGTGAGTTCTACAGTACTGTGGGGTGTCACCCGACCCGCTGCAGTGAGTTTGAGCAGCACAGATCAGATGAGTACCTCACGGCTCTCAGAGATGTGATGGTCAGTAACAGACAGAAGGTGATCGCTGTGGGGGAGTGTGGGCTTGGTAATTCACCCTACACTACACCTTAACACAACAGAGATTTCTGCACCTCGCTGTACTTTTCTGCTCTAAGATTGGTTTTTTAAAACAGATTTTGATCGGTTGGAATTTTGTCCTAAAGAAACTCAACTCAAGTAAGTATTTCAAACTAGATTTTTACAGTTTCTGGACAAAAATGAGAGTGAAGAATCATGTTCTGATTCAGGCTTTTTAGATGATCTATAGAGATCATTCATATCTATCTATCTATCTATCTATCTATATATCTATATATATATATATATATATATATATATCTATATATATATATATATATATCTATATATATATATATATATATATATATATATATATATATATCTATATATATATATATCTTCTTTAGGGTTAGTTTTTGGATTTAATAACACACACAATTGCTGAATAAACAGTCTATAAAACAGTTACATACTAACTTTTTATACTCAAATCACTAGTAGAGATGCTTAACAGCAGTAAATAACCTGTTACCTGTAATGAGAGCTGGCTATGTTTCTGTTCTCTTCCCTCACTATATTTATTCTCATTGCTGTCACAGATACTTTGAGAAACAGTTTGTTTTGGCAGAAGAGAACAGATTACCCATGTTCCTCCACTGCAGAAATGCTCACCAGGAGTTCTTGGGTATCTCTTCTGAATCTGAGTTTCTGTACAGTTTGTCATATGTTTTATGAATAAACCGTCTGTCTGTCCCCCATAGACATTATGAAGAGGAACAGAGACCGGTGTGTTGGTGGAGTGGTGAGTGAGATGCTTACAACTCTTTCTCCTCTGTTGTCTTAGTTGTATCTCAGTGTTTTCTCAATTGTCTCTCAGGTTCATTCATTTGATGGCAGCCAGCAGGATGCTGCAGCTTTGATCGATCTGGATCTTTATATTGGTATAAATGGCTGGTGAGATGAAGAGCTGAACTATTTTACCCAGTATTTGTCCTGTAGGCTTAAAAGTTTTGAGTGTCTGTCTGTGGATCTGTTCAGTTCATAGTGTAATGACACTCTGATTTGCATTTTTCTTTCTTATTTAGTTCTCTGAAAACTGCCGAAAACCTGGAGGTGATGAAGTCCATTCCAACAGACAGGCTGATGATTGAAACGGGTTCAGTAAAACCTTCATGAGTTCTTCAGATG
The DNA here is from genome assembly GCA_036877525.1 of Chromobotia macracanthus. Taxonomy (NCBI): domain Eukaryota; kingdom Metazoa; phylum Chordata; class Actinopteri; order Cypriniformes; family Botiidae; genus Chromobotia; species Chromobotia macracanthus. Next base: position 4,420,420 of record JAZGTH010000089.1, on the reverse strand, counting down.
GCCTGCTGTGATCGCGTCATTTACACTTGTGTTGTGTTCTTTGCAGATGCTCCTTGGTGTGGCATCAAAAACACTCATGCAGGAGCAAAGCTGATCAAAACCACATTTCCTACTAAGAAGAAATGGGAGGTGGGACACTGTCTGAAAGACAGAAATGAGCCCTGTCACATCATGTAGGTCCCTAAGAGTCTATTACAGCGATAAACCTTGTGTTACTGCGATTTTAGCCCAGGGAAAGTGTCGGGGGTTTAGCATAAACCTCATTATGACTGGCAAAACCACTGTAACATAAGACCTTGCTTTTATAAAATGTTGACAACGTCAACACGTCACACAACGTTTATAAATAGTTACATTAGTTTTAATAATGATCAAAACAATTCTCAATTTATCCATAAGTCCGACTATTGACTGTTTACG